>JAUMHF010000009.1:2824726-2858116 GCA_032359275.1 Microctenopoma steveboyesi | reverse complement strand
GAGAGGAGAGCAGAGGAGAGGAGAGGAGAGGAGAGGAGAGCAGAGGAGAGGAGAGGAGAGCAGAGGAGAGGAGAGGAGAGGAGACTTTCTCTCTTCAACAGGAAACTACTTGTCGTCCAACTAGACGTATAAGCTCTGCAACTCTTCTTTTTCTTCTCCTTCTTCTGAGCCATTTCCTCCATTGTCAAAGACACACATTGTAATGGGTAATAGATACAAGCCTAATGCCTGGGCTGAGGGATAAAGATGGATATAGAGGGAGGGAGAAGCAGGAGAGAGGAAAGAAAGAGGAGAGTGAGTTATGAGGCAGTACCCAGGGGGTTAATTTCTCACAAGTAGTTTTCATACGCTCACACACACACACACACAGTTAAGCTGACGTCCGGCCGTGCCAAGCCGGTAGCATGCTAGTTAAAAGTGAATACGTTTATGGCCGGTGTAGGCCCTCATACATCAAGGAGCAGTTTGTTTAGCCAGCAGTGTGACAGGGTACAGTAACATGGGCAGTGCTGCAGAGAGAGAGAGAGAGAGAGAGAGAGAGAGAGAGGCTACAGCTGTGATAAATGGCTGATTGCAGGAAGGACGGTGCCTCTGCTCAGTGTGTGTGTGTGTGTGTGAAAGAGAAAGAGACATCAAAACATGTTTTTAGCTCGCAGATTAATGGCGATTCCAGTATTTGATCTAAGTTTTTTTTCTCTCTATTTGAAGAATGTTTATTTGAAGCTGTAAATGTTGCAGATGCAGTAGCTGGGGTTAGAGGATACGAGAGGACGTTTCTCTGCAGTGTCCACACATGTTGCTCTGCACTTTCATTTCCCAAGCTGAGCTGCTTTGAGTTAAGAGAGAGTCTAAAAGTGGGAATGCGACAAAGTGCATGCAAATACAAATATGCCCCCCCTCCACACACCATTTCCCTCAGCTACATCTTTCTTATGATGTGCATCCTTCTTCTCCGTCTGTTCTTTCTCTCCTCATGTCTCACCTCCGCCCTAACCCATCTTCGTCCCAGTCTCTGCCCTGCACCGCTCCAGCTGTGGTTCTCACTGTACCATGGTGCTGATAAAACAATAGTCCCCTCAGTGTGCATCAGCGCACTGAGGCCACAAACAACAGCTTTATTATCAGTTGGCCACAAAGAAAACAACAGCTTCTCCTGTCCTCCTCCCGCTGTGCGCTCTCATCACAGCCAGTTAGTGAGGCAGCCTGCAGGACAGACAGAAAACAGACAGGACAATAAATGGACAGCCACTGAGACAGACGGGTAGAAAGAGAGTGAATGAGAAAGACCCACTAACCAGCCAGCCGCCATTTCACCCTCAATAACTCACTTTTCTGCCCCTTGGAGAGGGAAAACAATAAGATATAACAATTGGCAAATGGCTGAGGCAGGCGGAGCATTACAAATGAAATGTAATGTTGTTACACTTTGGAAATAATGAATTATGAGGATAAGCGGGGATCTGTAAAATCGCTGTAGCGATTTACCGGGGTTTCATTTTTCAACTGTATTGAATTATGGGGAATTGGCCTCAGTCAACTGCAAAATACAAAATGGGGAAAAGGCGGATGATTCACTGTTTTGCTCTGTGTGTGTGTGTGTGTGTGTGTGTGTGTGTGTGAGAGACGTTAGACAGTGGTATGCATACGTGTGTGCAGCCTCTGAGTGTTTACTGTTTGAGTGTGTATGCACACAGGTGCTCACACATTTACATGCATACGATGTGTGAGCTCTTCTGCATGTCTCAGTGTTAAGTGTCGGTGTGTGCGTCTGAGCAGGCGTGTGTGTACATCCCCCCAGACCTGTTGAGGGCTTTTTCTCTCGCTCACCCCATCGCACATGTGATAAATGTCCCTTATCGCCTGTGTCATTGGAATAGCCCCACAACAGGCCCAGAGAGAGAGAGAGACGGGAAGGGGGGAAAGCAGGATGGAAAGAGGGAGAAGGAGGAGAGCAGGAGGAGGTCGGAGGGAGGAGGTGCTGAGAGTCCAAAAAGAATGGGAGAAGGAGAGAGTGAAAGAGAGAGGGAGGGAATGTGAAAGCTGGAGTTATCAGCCCAGTGTTGTAGGGGAAGAATACGCATCAAGCTGCCAGTCATCCGGCCTGAAAATTGCTCTGAGATTTGAGTCCCCAGACGGTTTGTGTCTGTGTCTGTGTGTGTGTGTGTGTGTGTGTGTGTGTCCATCCTGAAAGAGAGTATCTAAAGCCCTTGTCGTCTCTATGCTATTACTCCCCCCATCCTTCCACCCAACCCTTCATCTGACCATCTCAACCTCGCTCTCACCATTTTTAAAACTCAGTCCAGAACAACACGTCTCCTCTCTCCCTGTCACTAAAACCTATACTCAAGGTGTTTGGACCACCGCCGCCGTCAGTGGCACTGGCTATTAAGGGGGGGCGAAAGAAAGAGAGAAAGAAAGAGAAAGAAAGAGAGAAAGAGCAGCGAGGCCGGATGATGGGAAAGATGGATAAGAAATGAGAAGAAAGGCAAAGGAGGAGAATGAGGGAAGGTTAATATGTGAGCAGAAACCATTTCAGTCTCTTTAATTTTCCATTGATCTGAGCTGCAGACCCGTCTCCTCAGCCCTCTGTGCGTGTGTGTGCATGTGTGCAGGGTTGAAGGGTTCTACATGTTAACAATGACAAACTGCTTTTATGCAATTTAATACTTCTTCCGTAAAACCAGTTATTGTTTGATGCAGTCAGTTTTCTGTTCATGCATAATGCTTCTTTTGAAAGTCTGTTCGTATCATACATGTATGAGTTAACTTTTAGGAATTCATGGAAATGTAACATTTTATTTTATAGAATAATACTTTGAGAGAAATACCACAGGCCTCAGAGGAGGCTCAAAGTGTAGTGGAACACCCCCCTCTATTGGGCAGTTTGAGGACAGGACAGGAAATGAGAAGGAAGGAGTGGAGGAAGGAAGAGATGATCGGTGGAGCCCTGTCGAGCAGAGAGATAGCACTCTGATAAGGATCACAATGATGTCCAATTGCAGCTGTGTGATGCAATCGCACTGTGTCTGATTATCTCACACACACACACACAGATGCGTAAAAATAGCCTCAGGTGTGACATGACCAACAGCCCCCACTCCAGCAGATAGACAGCTTGGGTCTGCTCCTGTCAAGTGTTACCCCTCATACACTCTGTACACACACATATATATATATATATATATATATATATACACATATATGTATTACTAGCTGGAGCGTAAGAGACAGATTGACAGACAGAGAGATTGTGATGTGGGTTTAAAAGTATTCCTGTATTTTAGGCTAAACCAAAATCATACGACGACATGATTCTTCCATCTGGAATGAGTCTTTTCTCAAGCGGTACAAGTCAGTGTGGGTAACAATTTGTTTTGACTGTTTTCATGTTGTTTTATTTTTATTTTTATTGCTCACTAAAAATCTCATTTTAGAACAAAAGTGCTCGCAGAAATGATAAAATGTGAGCGCCAACTAAATGCTCCTCTGTGACATCATGAAATGCAGTAAAAGTTAAAGTTTTCACTCGTCTGATCCGTTGCGATGCCAGCGAACACTCCGATTCTCGGAACTCAGGGTGACGCCAGCGCCCACTGTCATGAGGACGTGGCAAGCACCCAAACCACAACACAGCACCCCAGGGCGTAGGCCTGACCAGCATCTTAGGAAAGTTTTCATTATCTGGGTTGCTGTCATTTTTGCAAACGGGCCTGTGGTCTGATTTTATTCCACTGCGGACAACTGACACCCAAAGAAAACACAAAATTCCCATAAATAAAGACATTTATATTTATCTTCAGCGCAAATAATGACATCACATTTGCAGCAAAGTTTGTACAAACCAACAAAGTGCTCATCAAACTTTCCAACAGAGATGATCAAAATGCAGGAAGTTTGCTTTGTGTCCGTTTGATTCCTATTCCAGTGACACTCCGGCGGTGAGAGGGGGAATATAGCAGACAGCTACACAGACAGCTAGATAGATGGAGGGCCAGACTGCTTCCCCTTGTATGAAGGATTATCCCCTATCCTCTGTTTGTGACAAGAGCTGATAAGAGCTGAGAGAAGGGGCTGAGAGGGCCACTGACGCACACACATATGCACATATAATCCACAGTGAGAGAGATATCAATCCATCATTTAGAGCCGGGGATTCAGCAAGAGGAAATGGCTTCTTCTCGCGTGCTGACAAGCCGACATACACACAGGCACCTACAATAGCATCCGCTGAACTAAAGGCTCACAAGGTCTCAGAGATGAATGCGGCCGCTTTGAGTGACTGTTCAATTTACATTTGACTGTTGTCGTCATCACTTCTATCTGTCTGTGCTTCTGCGTGTGAATGACCTCAGCAATCGAAGCCATAAATCGAAACGTTCTGCTAGTTATCACGAGATATAAATCCACATTTCTGCTGTCGCTTGTTTGTCGTTTTTGTTCCTCGAGTGTGTGCGTAACCCGATTTCCCATCGCGCAAGAAAAACGGAAGAAGTCATTATTGATTAGAGCAACAACAGGTCAAAGGGGTTAACGTGGAAGACGAACCTTATTACAAGGTGTGGGGGTGCTGCTGTGGGAACAGATGATATAACACAGTCTCCCACAGCTTTGCAACGGCTGTAAAAGTACAGTAATCAGCACAATATGTGCTCGTTTTCAAGTGGGAAACAAAAGACATTTTCTCTCCTGGATGCTCAGGAAGGAAAATACACCAAGAGAACAACCGAATAAACTTCACAGATGAAAGAGATTCAAAGAGTAAGGGGAAAAATAATCTAGTCTAAGTGGGCTGAAGATAAGATGTGTAAAAGAGTGTGTGTTTGGCGCGGCGCTTCTCCGCGCCAGGTTAGGTGGCAGGGCCATTTGGCGAAGACACTGGTGCTAGACTTGATGGATGAGACAAACTGCAGGCTCTTTTTTCCAGTAACTTTAAAATCATTAAGCCTTTTACACGGCCATGCAGATTTTTATAGCCACCTCAGACAATCTGACACTTGTTCGTGTCTTTAGATCAGGAAGATGAGAAAAGACACAGAGAGGAAGGGCACAGGCAGCACTGCCTCTTTGTCTAGTGTTCAGTATAGAGTAAGGAATGATCCACTAAATTCTTGAAGTATATAACAATATATATATATATATATAATAGTAGAGTATAAAAAGTACTTTTAATAATTGTCATTTTGGAAAGTTAAACCTTTTGGGATTCAGAGACTGGAGATGAACATTCTGATGCAACCACAACATTTCTTAATATAAACCAAGTCACACCACAAACCTGAGTCACAGCCGTGCTCCATTTAATCCACAATCTTTTCCTAAGCTCAATCAGAGTTGGGCGTGTGCTGCAAGATCATATAGTTACATGAATTATCAACATATGCCCATTTTACTCATAGCAAATCTAATCTTGTTATAGAGGCTATACCCAGTAAATTCACTGACATGTCTGCAAATAGCTCAGAAATGTGATGAACAAACAGACACTATTTGCTCATGGAGTCATGGTGCTGGGTGCAAACATCCACACACCTCCTAAACGACATAATGTAGAGTTTACGTTTATGCCCTGCTCTGCATACAGTCCTCACGCCATCGTTGACGATCCTGCTCTCATAGTGCAGTTGGAAATGAAGCTCAGGTACGCAGCAGGTGATCCGCCACGGAGAGGACAATGTGACATTGATCTAAGATTTTAATCTGCTGCTCCTCTTTGCCAGGCACGTTTTGCAATAACAAACACAGCCGGGTATAACCAGGAGATACATGCTAAGGATATGAGCTCAGTTAACAAAAGCCTTATTAGATAAGAAAAGGTTTTACGCAGCAAACGAGGGGAAAAGGAATGCACATAGTCGCATAATCATATCACTGTTCTTCCATTTCCTTGTGCGAGACATGCCTTGTGTTGTAGGAAAGTCCAAGCGTGTGAATATTAAACCAGAGCCAACGACTGGGAGGGGGGGAAATATTATCACTAACTTGTGCCTGATCCATCAGTCCATCTATCCATCCATCCATCCATCCCTCCCTCCCTCCCTCTCGCTCGCTCTCATCCCTCCTCCGCAGTTAGGATTCAATTAACACAGAGCAGGCAGCCACAGCACCCTCATTAAAGCTAATTAGTTAAAACATCAACCAATCTAGCGTTAATTGGCTTTGGTAATTAATTCAGCTGCTAGACCATATGAAAGCAGCGGGGAGAGGGCTAATGAGAGGGAGGGAGCGACAGACAGAGAAAATGGGATCAGAGGAGGAGAGGAATGGGAAAGGAGGGATTAAAGAAAAGCGTGCACAGATGATCCTATGTCTGATTATTACTAGCATGCGGCGCTGTGTGTGATGATGGCCATTATTCACCATTATTTACTACACGCGAGCAAAATGAGTCTGCGTGTTGGGTAATTAGGGCTGAGTCAGGACGTCTGTTTCAAACTTGCTGATGTTCCTGTCGTGCTGAGGTCCTTTGGGATGGAAATGAGTGCCGACAAGCCTCACGCCTACACCTCTCCGCTAGGTACCCCTCCTCCACCGTTTTACAGCTGAGGGAGGAGAAACGGAATAAAGTCAGTCAGCAGAAAGACAAGAAAAGAAAGAGCATGGGTTAGTGAGAGCAAAAATGTGTCTTAGTGTGTCTCTCAACATCTATAGAAACATGAACTATACTGTACAGGAACACTAGTCACTTTCAATTCAACTTTTCAATTTAACTTGATTGAAATAGTACCAGTACACAACAAAAGTCATCTCACGGCACTTTCCAGTGTAAGGTTTAAGACCTCACACATTATATCAATAGATACAGAAAACCCAACAGTCCCACTTCAGCACTTTCCAGTTCAAAAATCCTTCAGTTCTGCCTTTAAAATTCAAAATGTGCAATGCAAGTTTTCTCAATCATTAAATATGAATGTGTAATTATAAAGATTCATTATTGATGATTGCGTGGCTAATTTTATATGTAGCTTAATTGATTTTCAGCTTGCTTCCCAGTGCATTCGCATGAATGATATTTCCTTTCCCTTTGTTCCCTGGAACATCATCTGGAGGAGTTCAGCTAGAATCAGAGGGATCATTTAATACAGGGAAAGTGGAGGAATGTTTAGTACTGTTCGTATATTTGTACTCCCTACACCAAAGAACAAGTAGAACATTTTTGATGTTGCCCATATGGTAAGAGAAGCCCTTCCTCCTTCTCTATATGAAATAAAAACGTGTATTTGTGCATGATAGGGGTCTTCATTTGTGATCTGGCCTATATGCTGGCTGCTTGTGCCTGTGCAATCTGGGTCAATGCTTGGTTAATGCTCCATTTATTCACTTCTTTCTCTCCCTCCCTCACACACACACACACACACACACACACACACACTGACAAGGTGATTGATTGAATAAACAGCTGTCAGTAGCTAGAGATAGCCCCACTAGCATCACACTGCTGTCTTTTAGACAGACGCGCGCGTGCGGTTGGGTCCCAGGAGTACCAGCCGCATTACACATGATAACACACACACACTCACACACACAGATCATCAGATGACCATCTATCAGTGTATATTCCAAACCAGGCAGCTGGTGATTTATTATGTGTTGAGTCCTAAATCCTCTAAATACCATTTACATTTCTTTTAATTTTGAGGCTTAAATATTTTCCTAGTGACTATATGGAAGAATATTCAGTCACAGTGTGACTAAAGTGTCCTGTCTATGTAAAATAGATGCATATTTAATATATAACATATATAAATGTATATTTCACTCTTCCTAGCGGTACAGCATGCATTCATTCTCACTCAAATATTTTGAGTCCCTTGACTTCAGCAAACACACCCACACACACAGAGACACACCTTTCCCCTCTCTATCCCTCTATCTGGCCATCTCTTCTTCCCTCGTCTGCACCGCACCGACATTTCATTTGCTTTTCTAAAAGTGACAACCCCAGGGAGTGAGGGGAGGGGAGGAGGGAGGAAGGGATAGTGAAAGAGCCTGGTGATGAGTTTTGAGCAGGGCGTGGAGGAGTGCTATTTAAAAGCGCCATGCATCACTGTCAGAGAGTCCGAATGCGCAAACACACACACACCCACACACAAACACACACACACACACACACACACACACACCTTAAGACAGACACAGGAAACGCACACATGCACAGAGTAGCTCAACACAGCCCGGATGGCAAACTGAAGTTGACCCCCGTTCCATTTCATCAAATGTAATCTGAATGAGCCACACAGCCTCATCTGTTTTACACACACACACACACACACACACACACAGACAGAGCGAGTGATCAGGCTAGTGTCTAGCCTGCTTAAATCACCGCTCACTTAAGGAAAACCCGTATCACCTCCCTGCGAGATGCACACACACCTTGCTCGTCCCATTTGTGTTAATGTGGCCCCTAGTTTGGGGCTTTAGGGCTCATATTTGCCATTATGGAGATGATGGCTTTACTGGGGCCTCTCACCTCACCTTGCGCTGTTCGGCGAGAAGAGAGGGGAGAGTCGAAATGAAGGCTGACACCTTGGTGGGATTTATTTGATTGTGGATGCGAGGCGGTGTCATTCTGGAGAGGGGCAGAATAAGGAGAGGGATGTGTGGGGTGAGATAGGAGGAGGAGGAGGAGGAGGCCTGGTCCCGCAGGCTAAGTGAAAAGAAGAAGAGGAGAAGATGGTGGGGTGAAGGGAGAGGAAAAAGGAGAAATAAAAAGGAAGGGATGCGAGGGGGGGGGCAGGAGTGGCCCTCTTTCCCTTTCTGTGAATCAAATCAAATTCCCCTTATCGCACATTATTTGAAGAGGTTATCGGGCGCGGTAATGCGGTTACACGTCGGGCCGCGGCTGAGAGATTTCCTTGTTTACCAATGTTGGCGGGTGTTATAGCTAACGGGCCGGGCGAGAGGCAAAGGGGGGGGGGGGGGTAAAAAAAGTGAGGAAGGAGGGGAAGACGAGGAAAGAGGGGTGGCGGGCATAAACACTTGATGCATGTCAGAAAACTCATTTAGGGGAACAACAAGGTGGAGGGAATGGAAGTGTGTGTGTGTGTGTGTGTGTGTACGCACACACAAGGAGAAGACAGTTGTTCAAGGACAGAAAAACAGCCTCTACATGTAGACACTTTGTAATTCCATTTGGGAAATGTGCTTGTGCTTTTGCAAGTGTGTGCATGTATCACGATGTGTGTGTGTGTGTGTGTGTGTGTGTGTGGCAGCAGCAAACATACTGTGCATGTGCCAGCTCATAAATCTAGTCCTCCTTTTTTCTGACTCTTACTGTTGGGCTTAAATCCAGTTTACATGCTCGGCGCTCATTAGCTGATTGTGTGTATAATTTACAAGTTCATTTAATCCTTTGCAGAGAGATTTTAAAAGACAGAAAATACTCAAGTTCACAACAAGTCAACATGTTTTGGAGTTGAACAGCATTAGGACAAATCCAGAGAGTTGGAAAATTGCTGACGTGTAATACTCAGTATCCAGGAAAGGTTTTTGTTATGGTTAAACATACAGCAGTCTCCTGCTTTCTGGGAGGCACGATGACACACAGCACAGGTCATTAGGTGGGATTTGGACCCACAGTGTTGTGAGTACATGCTTTGCCTCTTAGCCCATTGAGCCATGAGGACACCCCAAATGGTTTTTTATCTGTGGTCCCATTGAGAGCAGAGTATGGAGCTGACAATCCCTGTCCTCTCTGGAGGTGGCCTTTTATCTCAGCTCACTGTAGCCGGTGACCGGGAGCCTGCTCTAGCACCTATTGATTCCCACTTCACCTGGACCAAAGCAACACGGGGAGAGGGAGACTGGGAGGCAGAGAGAGAAGGTGTGTGTGTGTGTGTGTGTGAGAGAGAGAGAGAGAGAGAGAGAGAGAGAGCAGGGAAAGGGACAGGGAGGGAGTAAAAAGAGTAAGCAGCGAGAAAGGACAGAAAGTAGAAAGAAAGGACTAACAAGGAGCTAAGCCAGGATGTAAAGGAAGGAAAGGAAGACTATTAGGACAGAACTAAGGGTGAAAGTGAAATAGTGTAACAGCAGGAAAAGAATGAAGCTTCCTCGTCCCTGCTCTCCACTCTTCCATATGATCTAGTTCTCTCATCCTCGCCATCTGCTGTCTGTAATTGCCTGTCTAGTTGTGTGCGCGCGCGTGTCATTATTAAAATGTATAGGACTATAAAAGCCTAATCAAGGACGTATTAGAAGTTAAATATGGAGTATGTGTGGTTTTCTACTTTTTGAATAATTCAGAAAATATTATAAGCATCCTTTGGTCTAGTTTATATCAGGCCAGACTAATATATTGATGCTTTAACCCTAAATAAGGTGATATGGGGATCACTTGTAACTGTATTTGCAGAGATAATCTGCTTTCTACAAGCTGCTACAAACTTGAATCTGATGAATATGAATATGAAAATGTTTCGAATATACCTATACTTTACATAACGAATACGTACCAGTCATTTTTTTTTTGTCAACATGTCAGAAAGGATCATATCGATGGTTCAATGAGAAATTGGTGACGCTCCTGATCAAGTTAGGCCAAACTATTCAGCACTGTATGTGTCAGTGCTCCAGCAGTCAGTAAATAAATCAGACAGAAGATACAAAATGTCACTGGATATGCTGCTTGTCAGCTGGGTGACAGATTGTTTTGTGAGGTGAAAAGAAAAGGGAGCCAGTGAGCACCATTAAGTGGATCAGGCAAGAGGAGTCATAGAGGGATGGATCAGGTTAAATAAGGAGCCAGATAGGGATCTGGTGAGAGAAACAGAGGTGAGGAATAGGGTGAGGTAGAAAGACAGAAGACCGGGGAGGGATCGGGAGAGAGAAAGGAAAGGAAGTCAGAGACAGAGAGATGAGACAATCCATCTTGGCACATTAGAGGAGATCAGGCCTACACTCCATCACGACTGTCAGACAGATCTCCGCTCTCTTCCATCCGTCCCTCGCTCGCTCCGCCGGCCCGGCGTTTCACTGAAGAATCTCAACACTAAGAAGTCCTGTCAGGCCTATTTCCTTGTTATTGTCCGCCCCCCTCCTCTCTTCGCTCTCTCCGCTGCCCCCACCTGCTCTTACTTGGGTGCCTTCCCTCTGCTCCCCAAGATTAAATGCACCCTTGTTGCACTGCAGGCTGCGGGGTCCTCAGCAGGACATGTGTGTGTGTGTGTGTGTGTGTGTGTGTTACCCCAACATTAATCATCTTTAAGGCGCTGACAAGCCTGGTGTGCGACATCACATCGCATCAACAACCCCTCCTCTCTCTCTCCCCCTCTCTACTTCTTCTTCTTCTCCTCCTCGTCCCCTGGATTTATCTGTTCGCTCCTCTCTCCCCATCACTCACTTCCCTCCGAGAGCATTTGACAAAATAAAAGAGCGGAAACAAGTGAAATAAAACAGGTGAGAATTGATTTTAGGAAGAGAAGAGCCAATCGTGAAAAGAAAGAGTAAACACACAGTAAAATTCTTTAATAAATTGAGTTGTTGTCATGTTTGTTGAATGTCTGACATGCAAATATGTTTTCGTATTTTATTCTATCGCGTGATTGGCTGCCCTCACAATACAGACCTTCCCGACTTTAATGTGTCCTTTTGTCGGCATTTTTGGTCATCACCCATGTATTTACAATCATTTTTAATATTACAACCAGATGTAAAACTCCGAAAAAATGCCATGGTAAAATTGAAAAGAAAACGGTGAGAAGTAAAAAAGAAGGCTGGAAAAAATCCATCCCCACCACACACACACACACACACACACACACACACACACACACAGGTGTGTGTTTACCTGCAGAATAGAGAGCGCCATCAGACACTGACAGGGATTGGATCTTTCTTTGTTTTCTGTGGTGGATGGTGACGGCTTGAGCGCGACTCAAATTATCTTGTCAAAGCAATAAAGGGGAGAAGAGTGGGGGCGGATGGTGAAACAAGGTGGGAAAGAGAAATGCGCTCAAGGGAGCACGGTGGAGGAGACAATAAGGAAGAAGAGAAGGAAAGGAAGGAGATGACGGAATGTGGCTGAACAGAGATGAGGAGAAGGAGAGAGATTGTTGAGGCAACAGAAAAGTAAAAGAGATGAAGAAAGAAATAATGAAAGAGGAGATGGGGGAGAAACAAATAAACGTGTGGTAGCGAGCAGAAATTAGAAATGGATGAAGCTGGTGAGAATGAGCCAGAGAGGTGTGCTGAAAGTAAGGTGGAGAAAGAGGGGTAGAGAGACAGAGAGAGAGAGGGAGACTAATCGATTACCCATTTTTCAAAGTCACTTAACGTGTCCAGTGCTGTGGGCTCTGTCAAGTAGCGGTGCAGGAGAATGGGAGGCCGGTATGCACACACACGCTCTGAGAGGAGGGGAGAGGGAGGGAGGAGATAACATCTGTGTGTGTGTGTGTGTGTCACTGTCGCTTGATGAGTCCTCTGCAGGAAACTGTTCTGACAGACCAATACGTGAGCAAGGATACGCGTCCTCAGAGAGCTGCGTGGGCATGTGTATGTATGTGTGTGTTTGTAATGGAGAGAAACACCAAAAACAAGACAGACACGGAGTCCCCCTATGCTTGGTCCTCTTGTTACCGTGGTGACAAGCAGTCTAAACGGGATATCCTGGCCGATTGTTTGCAGGCTAAAAAAAAGCCCAATAGATTGGCTAAATGCAGGAAATTCAGGAAGTGTCCTCCAACACTAAGCACTGAGACACTTTCAATAGAGGATATTTTTAGCCAGAAGTCAGACTCAAATGTAAATGTGAAGAAGTAAGATGTGTAGTACTGTACAAACACAGAATTCACACACACACACCACCCCAAAAACACAATAACACACATGCACAGACACACACACAGGTGGGCCCCACCTTGTGCCCTGCTGATCAAGGACAATGAAGTGAGTTAGTGTTGGCAGACTCCATACAGCATTATCTCATACGAGGCTGACACTTCTTTAAATCTGCTTTGACCTCAATGCACAATGAGACTGTACAGCACTCTATTACTCGTTGTGTGTGTGTATGCATGTACCTGTGTGTGTCATTTGAGTGAGTAAAATTACAGTTTAATACACAGTGGTTGCAGGAGAACACAAAGAGTATAAAACGTTCTTGGTGCTGAATCCTCAGGGTCTGGGTGCCTGATTTTTGTCCCACGCACACGTGCTGATGATTTCTGTTTTGTGTCGCTTCTTACTTTGTCTCCAGGTAAAAAAAAGATGTCCCTGTATGACAGCCAGGCTCCAATCTGTCCCATCTGCCAGGTACTACTCAGGCCTGGAGAGCTACAGGAACACATGGAGACAGAGATCGAGAGGCTAGCCGCCATATGTCTCAGGTAAGCTTTAAACACGTCTGCACGGCTTCTCTGTCACATTACACACACAAAGCGATTTAACCATATCCAGTGATGTTGAATGTGGCCAATGGTCCCTTCAGGCAAATGCACTGTGCAAAATGCAAAATAGGATTTTCATTTAATTTAATTTTATGTGCAACTGGTAAATGCAAGTATCAGTCCATCAGTGCTGCTAAAGGAGTTATAGAATAGAAAACAGTTCAGAATTTTTGAAGCTGACACAAATAAGTACCTCAAAAGCTTATTAAGAAGAAATTTCCCACAGTGAGAAGAATCTTTCTGAAGGGGGAAAGTAGATTTTATATGCGTTTAATGTGTTAGCTCGGTGACATAGCCATAAACACAACTTTTTTCTCTGTTAACGGTGCTCCAGCATCTCCACAAACTGCTTTTTTTATTTAAATCTTGTGGCAGTTTGCTAGTTAGACTAAACATTTTGACCGTTAGCTTCTTATCTCAAACTACAGTAAATAAGAAGAAAAGAGCTAAATGTTGGATGTACAGGTATCTAGCATGTTAGCTACCCACGCACCATCTGTAAGTCGTAGTTTTGTGGTGACTAGAGTTAGAGTCTGTGTGCTAAACACATCACACGAAGAAACCCTTTCATTCTCTCTCGAATGCATAACAACAAATAAGCATAATTCCCTAATATTTGCACATTAACATTCAAAGCTGAATGTTAAAAGATTAACTAAGTCAGCCTTGTCTGAATACCAATGCGGCAGACAAGGTAAACGTGACTTCTAGGAGTCAGGAAGACAAATAATTTTTAGGCTGAGCTTTAACTCACTTTTCATGTCAGACTAACCGACCCATATTTTTTCATGGAAGAGATTTTGCTGTCATAAAGGTGCATGAAAGGCAGAGGCATGCCGTCGCCATAGCGCTAAGTGTTTCCTGCGAGGATTAGGATTCACACCTGTGACCTCAAGTTCACTATCGCCCCCTTCTTCTCCTCCTGGCAGTCGCACGAGCTGTTTTACTGTGGATAAATCAACTCGAAGCCCTTTTAACGATAGGACACAGCCATTAGGATCCATATTTCACCGGGCTGTGTGTGAGTGTGTGTGTGTGTGTTTGTGAACGTATGTGTGTAGGGCCGTCTGTGCGTGACCCGGTGTCCACCTAAGCGGCCCAGCTTTATGATAGTCCCCATTAACCTGGAGGAACAGGGCAACATATAGCGTCACCCCATGTGGAAATCACACTTAATTTATTGCCATTTACACCTGCTGTATGTCTGTGTCCACATACCATACTCCTCATTCCTCCTCGTCCCTTCCCTGCTGATATCATTCCTATTCTCCTGGTCTCCTACATTTTCCTCCGTCTCTTTCATTGTTTTGTCTTATGATCATGTCACCCACGTTCTCCTGTCACAGCCTTGCATGTTTTCTCTCTGTCTTCTTCTAACCTGATTTTGTCACTCCTTTACAACCCAATTTTCTTTGGTTCTAGAGGCTTTAGCCTGAGAGTTTTAAATCAGCTTTATCCCTTAGACCAAAGCGGTGACCTGGGATAAACCCATTGTCCTCAGTGAGTGAGTCAACATGTGCGATTCTTCCTGGCTTTGTGAGGAGGAAGGGATGTGTACAGAAACGGCGAGCTGGTTTGCAGCGGGGACAGATTTGAATAGATTTCCTTCACTTCAAAATGACTCAAAAGAATCTTTACAAACGGGTCAAACGAGGTGGAAGAAAGGCAAAGAAACAAAAAGGAGAAGTTAGGTGAATGAGGGATAAAACTAGTCGAGCTCCCGCGGGACAGCATATTTTAGGATGAACTGGATGACCAGACATGATGTTGGTTTCATACCAAAGCGTTCACACCTGGATGTTGCACCTCAGTAGAACCACAGAGTAGCTAGGATTCGTGGCCTCGCTCAATGGCAGCACAGTGGCTTCTTTCACCCGTCCACCCAAATCTTATCTATGTATATAATTATAAAGAACTCAACCATTCCCTCCGAGGCTCTTAGAGGCTGCACAAGCCTGGAGAAACTCAAAACACACACTCACGCACACGGTTAGTTAAGGGAACAATGTAATCCGTGGGTGAGATGGGATGATGGCCAACGTCACGGCTGACTGATTTAACTATTCGCCAGTAAACCATCCCACATATACACACACAAAAAAAAACAAATAAAAGCAGAATAAGCAGGGTGGATTGATTATTATTATTAATATTATTATTATTATTAAAGGGAAATGTTCCTTTAAATAGGACCTAGAACACAAAATGTCTCAATGTGACTTTGTGTGTTTGTGCACGGCTGACGAAATGTGAGCAGAAGATGAAAAGCAGAAAGGATTGTGGGTTTGAGTGTGTGTGTGTGTGTGTGTGTGTGCATGTGTTATGTCACAAAACGAACCACATTCAACATCATGCACACACACACACACACAGAATATGTGCCTCTCTCTGTCTCTCTGCATGGTAGCAGCCATCATTGAAAGTGACAGTGGGAATTTGGTCCAATTTGTAGTAAATCTGCCTTTAATGACGACCAGCACTTGCTGAATGAAAGTGCTGTGGGTATCGAAACGAAAGGGTGTGTGTGTGTGTGTGTGTGTGTGTGTGTGTGTGTGTGTGTGTGTCTGAGAAGTGTGAGCCACATCTGCCTGGTCTCTTCTATAAATATATGTCCATCTGTGTGTTTCACTTTGTCCTCTACTCTAACTCCTCTCCTTCCTCTTCTGTCTTCTCTTGTGACTGTGAGCTCTGTTGCTTGTCCACAGGCCACAGCTGGTCGTTAAGAGGCCACTGCCTGAAAGCTGTGATTGTGATTAATATGAACTTTCAGTGGATTATTTAAGGTGTGAAAACACAGAACCTTCTCTAGTATTTTGACCATTTGTCATTTTCTGTAAGTAAATGCTATAAATGATGATATTTGTATTTGGAGTTTGGGAGTTATGTTGTGAGTAGTTTAAAGAAATGTACTCAAACATACATTTGTGTAGCTAAACCAGAGAAACGGATCATGTTGCAGTGGTCTCTTTGTTTGTTCTGTATGTGCACACACACATATATAGAGTTGAGCTAATGGAAATCTATCATGCCCTGTACACATCAGGTGGCTCAAGGGTGCAAAGTAATCTACATACCCCACCACCCCTCCCCTTCACACCCCTTTCCTTCTCCCCCTTATCCTCCTCTATAATCAATTTGCCTCCACTAGAGAAAGCCATACTTTTGAAGAAGACTACACAGAAAAGCAAAAAGCAATCAGTATCTTGCGGCTCCCTCCCTCCATCTATTCTAGCCTGCTCCCATTGCCAATGACCTATTTGTCTTTTTCTCTTTTTGTGCCCCCCCCCCTCCGTTGGTAGAGAGTAGTGTTGGGTCTGGCTGTCAGTCAGGCCCAGTCCATCCTGGGGAGGATTTATACTGGTACTTTTCTCCTGTTTGCAATGATTTAACTGACATTTAAAGTATTTCTGGATCACAAAGATCCTTTGAACCACACCAGCGATTTTGAAGTTGGAGATCTTGCCACACCTTGGGGCCTTTTATGATGTCCCAGGTTCCTCCCTGTCCTTTAGGGTTAGCTATTCAGCGAGGACACTGTGTGATACAGTGGGACAGTATGGTGGAAGTCCAGCGTGAGACAGCAACATGCCCTTAGCCGTCTCCCTCCTCTGTTCCCACACACACACACACACATTCTAAATTGCTTTCTGTCCATCCTCTTTTTCCCTTGTCTGTCTGTGGGTTTGTTTCACTTTGCCGTGCTGCTCATTTCCACGCTCCTCTCCTTGCTTTGACGTTCAGGCAGCTGGAATTTCCAGTCCCGTAACCCTCGCCATCAAAAATGCATGGAACCAGGCAAACAGACGTGTGAAGCTGCGAGAAGAGACAGCGACCCGCTCTCTCTCCCTCTCTTTCTTTCTCCCATTTTCTGTCCTCTTTCATCTTCTTCTCTCTCATCTTTCTCTCCCCCTCTCACCTCACATCTTATCTTCTACCTATTTCCTCCCCCCTCCCTCCCTTGTTCTCCCTCCTTTCAGCTCTCTATCACCCCCCTCTGTCATTGTGGCAATTTTCTCCCATCGTGGCAGGCGTGTGGCTGCCTCTCTCGCCCTGTCCCTCCTTCTCTTGTCGCTGTTTGACACTGTCAACAAGCAGGTAGAGGTGGCTGTTGTTGTTGATGCCTCTGCTGAGGTTCCAGGTAATGAATAAAAGAGAGTTAGAGGCGGGAGGCGAGAGAGATGACAGAGACACAGAGATAGAAAAGAGGTAAGAGAGGTGTGTGTGTGTGTTGGGAGGTGTTGGCAGATTCCCCTGCATTACACGGCAGCTTGACTGTGTCACCTGTGTTTATTCTCTTTGTTGGTGGAGGTGAGGCCTGCTGTTCGGCTTTCACACTAAACAAGCGCGCACACACACACACAGACAGAGTCGACAATCTACAGATGTACACACAGAGCACAGAGACGGTAATGACTACTTTCACAGACATGTTTTCTTTGTACATATGTATACACAAACACATTACACACATGCTGCAGTGATATTTATAATTACAATTAACATCTTGACTCACAACAACTCAATAAACTATACTCCGTTAATCTTTGTCTAATTATGTTGTGAATAAAATTACATTTCCAAGTTTAATCCTGTATTATCTTAAAAAGTATATACATATACACGTGTGTACATCAATAAATGATATAGCTCACTAGCCAACCCTACAAACCACATACATGTGATTTAAATGGCTCTGACTGTCAGCTCGTGGTTCCCAGCAGAGCAAACTGATGATTGGACATGTGCCTCCAGTTATTAACGCCTGCCTTTTCCTGATGACATCATCAGGGCCCATCCAGAACCGTATAGGTGACATTTCACAGACAGTCAAGGGTACTTCCAGGACTTAATAAGAGCACCTGAATGCCTGGATTTGGTGGCATGTCCCTTTAAACGCATGTCTTTGTTATGGCGTACCATGGTATGCACGGTATAAGTAAAAGCACATCCATCCCTCCATCTCATCACGCATTCCTTCCCATCTCTGTGCAACTGTGCATCGTGTGTTACTGGTCGTGGATTTTCCTTGTCGTGCTCTTCTTGTGCCCTTTTGTGCAGCACTTTGTAAATTCTTTCCTCAGATAAGTGACATATAAATAAGGCTTTTTATTTTTATTATCCACCCCTCCATCCATTGAAAAAGGAAATCCCTTGTCTACCAAGGCATGCTGTCAGATTAGAGGTCGTGCTCAATTCTGTTTCAGGCACCCTTCTTTCCGCGGTTTGCCTCTAGATGTCTGTCAGTCTGTGCGCGCGCGTGTGTGTGTGTGTGTGTGTGTTCCTGGGTGTCCAAGAGGGTCTGGAGTGCTAACAGGGTCTCGAGGCAACATAACAACCCTGTCTCGCATTGTCAACGTGATGCCTGTCGCAACGCTCCGAGAGGCTCCGAGGAATGTATCTCTGTGTTGGGCTCTGAGAAGTCAGAGGAAAAAATGAGGGAAAAATAAAAGAGAAGTAGAACTGAGCAGAATCACACTGTGAAAGTTACAGAAGAAGAGCTCAGAAATGAAGTAACGTGTGTAGAGTGTTTCTGATGTATCATAATCTCCATCGTTCATCCGCAATCCAAAATATTACACAAATGCTTTCTTTGTCTCTGAAATATGACCAAGCAACACACACCATGCAACTAGATGAAACCTCACTAAATTCTGTCTTGTTGTCTTTCCCCGCAGCAAGAACCCTTCACCTAAGGATGGAGCAGCCACTCCGGGAACCCCCAAGGTGAGATGAAGCTCACGCTCTAATACACGTGGCTCTTTACATCTCCACTTCTCCAAGTCCACTTTATTTGCTCTTTCGTAAAGGAGCAGTGTGTTGGATTTGCAGAAAGTATTGAAAACACAATTCTCATTATCAGGTGATTACACAGTAACAAAAACATCATTATCAATACTATACATCATTTATAAATCATACACACTGCACCTTTAACCTCAGAAACGTCCAATCCTGCCGTCGTGCAGCAAAGAAATAGAATAGAAGGGATTCTTTCTTGTCTGCTACTCTGATGCATCTGTTCCTCTCTGCTGCACTAAGACGAAATCACTACACTGCAGGCCTCTGCCGTCATACACGCACACACAGACGTACCAGTGTGTCATCGTGCAGCAGGCGGCACAGCCGACAGCCACTGTACTGTGATTGTTCCAATTAGAGACACAGAGGGAGAACGAAGACAAATAATGTCAAATAGTAAGAAGGCAGATTCATGATCCCATCGAGTAGCGCTCCCTCATACTGTCTGCCTCCACTAACTCATCTGAACACATCGCCGGCTGCCAGACTGAGCCTCACAGTAAAAGAGAAGGAGACCTTTCCACATCCTGAACATGTTCTCCAGATAGCGGATTTAATAGAGAAGTCCATGTTTCATTTCAGAGGGCTTTGAATGCGCTGCAGAGGCTGCAGATGGACTTGATAATGTAAAGAAAAAAGACACAGCGGGGAAATAACAAGATAGTGGGCTGCTTTCGTGATGAGATTCAACTTGTTTCAAGAAATTACCTCACTGGTCGTTTCCAAACTGCAGGATTTGGTGACTTACTTTTTACGGGAAATTCAAACAACATCAAATGTTGTGATTGCTTCTGTTCTTTTTTTTATTATCAGTCTCTGACCTGCATTGTTCAACAACACGACGGCTGCCTTTTCTCTGCAGCTTTTTCCTTGCATAATATACAAGCACCTGAAACTGCTAAAGATGTGTGAACAGAAGGAGACGTTGGTAAAGTTCTTTAGTTTTAGTTCATTTATGTATGAGAAAATAACAATAAAGCAATTTCAGTAAACATAACTGAACATATGACTGTTGTGGAGCAATGGGGTGCTTCACCGTAATTCAGATGCTCTCCTGGCAGAAAAAGTACAGCTGATGTACGCACACAGCTCCAGAATCCAGCTGGGGGATCACTGTTCATTCCTGCACATTTTCGGGTGCTGACCCGGGCTTAGGGCTGCACTCACAGCACCGTGGGTGGGCTTGCACTTGAGAAAGGCAGACCGAGCAGGGTTGAGGGGGTGAACACTGGCCTTCCTCCGCGGCCGTGACTGCGCATCACGCCGCTGTTGTTTAGTATTCAGCAGCAGGCCGTGGTGAATGGAGAGGGCCAGTCTGAAGCACATGAGTTTTTTGTTGTCGTTTCCCACCCGGTGTGCACCACCCAACCCACCGCAGGCCGGAGATTAACCCAGCGCACCTCCTTACGGGTGTTCAGCTCACTTGCGAGAAAAAGTTGGAGAAAGGTGAAGAATGTGAGACATCTGCATAGACACACACACACACGCAATGACGCCTAAAAACGTGTTCAAACTAGTAATTCACAATGCTTTTACTGGCTGTTCGTGTCCGGTTAAGAATGAATTTTTGTGCAGCGAGGTTTAAATCTCGAGCTTCACCCGAGTTTAACTGGTCGGTGTAAAAGACCAAAATTTCAGTGGACGATCTTAATTTATAATCTCTGCGTAGAATACAGTTAAATGTCATATTCTAATGATAAAACTAAATCACAGTCCCACAGCGCCCCAGGTACATGATTCCTGACCTTTTTAAACCTGGATATAAGAGTCCGCACACACACACACACACACACACACACATAAAAGCACCGTGCATAATGTCCAATTTACTGTGGCAGCACTGGAGGTTGCTCATTTCTCACATATTATTATTAGATTACTGCTGTTGAGCACTTAAGCCTCTGCTCTGCCCCTTTCCACTTGATTAATAGGAGACGACTGTAAATACAAATATTCCATAGCTGCCTTGTAAAAAAAAAAGAAGTGCAGGGGCACGGGAACACATTAAAACACGCACACACACACACGCACAGCTGCTGCTGCAGCTCTGTCAGGACCAAACCTTTTTCACCTGCTGGCTCTTTGTTCACTCGAGGAATTCCCTGGATCGTCTTCGTCACAGAGGGGGTTAGCACAGGATTTAATAGACAGATGCGCGTGATAGACAAAGACAACGTGTGTGTGCAAAGTGTTGGGAGACAGATTTATGGACAGGCTGTGTCCCATAACGTCAGACAGTTACTCTGTTTTCCTCCTCGTCTTCCTCCTTCCCCTCTTTTCTCCAATCTCCTTTTCCTCCCTAACTCCTCTTAACATCCCATAAACATTAACTCTAATCAGTGGAAGGGATTTTATAGACAAAGTCGAGCATTTTACAGTCATCATCAAAGACATGTCGCTCTCAGCATCTGTGCCAATAACTCTGCTCTTCTCCAAGTGGAAAGTTTCCACATCCTCACTTATGTCTGTTACCGCGCGTAAAGTTTGAATTTGAGGAATTAGAAAACGTCCCTTCTGATATTTGTTCACTTGACATACATGGCAAGTTATGGTTTCCAACGTTTTCCAGTCTGATCATGGCGTGTTTCCTCTTGTTCTCCTGTGCTGCTTTCATCTCTTGCACTCCTACTGCTCCTACAGCTTCATTCAGTGTTGACGGTTGCCTCTTCAGCTACAACTTCAGCGTGGCCTGACCATGTTCACCACAGGACAATTTCAGCTGTTGAAGTGTAAATATGGAGGGTTTTATTTCTCTCTCTCTCTCCCTCTCCTCAGTCAATGCTGTTGTCGGTGCACATCAAGCGTGAGGGAGAGTCTCCTGTGGTCTCGCCTCTGTCCTCTGAAGACGCCCACCACTCCGACAGATACCAGGTCACACACACACGGGCACACACGCACAGAAACCCTACCTGCCGTAATTACGGATTTTGTAGCGTTTGGAAATCACTTTTTCTTCCAGTAACTCTCCTCCAAACACAGTGTGTTAGTGCAGCTGAATGTCATGCACGATAATAACTAGCATGGTGTTCTTTCACTGATAGTGAGGGATGACCAGAAGAAAAGATTGTGGGTCAATCATAAGTGGCTTTAATGTAATGACCAAAGACATGGAAACTCAAACGAATACCTCTAGTCTATAGACGAACGTATGTTCCTGTAGATAATATTGTTTTCACGATGACTTAATTAAGAGTCCAAATTAGTGGATGGGATTTTGCTAGACTTCTTTACTTCTTATATTCTACACATTAACAACACAGCAAATACCAACTGCATTAACAATATCGTGACTGTCCTGTATGATGACAGATTGGAAACAGTGCAGCAGAGGACGCTAGATTTAGCTTTTTATTCTGCGCTCAGCAGTTCAGTCGCCCAACAGGCAAATCTCTTTAAATCTCCGGTGTCTTTAAAGGCACCCTGACGGCTTTTATGTCTTATATTCATTCAAGTTTGTTCGGGTAATTCTTCTGGCTATGATCTATCTCTGGGTTAAGTGGGTTTACCCCCTCACACCATAAAGTAAGAACTATTAAGTCCATGCAGACGTTACATCCATACGTTACGGATGACACAGCTCATAAAGACCTTATAGCAATAAAGTAGATTTTCTCATTAAGTGAAACTGCTGAAATCACCTTATATTATACAAATGATTAAGTCAATGGTGACTCTTTTTACCACCCTGGAAGTGAAGCATAATGACAGACTTTGCCACCTCCTCTCTGCCTGTCAGTCAGTCTTAGTGTCCGTCCCTTCTTTTAAAAACCTGACCTATCTGCAGCCGTTCACTGACTTTATCATAATGATACAGTAGTAGTGGCCCTGTGCAGTGGGGGGCAGAAAAAAGGGGTGAGTGAGAAGGTGAGGTGGAGGTCTAGAACAGAAGGTGGACGGCATGGCTGATGGACGGCGAACGACGGTGAGAGGAACTGAAGCGCTGCCTACTCACTGTTGCCGCGTCAAAGACAGACCATCCATAACGGCGAGTGCGGATGTTTTAGTCAGCAGATAACTGAATCCCAGCAGACCTGAGGCAGACATTGAACAGGAGACAGAAATGGAGATGATCTCACTTAATTAATTTGATAATGTTATACAGCAATAGTTATATATAATAGCCTTATATTGACGATACAGTGAGTTTACTACTGAAGATGCAAAGGTCACACACTCTCCAGTAGAAAAATATAATGCATTTACTCAACATTTACTGTGCATAAGTACAGTTTTAAGTTTTGTTTTATACTTACAACTTTACACTTATACTTATACTGCTTATACAACCTTTCTAAGTAAAAGGTGTACTGACTTTGCATATTTTACATAAACATATGGTAAATATAGTGCACTGCTAAAATCTAGGTAAGTTGAAAGTGAAAAGCATAAAAAGGCAAACATGTACACAGTTCTCTATGTGTTAAGAAAGCAAACATTGACAATAAAATTAGAGAATGTTCATCAAGCCGTTGTTATTTTATTACAAAACATCTTTTATTTCTTCATTTTTGTATTGGTATACAAATGACTACCGGTACAATAATTATTAGTTAATAGAGTATCTGTACATGGTGTTTGCAGCTGATGTAAAACACCATTCATGAACATTAGACCCGCTGCTGCCCCCTAGTGGCCCACGTCCGCAACAACAGCTCACGGTCCCACGTTTCCGTCTCCAGCGCATCACGTGATCAAAACAAGCCAACATGGCGTCGGACAGAAGTAGCGTTCGCTAACACGGGCGCCACTTTCAATCCTTTTCCATCAGTATTAAATTGTAGAGCCAAGTTTAGTTTGCAGCGATGAAAAGTATCTGGAAACACACCCGAGCAGTTTGCAGCAGCTAGTTGTAGCGGCTGCAGACGGAGCTGTGGCAGAAAGCTGACAGTGATGGAAGAGGTGGAAAACAAGAGAGAAGTAGGTTTTGTTGAGCTGAGCAGCAGATTAGCCTTCAGCATCCAAAGGAATCTCATTCTGAAAAGTGATATTTAGACGTCCAGCTGTTTAATAGTGTGTCTCTAGTGTCTAATGTGTATTTCCTCCCTCTTCTTTTTCCCTCTGCCTGCAGACATTTTTACGAGTTCGGGCAAACAGGCAAACAAGATTGAATGGTATGTGCGCACTAAGGTTCCCTTATTAATGAGTATGAAATGTAATAAAGCTTTTAGTAACGTTACGTGTTTAAAGGTTTGGGTTATTTCTGGAAAACTAAACTTGTGAATATTGTGTAGTCTAGAAAGAGTAAACTGTTTATGTGAATATTATTTTAAAAGACAGTTTCTTTATACAGTAGTCATTAACTTATATTAACAATGTCTACACTGTCTTTCAGATTAGAAAATGATTCATAAAGCTGCTTAGCGTGCATACACTTAGCAGCATATTCATTTCTGTATGTGTCCTAACGTTTCACTGGTAGTGTAATCTCTTTTCGTTGGCTTCAGGGGGTGAAGCCACAGTGTGCATTCAGAGTTTTAAAAAATTGCATGTGGCCCTCTGCCCCCGTGTCATAGGCCTCATTCAAGTCATGTTGACATGTCAGAGTAGAAGGAGAGAAGGAGTAAATGGTGCGGACACTGTGCCTGCTGGGCCGCTGTCATGCGTTCGTAATAGGAGCCAAAAAGAACCTATTTATTTATTTAAACCAGGAATCTTTCACATATGAGGTATAGCAGTAGTGGGGGTGGGGGCAGCCCTAATCAGTAGCCTTTCCCCTTCTCTATTGAACAACACTCCTGAACTGAGAACTGGTGAGGAGCAAAAGCTGGTTATCCATCCTCTCCCTTCCTCTTCGTTCTTACCTGCAGTTATGGTGTGTTACTCCTTCTCTCCCTCCACCTCCCGCCACAGTGGTCCCTCTTTGCCTCCTCTGCTTTCTCAGCCAGCTAAAAGTTAATGTCCCCAGACGGCATTTGCAGTTAAGAAAAAAATCAACAGAGACTTGGGCGCGCAATGACGGCTGTTCTGCTCTGTTGAATTTCTAATTAAATGTGTGTGGAGGTGGAGGGACAGGAGGAGAGGAAGAAGAAACGGGGAGAGAGGTAGCATGGCTGTAGAGAGAGAAGGGGATTGATTATGAACATTTAGGCTTGTTTTAAAAAATAAAAAATGTGTCTGTCTGCCATGTTTCCAGCTCGTATAGGGAAGATGAAGAGGAGGAAGCCGGAGGAGGGGGGGCAGGTATGTCCGCTGTGCAGTGCCCCATTGGCTGGGAGCGAGGAGGAGATGAGTAGACATGTGGAACAATGCCTGATCCAGGTAGTACATTCAAGGCCCCTAACGCCTACCGCCAGTCGGACAGCCTGTCGACCCTTTACCTCCTGTAGATGCTGTCCAGTCACATTGTGCCCTAGTGTAGACACCACTAATAGCAACTGTTGTTTCTTTAGATATTTTAAATGGCGGTCACGCTTTCACATCATATGGGAGTAACCGTCTGAATGAGACAAATGCCATATTGCACATTAAATACAACGAGAAATTTAGTCCAATAGGACTAGTATTCATTTTGTTTTCATTCACTGCACTCGAAGGTCTAAACAATACACAGTTAACATCTGCGGTTTATCCCATATGACACAAATGCATCTTATTCATCTGCTCAGATATGGGCCTAACTATCAAGTCCTACTTTGCTTGCAGTAGATGTAGTCCAAAGAGTCACCATCTTTCTCTTTAATTTGAAATGATCAATCAGTGACAACCTCTCCTGTAGAAGCTGGTCACCTCTTCTCTCCGTATCAGCATTAATTTTTCTGTAGATGTTGAGTGAATAGCAGCTTCCACATGGCATCATCACTAATCACCACTCCTCCTGTATCTCACTCCACTGACTGCATCTTCATGGTAACAGTTATAGAGACACTAACATCTGTTTTCTACTAGCAACTCCTCTCGTTGTTCTAAGACTGTACCATGTGACACTACATGCATTGCCCACACTAGAGTAGCACACGTAAAACATGACTGTGTCATGTGGGCAAACTGCCCACAAACGCATTGCACATATTGTCACGTTGACACACACATATTTATTTAATTCAGTTTTTATTCCGTTACCTTATTAACAGAAACATTATTAGCAAACATCCCAAGTTTCAAACATATGACCGTCACAGTTTGTTCTTTTACACAACTCACAATATAGCAACACATGTTCTGAAATTCAAAGAGGTCTCAGCCTCAGAAAGGCTCCGGGTTTTGATGTTAATAACATGTGGACCCGTGTGTTTGTGTGTCAGCGCGAGGGTGCGTTGGGTGAAGATGACTCCGTGGACATGGATGGAGACAATGGGCGGGGCTTTGAGGAGTACGAGTGGGCGGGGCAGAAGAGAATCAGAGCCACGGCTTTGCTGGAAGGAGGTTTTAGAGGTAAACACACACTCGCACATGACACAACATGATGGCGGCTCTGTTACACATGTTCAGTGGCCGGTGGCCTTCGCTGTCTGTCCTGTCCTGTCCTTTGCTGGATCAGCAGTGTTGTCACCGCGGCGTGATGATGATGACCGACTGACCTGTCATGACAGTTGAAAGTCTGTAGACAGCGTCCAACCATGTTTCTGTCTGTCTGTCCCTGTGTTTCTCCGCTCGCCCGTCATTCCCTCTGCCACCTCCAGTGTGAGCACTGTCAGTTCTCTGAGACCAGTGTTGAATGTGATCAGGGAGCTGTAATGGTGCCAGTGGTCTTGTGGCAGTGTGGGTTGGTTGTGGGTCACCCCAGCCCAGCTTGGCTTGGCCCTACACGGCCCTTTTAGCAAGGGGAAGGAAAACACATTTAGCTGGGCAATTGACCCACTGGTCACTGCTATGTGTGTGCCCAGAAAAGCAATTATAGAAGCGAATGGGAGCGCTGGCCACTGGGGAGCGCAGCAGCTGCTCTGTGACTCAACACCTACAATGCCCCTCTTTAGCTTCCTATCACTGTCCCTTTTGGGTCTTTTCTCCTCCATTCTTCATGCTTTCATCACGCCCTCCCTATTGTTAGACACACATTAGGTTACCTTCATCCGATCATTTCCTCCAGCAACAGATTTGTGTTAAACTCAGAAACTAGAGAAGCTTGTGCTTTCTCTAGGATTGTACCTGCAGTCAGTCATTCCCACTGCTTTTAGTTTTTATATCTCTAAACCATCCGTTGGGTTCACAATGTAAAACATGAAAAGAAAGATGTATGCAAACCACAAAGCAGTGCAAAGACTGAGCTAAAGTGTCTCAGACTCGGCCTCTATTTTCATGTGAGCGAACACACACATGCTGAGCCTCACCTCTCTCCCCCTTCTCGCTCGCCCCCTGCAAGCCAGAGGGAGCCATAGAAATGCCTGTGGGGTGGGAGGTGGCTCCTTCCTTCCGTCTGTCCTCCGCATTGTTAGGCGAGCAGACACAGGACCCTTCTGCAGCCCTCTAATAGGGCGGCTTATGATGTGACACAGATAACGGGGTTGGCCTGGGGAGAGCGACTTGAAACACGCACGCACGCACACACGCACACACACACACACATTGAGCAGAGGACTTAGAAGATGGATTTTGTCTTGAAAGCTCCTCAGTGGTTCTGACACATGCTGCTGAATCCAGCAGGCTCTCCAGAGCCAATGGTCGGCCAGACAGATAGAGATTTTGCGGGGGGTCTCCTCAGCTGGCGAGATAAAGAGAGGGCCCATCCCTCTGTGAAGTGCCACCATCCTTCTCTCCCTTTGAGACTGCAGGGAAGAAAGGCAGAAGGAAAGGAGTCCCTTTTAAGGAACGGGGGAGGGTGGGAGAAAGAAATCGAACAAGATCAGTTCATGATTCAACTCGGTGTGAGTAAAGACTTCCCTGTGTCTCGCACCGGCTTAGGTGCTTGAAAGGACCCACACAGCTCAGTCGGAGAGCTTTTTTAAATCTGTCTAGTGGACCGTCTGTCTAAGCTTCGGTTTTCTCAGCTGAAAAGTTACTAGATTGTATTTCGTAACTTATTACATTGAAAAGAATGTAACAGAAAAAACAGTTTTGTCCATTTTTTGTGTTACGCAAATCGTGGTTCAAAAATATAGATAAAATTAAATTGACTGGGGGACAAATTAGAGGTGGAGTGCTTCAAATGATCTGTATTTATGTATATTAGTCTTGAAATGTGGTCAAGTTTTATCTGAGTTTGAACCTTTCTTTATAAATTACACCTATGTCGTCGTATAATCCTGTCCATAAAGAGTCCTGTCTGAGGTCTTAGGCTGGAAGCAGCACACACCGTCTGTCAGTGGACCAACCCACAATTTTCATGTTTTCTGTGTGTGATTTGACTACTGTTCAAAATTCATTAGGTACTAGGAAACACTATCACACGTCCAAAAAAAAGAAATCAGCAGGATACTTTGACCTTCGGTGTTGTGTTCCTGCTTTTCCTGCTCAAGTTTTGCTTTGGCTTTGGGTTATTTTAAAAGTGACAAGCTTTAAAAGAGCTTTCTGTAATAGAAGTTTGCAGCGGAATCTGTCAGTGAAGCGTCAGATGTCAGATGGAAAGGCAGAGAGAGAGACAGGCAGACAAACAGATCCCGAGGTTTGATATGAGGTAGTCCTGAGAGAACCAAGGGGATTATTACGGGTTGAGATGGCCCAGAGGGATTGAGCTTTGGAGAAATCTCTGCTTTGTAAATGGACTTCAAAGATGGCCGTCAAACGTCTTTGTGTCTGTGTCCCTCTCCCTATCTCTCCCCCTCTCTATGACCTGTAAATGGCAGAATGATAGTGCGATGACCTTTGACACCCCTCCTCTCTGCTTCTTAGGGGGTCGCGATAATTGCTATGGTAACGGGATGCTGCCAAGGTCGGTCGATTGGTTGATCTGGTCTGTCAGTCAGCCTGATGAGTCCTTTGATCTCGCTCGCCTCTTCAGATCTGTACGTGTAGGGTTGTCGTGGTGACAAGTATGTAAATCGGGTGTCTTGTGTGTTGCTGTCATGAAGTATTTAGCTCCAAAAGGAAATATGTGTAGTTAGCGTGTTAAGTGTCAACGATATTCAGGCGATGGTTATGATAATCAGACAGCCCAGGAGGACCATGTTAAAGGAATTATGTGTGCATGTATTGATCTTGTCCTGTCTAGCGGAAAAGAGGGGAAACAGTTCATTGAGTGCCACCGGTACTGGAGAGAGCGAGATCAAGAGAAGAACGTAGCGATAAAAGGTGCAGGAAGATGAGCAAAGTACAAATGGTGAGAAGAGCAGAGGTAGAATAGGTGGGTGATATGTGAAAACATAAACACGGTGACACAAAAAGGCGGGAGAAATGTTAAGGAAAGAAGGAATGGCGAGGAAGAGAGGTGACGAATAAAGAGAGCAGCAGGCATTTGTGCATAATGTGAGTGAAAGGCAGTTAGAGTGGGGCTGACCTTTCCCTGGCCAGATTAGATTGGCCTGCCAAGACCGCTTAGAGGGACCGATAGAGGCAACGGAAACACACAGTCAGAGCAAACCAGCGACACACACACATTCATGGTGAACACAGATTAGACCTACATACATACAGAGTGTGTCCAAATTAACACACAGATCAGGTTTGAAGAGACCACAATTCTTTACCAATTCAGTAAGAAAACACAGCATCATCCATCTCTCAGAGTAACGCTGACTTCAACCATACGGACAACGTGATAGGCAGTAGATGGGCTCTGAAGCTGTAGTTCTGGGTGGATGTTGTGTTAAGACAGTGGTGGCAGCTTTTCTTCTGCTTAGTTTAGAACTCCTTCATGACTCTGTTTTGCTTTGTGCAACAATGAAGGTACTCTAGAACGTCCCTGAACCCTTCTTGTCCCACTATAGCTGAGATGCTTCAGAGAATAATTGTATAAAAACACAAACTATCCCGTCATGTACAATGTGTATGTTAAAAAGCTCCACCTTGGACATTCCTAGTGCTTTGAGTGTGCATGTCCATGTTCCAGTTCTTGTAGACAGTAGGTGAGGTCTGTAACTACTGACAGTTTGATCATTTGATTGGTGAATGCACCAGCCACTGCTGCACCACCACAACACCACACCAAGACAAACTTGCATGTCAGTGAACAGTTGAAGTTATCTCTTTTACTCACATCCACTTCGTCATTGATTAACAGCTGATGGATGAGGAGACTGGTGACATTCAGAGTCCAGTGTCTCCAGTACCGTCTCTGCCTTAGCTGCCCCCTAAACCTGGGACTTAACGAATAGCGTGTCTGAAGCTACAGTCATAGGAAGAGAAGGCAGAATGATCAGAGACATCTGTCTGCAGCTCTCCCCTCATTTATGAACATAAAAACTGTCTCACATTTAAAATGACCCTAAAAATGTATATTATAAAGGTAAATACAGTGGCGTAAGTATTTGCCCCCTCTTCTCATTTGTTTATTTCACTCCAATGATTCAAAATATATCATTACATAAAGATAACTTGAGTAAATACAACATGTGTTTTTATGTGAGGATTTAATTTCTATAGGGAACTAAGATGTCCAAAAAGTAATTGCCCCCTAAATAATACTAAATAAATTGTTTCAATTGCTACAAATGGCGGCAACGAAAAAATGACCTAATAAATCAGGAAGGGGGCAAATACTTCTCAGCAATGTAGATACTGTAGCTACACATGTAGCTACGCCTCAGTAGCGGGGCAGATCCAGCAGGCTTCTAGCTTTACACTGTGCTTCCATTGTTCCCATATGTTCCCCTCTGCTGCCAAGACCAAATAAAAGTTAAAAGCTTCGCTTTATTTGATCACTAAAAACCAGGGGCCCGTTTTATCACAGCAGTACACCTACTCCTCCCTGCTCATTTTTGTGCTTATGAATCACAATGTTAGGTAGGACGAGAAGCTGCAGCAGATGTTTGAGTCCCAGAGGAACCTCGGAGATGAGCCCCAGTGGCTGATTTCGTGCCCTTAAAATAGGCGGCACAGTGCAGTGCACCAAGACCAACTGCAATAGGAAGTTTAGTACCAGGACTCACACACTGGGACAGCGGGTTAAATAAGGCAGCTGTCAGCTCTGTCTAGCTCGTACCTGGTCCCCTTCACACACGTCCAGCTGAGAGCTTGTAGAAATTGGAATAGGTGTAAATAAGATGGTTGTCAGGCTTGTCACTAGTAGACACACACACACACAGACGGGTTGTGAGTCACATCTTAAGTCAAACACGCGCGCACACACACAGAGCACGCGCACACACACCTACCTACCTAGATAGACATGGCCTAAGTGACAGGCAGACAGACTCACACACACACACATGCACCTTCAAGGGGTTGGGGAGACGGGGTCTAAGTGACAAAGGGACAGACAGTCTCAAGCAAACACAGAGACGCCTCCAAGTGACGGACACGTGCACACACACACACGCAGCCAGCTCTGCGGCTAAGTGGAACTGAAGGGAGCAGTCAGGCAGTGGTAAGGGTTTGTCTGAGCGCTCATCACTGGGTTTATAGAAGTGCCACTCACCCACGCACTTCCACTCGCCCTCTCTTTCTCTCTCTCCGTCCCACACAAAGATTGATGGGTGACATGTCAGTCACCTCATGTCTCAACACTGTCTCTCTCCTCACCTTCTTTCTCCACATCTTGTTCTCGTTTACCTCCAGCTTGTCCAAAAGTCTTTTAATTGAGCCCAGGGAAGCATTTTAAAAGAGCTGAATTACATTTGTAAATCAGTTCTTTCTAAGTGGTGTATGTTAATCACCTTTCCGTTTGGTGGTATAATTACAGAGTGAGGCAGGCCGACCACCGCCCAAGGGTCGATGTTCACAATGGCCTCGGCTCTCCATAAACGTCCTACTTTGTAGTGATGCTGACAACTGCCCTCATTGTTTTCACAGCAACAGGTTTTGCCACGTGTAGCATCAAAGAAAGCGCGGCAGACAGCGACGCTGACCTCGATGTCGATGGCGACGACACCTTGGAATACGGCAAGGCCCAGTACACAGAGGCCGACATTATCCCCTGCTCTGGTGCTGGAGAGGACCTAGGAGAGGCCAGGGAAAGAGAGGCGCTACGAGGAGCCGTGCTCAAGTATGATGCAAAACCATGTAGCATGATGGGGAACCACAGTGCTGTTTGGCTGTAGCGATGCGTCTTTAAGATCCTGTTCTGATTAGTATCGGTGTCTGTGTTGCAGCGGTGGAGTGCCTTCTAACAGAATAACGCCCGAGTTCTCCAAATGGGCCAGTGACGGTAAGACTCACTTGTGTTATGAAAGTCTAAAATACTAACAAAATAAAATCCACCGTCCAGCACTGACCTTCTTGTGTTCGTGCGTCTACAGAAATGCCTTCGACGAGCAATGGAGAGAGCAGCAAAACGGATCCCAGCACTCCCTCATCCTCCTCCTCTTCCTCCTGCGCCCCGCGCACCTGTAAAAACAGCGAGATTGAAAAGTAGGTTACACAGAAATATGTACCCACACGTGTCATGATCGAGTTGTAAAAGGTATTTCCATGACTTCCTGATGAGTTTTCTAACTGAGAACCAGAGAGTCGACTGGCAGAGGGTCATAAATGATGCATTTTGTGTGGATTTAGTTTTTGGTTGTGTGTGTGCGTGTGTGTGCGTGTGTGTGCGCGTGTGTGTGTGGGTGTGTGTGTGGGTGCGTGCGTGTGTGTGTGTGTGTGTGTGTGTCAGACAGGGAGTGTTTCTTCATGTATTGATTTTATTCTGCAGTTGATTTCTCTCGCAGCACAGAGCTGCCTTATAATCATAAAAACAGACGCTACACACCTAGAACATTTAGTAGCAGTGTTCCCGGGATTAGGCAAATGAGGAAGAAGATGATTCTCAGTACGATTTCACATAGCAACCATTGAACCCTTTTCCCAGATTCTAGTTTGAAGTGCAAACTAAAGCTGTGTCGATAAAATCGATCTATCGATTTTTGGATCGATCTCGATGAAAAACCCAGAAGAGCGTTCCGTGTGGCGACATGAACATTGTTAATTCAATGACGCTGTTAAAGTCCACCCGGTAAGCTAATACGGTTTCCCCGGTAGGTTAATACAGTTTGGTTTGGTGCAAACCTGTGAGGGTGGAAGATGTGTCGTCACATTTTACTGTGTGTTTACATACATGTTCTAGATCAGTGGTTCCCAACCTTTTTCCCAAGGGACTCCCATTTTTCTAGACAATTTTTTGATGTGGGGGGGGGGGGGGGGGGGGGGGGGGGGGGGGGGGGGGGGGGGGGGGGGGGGGGGGGGGGGGGGGGGGGGGGGG
>JAUMHF010000009.1:2751050-2807899 GCA_032359275.1 Microctenopoma steveboyesi | reverse complement strand
AAAGGCCCTGAACTACTTCAGTTGTGTGTAATGAATCTAAAATATATGACAGTCTAATGTTTATCAGTAAATTACAGTAAATAATGAACTTTATCACAATATGCTAATTTTTTGAGAAGGAACTGTATAGATCAATGCCATAGCCACAAGGTGGAGCTCAAGGCCAACGTCCAAACAAAAGGCACTGAAACTAAATATGTGAAGACAGATAAAAGAATTCAGCTCTCAATGAACGTTAGATGGCAGCACTGTCATATATTAATTGAAATTTATCACTCTGTCGTCTGCATTAGGCAGTCATTCATCAAGAGGATTATTAGTTATTATCCATTATCAAGAGATACGCCTGGATTAGTGGACATAATCCTTGAATTATAATCCAGATCATCTCTGGGTGGCTTAATCAAAACTGCAGGGGGGTGTTCTTTATGTAAGACCTTCATTTATGTGCTCCTAAACTTTATCATCCATTTTGCCACAGTGTTTGGTTCTGTTTTGCACAAACCAGATAATAAAATGTATATATTACTGCTCACAGAGTCTCACAGAAAGTATGTGGCAGAAATGACAATTTTTCTACCAACAGATTCTGGGAAATGGAGATAAGTTCTTCACCTCCTCGGGGTATGAGATACGCTGTTACTGTGAAAGACGAGTGCAATCTTCTACCTGATTTCTACTTTTGTCTTGCTTTTTCGCTCTGTCTAGACGGGAGGACAGAGAACTGGCTGCTGTGCCAATCACCTGCATCTTTATGCGCTACCTGATCATTATATGGGAAGGGCCTAAGCTGAGTTTGCCATGGTCTGGAAACTGTCAGCCCACATGTTATATGAGGTAGTACTAATATATTATGTGGAAACTGAAGGGAGGTAGAAGGGCAGGTCAAGGAATTGTTTTCATTTTAGTCCAGTAGTCTAATTAGTGTTGCTTTCTGCCATCAAACAGCATAAATTCACGATGAAAAGTATAAAAAAACAGCTGTTAGGCTGCACGTTCACAGCTTGTCGTTCACAGTTGCCCAAAATCTAGTTTTCTTGGTTTTATAGGACACAAAATCCTGATGTGAGGTCAGACAGATCTCAGGGGGATCCCACAGTTTTTGTGTGCCGTCCATTGTGGGAGTTGCCAGTTCAACAGGAAGCAATTTCACTCATTCACAGTTAATTTCTGTGTGACAAAATGGGATGAAAGGTCCTTGTGCTGACTGAGTGAAACCAAAGCAGAGATGAAAGGAGCTTTTGTCTTTGTAGTTTGCAGCCTCTTCCTGGTTGATCAGATAGAGTCTGCTGTGCCAGCCAGTCAACTGCGGTGACAACCTCTCTGACCATGAGGGGCATGTGTTTTCATTTTTTTTACCACACTGTCTTTAATGAACATTTCCTAGATAACACGTCAGTCTGGATCTCATTTTATGAGTTCATTCACACAGGTTTTAATGGACGAGACCTTTATGGTCACAAATATGTACACTTAAATTACAGGTAAACAACAAGCAACAATATGTGAAAGTTAGAGTACAAGCAGACTAATGACGTATGTTTTACCATGTCGGTGTGCTGGTGGTTCTACCTCTATAAAGTTATGGAGCACAGTTACACAGAAAAGAAAAGTTACGATTTCTAGAGATTCATAAATGTCCATTTCATCATTCTCAAAGCAACTTATGACTAATCTTTTCAGATATGCTTCTCTGTGCATGTTTCTCTTTCCCATGGTGATTCCATGAACATGAGATCATTTTGCTCAATTTTATGTGGTTCAGATCCTGGGAAAGAAAAACATCAGCTGGCATCACACCACTATGATCTTCAGCTGGTAGGTCGGGGACAAAATGCTGTGGAAAAAACACTAATTGTCTGTTTTATTACAGGATAACACAGGGACGCGATAATTAATAAAGTCAGTCACAGGAAGTTGGCCAGATCCTGTAGCTGCAAAGCAGCCCCAGACCATCACACCACCACCACCACCACGCTTGACCGTTGGTATGGTAGTTTTACACATAGATCACTGTTGGGTCATTAGGTCATACTCAGTGATCATCTCTCATTTACCATAATTTGGTCTGGCTGTTTTGGACTGCAGTCCCTCCTCATAGCATGAGACAGCTAATTTTATTGTTCTGTTAAAGCCACATTAACTACATTTTTCTGATAAATCTAGTGTAAATGGGACAGGATGTGGTGTTGTGAACTAAATGTAGCGGCTGTACTCGCTGGAGCAACTGAATCCTACCACGCTCTGCTATAAGTAGCTCTTCTGTTGATCTGTCAGGTTTTGTTTTCTTTAGCACAGTCTGTAAATTACCTTCCTGGCAAAGGTTTAAAAAGAAGTACGGGGCCTGACTCTGTCAGAGTAGTGAGCCGGAAATTAGCTCTGGGTGCAAATTCCTCTGAAAATAAAAAACACACAAACTCAGCTGTCTTTGTCAGTCCAATGCATTAAGGATGATTTATGTTTAACTGCTACATGTATTGAAGCAAAATGACTGTAATTTATTTCTAGCGTTATTAATATGAAACAGATATAAAGGTCTACCTCACCTGGAACTTATTATTTATACTGTTTTGAGAACATAGAGGTGTATAATCCAATACATAATTCTATATGTTGCCTTTTACATGTGAGTTTTTGGGTATGTGCCCAAGCAACTTATATAAAAAACCTTTGAGCATTCAGTTTCAATGAGCCTGACAGACATCTATGCATGAAGGTTGTTCATTGTTCTTGCTGGCTGTTAGCATAACTAGGTGGATTAGCAGCACTGATGCTCTTTAACTAACTACTGGACCATCTGTCTTCTCTGTACGGCTTCACTGATGAAGAGGCCGCGCACCCTGCACTATTTTTTATTTTTGTTCTTTCTTTATGGCAGCAGCATATATGGGTCAGTATGGTGACTGACTGCCATTGTGTAACACTAATTAGAGGTGACCCCCAAGCTTTCATTACATTTGGCTTTACAATTTAGCAAACCAAAGCTGGGGTATAATATAACAGTTGAGTTGATTGGAGTGTGGGCGTTCTTTTGTGTTGCTGACATGTAGCTGTTGCACACATTGGAAGGCGAGATGGGTGTGTGGGAGTGCCATGGACGGAGTTAGTTTTACAACATCCGTTATGTTCATTCAAAACTGTAGTGACTCTATGAGACATATGGGGATCGATCAGTGTGTAACATAACAGTGACATGGACAAGCAGTCATTGTGCTGTCTGTTAAGCCATGGTGATTAGTATTCAACACCCAGTTCTTCTTCTTTTTTATAAATAAATACATAATGAAATGTGTATAATAATTAATACTTTATTCATCCCCTTGGGGAAATTGTTGTTTGGCCAGCTGCTAGACCTGTGTCAGTGCTACAGGTTTTGGTGTCTTGTCCGAGGACACCTCAGACATGTAGCTTTTGTGGGGACTGAGAATTGAGCTAAAATGCCGCCCCAATAATCTTGTTTTGTTAGATCTTTACTAAGCATAGGAAAGTAATATGTGCTGTATACTAAGATCATATATACAATAGACAATCCACTAGACATAGTGGATTATATATAGACAAGTATATAGACAATATACTGAGAAAGTAAGTGAACACTTCAGAATTTCCACTTGGTGATAACTGTCCCTTATTTTGTCTGCATCTTGCCATTCCCACCGCCACTCATTCATAGTAACCACTGAAACCTACAGGCTCTTTATGACGTCCCTGACGTCATGAACAAGGTTGCAGCTTCTATGTCACAGCTTCTTTACCAGGAAGAATGCCAAGGTAACGTGGGGAAATTCAGGAAAGCAAGTATGATAGTTATGTGGTAAGAGGACAAACCAGAGACAAAGGATGTAAAAAGCAATTTCTGCTGGTTTGTTTTGTGCATAACTGCATTTTTCTTACTGCAAGTATGTACAACACGTGCGTGAATGTCTATACAAACTGGGAAGCAGATCATATGTATAATATCTTTTTAATAAAACGTATGTGGACGAATGACATATTTCTACCTTGAACACACATACTGACGCACTGTGTATTGCATTTCCTACATTAATTCATTCTCTACCTTCACCCAGTAGTACAGCTGTAGAGTCCACAGTTGCACTCTAAACACATTTATACTTTTTTGCCTGACTCCTTCTCTCCATCTGCTAATAGATAAGACTTTACAATCGCCATTAAAGTCAATCTATTTTTCTCAGACAGTCCCAGCCAATCAAAAGTTGGCTGCCATAAGTGCTGTATCTCCCTCCATCTATTACAGCCCACTATTTTTAGATCACCCCCCCTTCTCCTCAGTTTCTGGCATTTAATCCCTCTTACCAACAGGGAGACCTCAGTCCACCATACAACCCGCCCTCACCCATCTGTCATAATATAGAAATATAATTGCCCCCTCTACTCCCCCTTGTGGACAGAAATAAAAGAACTGCTCATGTGCCCTTAGACTATATTTCCCTACCTTCGTCACTTATTCCCATTCTGTTCACTATCTATTTTTATGCTTTTATCTGCAGCAGCATATTGGTTTTGACCATCCCCTGTTCCAAACTCAGCAGGGGGTGGACAAAAAAAAACACAACAGCACATGAAAAAGTACTTTGAAGTGACGAAATCAAAAGTCCCAAAGTCAGCTTCTCAGGCAAGTCATTTTAATACCAGTCAGCACAATGTGGCGACTCGACAACATTCAGAGAATCGCCCCTTTACATGTGCGTTTTCAAAGCAACAAGAAACAGCTTTAAAAGAAGAATAGTGTTTGGAAGAAAGAGCATTTTAAAATGCAAATGTGGTCACTTTGTAAGGCGGTGAAGCACTGAAGGATATCCAACATGATAATTCTTCAAAAAAGTGGAAACCCAGATGCAAACACATTTCAGTGCAGTGAGACCATAGGGATCATTTCACTGGGTGCAAGCATGCCGCATAGTGCTTTAACCCTAGTGTCATCTGTAACTGCAAGAGAAAAATAAAACTACAATGACATTTGTCACTGTGACAGTGTTGTAAAATCCGGAGTCATTGTAAAGCAGTGTGCAGGGACTGGGCATCACATAGGCCTGAATCAGAAAAGATAGATAATTCACCATCTCAGTGGTACCTGAGCCAACCCACTAAGCACCAACTGCTCAGTTTTTATTTGTCGAGTGGCATTTGTCTGTTAAATGTTTGTGGCTAAATAAGTGTATTACTTTTATTAGTAAACTCTCAAAATGACCTGCCAATCAACAGTCAGTGTTTATACTAGGTGTGGTTGGTGTATTTCTCTGTACCATCAGATACTGGTTCTATCTGGGATGGATATTTCCTCTGTTCTTGTTGTCAGTGGCCTTATGACACATGCTATCAAAACTGTGTAGCGTCTGCCTCTGTCTGCTTGGAACATGCTGTCAGATTGAGGTGTTTGAGGACTGACGAGAGCATAGCTCATTCATGTTTCAGGAATGTTTGTGGGTGATGTTCAAGGTAGAACAGCTGCACATGGGAACTTTTAGAATGATTTAAGTTATTTTGTTGTGTTTTCTCAAAAAGGTTTTATCCAATAGCACAGGTATTGTTGTGTTTTGTTTTCCTTCTCCTTGGCAGAAGTAGTTCTGATAGTCATCAGATAGTTGGCATTTTTGCTGACTCTATGTGTGTGTGTGTGTGTGTGTGTGTGTGTGTGTGTGAGTGAGTGAGTGAGGCCAATACTAAAATAACACTAGACATACTTGTGCAGCATTTTAAGCCATATTCTGCTCTTGGCAAGTATTTAATCTGCTCTCTGTTGCAACGCAAGTGTGTGCCAAGCACATTGATGCACACACATCAACACACTCAGCTCATTTCCAGGAGCCCATCTAAAGACTGATGCTCCTCAGCTCCACTACAAACACGGCTCCAGGTTGATTACCGCTGAGTGCCGTACACCTCAGACATGACTGACTTTCTGGCACACAGTTGCTTTGATCACCTTTCTGTGTCTCAGCCAGGCGATGGCTTACGTGAGTTAATGGGGCTTCTGAGATGATGCCAAGCTAGTTACAGGTCTCACCAGCGCGAGAACATATTTCACTTAAATGTGACATGATTGAATAAACTTGATCTGCATGCGATTTGACACCATTTGCTGCTAATTAAAACACTTTGTGTAGACTCAAATATAGTAAAACAAACTAAGCAACCGCTGTGTAGTGAACATCTGTGTTCCCCGAACCATCTTTGTGAATGACTTTGTGTCGGTCTCCTTGGTAACCGTGTCAGACAGTGTTTGGGCTGCGGTCAGCTGGAGGCAGATTGTAATTAATAATCAGGTTATGGGGAGAGGATATTGAAGTGCTCTCAACGCTGCTGCTGCTGAGGTTGCAGCTAGTGAGAGAGACACAGACACACAGTCACACACGACGGCACGCAGACACATGCGCACACACATTTATAATAGCTGATGGTGATCGAGCCTCGGGAATAAGAGGCTGATAAGTGTCTGAAGGTGAGCCACTGGGCTGTTTCACACAATTAGGGTTAACAAGAGGCTGCAGCTATCGCAGGATGATGGGCGCACACTCAGCCGCGGACACGCTAGTGTTAATCAGCTAACCAACCAGCTAGTAGCGCCATGTCAAGTAGGTTTGTGCATAATTATCAAGTACAAAGCCCTAAGTTGTCACTAATACAGACTCTTAGATAAGACAAAAAAAAGAGAAGGTTTTCATCACCAAGCCACCTTTGGAGCCTCAAGGATAAATCACATCTGTTAAAAAGCATCTATCAGTCACTTTGTCATCGCTTGTCTCCGGCGTATGTGCGTCTTTGTTTTCAGCAAGAGAAACCCCATCTGCTGGTGGCACCATCCCCATTTATGGACAATGGGATGAACCCAACGCCACCTGTATCTGTGTGATCAAAGTTATTTGGGGGATGTGCCATTTATCTTGACAGGCAGATAACTTGATTTATTGCTTTTATTGTTCGCTGTAGGACAAACTGTCTCACATGTAGAGATTTGTTTCACAGGCGCTTGGGCCCATGGGATATTGTTTGATTTGATTCATATTTGCATGAACCTGATTCTGTAAAATTGCCCCGTTAGCCCCAAATTGATTTCTGGTAGCGCTGTCACCTTTTATTTGAAATTCAAACTGCTTTCTCGGGTTTGAACATGAGAAAATATGAGACGCATTCTGTATAATGATGTGTTCGGCCAGAAAGTAACAGGCTGTGCCTTGAACTCCAGTAAATGCACTGTCCCTCCAACCCATTGCTTGTCTTCCTCTGCCAGTCAAAGGCTATTGTTCTCTTTGTTAACATACCATGGAGCATGCTAGCGAGCCGTGCTGAATAGATAGTTATGAGGTGACTGTGAAGTTATGTCAGGAAGCATTTTGGAATCGACAATGGTATAATATATAATACCACCACCAATTACCATTGTCCGTTATAATAATAACGGACAATGGTAATGGGCTATTTACTGACTTTGTTAAATGCCTTACAATGATGCTTGCTTGTCAATCAAGCGAGACTTTGGAATCAAATTGAACAGAGCTGTCACTGGCATCTCTACATAGTAGTTTAGTTAAGCTATGTGAGTTCTGTGCAATTTAATTCCAATAAGTAACATGTTCATTCATATTTGTCTTGGATTGAGTTACTAGTCGGCCTGGTAGCAGAGTGGTTAAGGCAGGCCCATACCAGGTGTGTCCCTGAGTGAGACACCCAGCGCTAGCTCCCCCGGGCGACATGTGGCTGCCCACTGCTCCCCCCAGGGGTGATGGGTCAAATGCAGAGGACCAATTTCGTTGTAACATGTAAAAATGTATCAATGACAATAAAGTGGATTCTTCTTCTTCTAGTCTAATATTAGTGTTAGGCATGTTGAATGACACCAGAACTTGTTATCTATAATGGTTTGCGACCCTAAAAGTCAAACAAACTGTCCACCGGGGCTGTGGTAACTTTAGATGAAAGAAACTTTTTGCAAAGAAATAAATATATAAAACCATATAAAATAAATATAAAACTATGTTTCTTACCCTATTATTAACACATCCTCTGTGTGTGTATGTGTGTGTGTGTGTGTGTGTGTGTGTGTGTGTGTGTGTGTGTGTGTGTGTGTGTGTGTGTATATACAAAAAAGATGCCTAAAATATACAAACTCAATATTATAAGACGATTGAAAGCTGTCAACCAAACACACTTCATACTATTTGCATGTACAGTATGTAAGAATAAGGTTTTTAGTTACTGTCTGTCACAGACTGTGGGACAATGTGTTTTATAGAAACATTTCTATCAGGAGCATGTGAACAGTACAGTAACTCTGGTCTCACACCTCAGGCACGTTGTGTATTCTGCATCTGGTTAGGTGCACTTTAAGGTCAATGTGAATGACCACTTTTTCACCTTTCCTGAAAAAGACAGGAACAATCTTTGCTTCCTCGTGGAGACAAAGGAGGGAAGAGATTGAGAGAGAGTCAAGACGAAAAAGACAAAGACTATCAGTAAGAGCTGTGTCATACCAAGAACTGTAAACCTATAAAGAACTTATAGGTATACTACCCAGACAGATTACTGACTGACTTTCCCTCATCATGCCTTTGTCTTGGCCAAAAAGTAGCAGTGTGCGTCATGCTACGACAACACAGTGAAACCAAGTAAAAATCCAAACATTAGTGGCATTTATGCATATTTATGCAATATTTAAATACTTAATCTGCATAGCTTGTGCTTGTGGGTATCTTCGTTGGTGCTGGCATGTCTGAAGCCTTAATGGGGTTTTCTTTGTCATTTGTTTCTGGTTTGGTGGGAGCCCTGGTGTATTTCCTATAACTGTTAGCACAAATCCAAAGTGCTTCCCGTGTTATGATTTCCTTGGTTCTGGACACTTTGTAGTTCTGAACCGGACCCAGGTGCTACTTCCAGTCTGATAATTTACTTCAGACACGCCCTTGTCCTGTTTTTACACCAATAGATGTTCAGACAAGAAATGTTTAGCAAAGTCATGTCAAAAGCACAAAAGACCATTTTGAACAAACGTTCTATTTTCCTGCAATTGCCCTTTGTCTCTTGAACATATAATGCAAAGAGAAGCAGGTAGTTAAAAGCTAACAAAAAAAATTGACAACTTCCATTCACCTCCTCTTTTGAACATTCAAAAGTATCACGCAGCTCTTTGTCCTTAGCTCAGCCCTGTGCACGCCTTCATTTCTTTCCATTATTTAAAGATATTTCTCTACTCCCCCGTCTTTCTCCTCTTTTCCTTGACTTTTTCTCGGCTCTACTTGTCTTTCTTCTTTTCTCCTGATTTATCTCTCCTCAGCTTTTATATCTCCTTACTGCTCTCCTCTTCTTACATCGCCCCTGTCATCCACTTCTTCTTTCTTTTACGCCCTTGTGTCTTTCCTTTTCTTCCTTCACTGCTTGCATTGCCTCACACTTTTTGTCCTCCTCTTCCTCCCTTATCTCTTTCCTGGCATTCTCTCCTCACCCCCCTCACCCCCCACCTCTTGCCTTTCTCGGCCCCTCCTGCCATCGCCCCTCGTCTCACCACCTTGGTTCACCCTCTGATGATTGCTGAGCACATTTTATTTGACATGAAGACAAAGGGCTGAGTACACATGTGGTTTCGCTGCAAGTCTTGTGTAATATGAAATATTAATGCAGGCATAATTGAGATCCCTGGACGAAGGGTGGAGGTGGGGGGTGGTGGGGGCTTTATAATCACCAGTGACTGCCGTTTCCTTCCCCAAAGGATGGTAAGGCTGTCAGGATGGATTGAGGAACAGTAAAGATAACAACAACAGAATGCTTACTGTTGGCGGTTACCATGGCCTATTTCTGTCTCAGTGTTTAATGGTTAGATTGGCTCATTGCCCGAGTTACTGAGGCAGCTTTCCCTGACAGGCTTTTCAGAATTAAAGGTGCTAGGTGCAGCGTTTCCAACCATCAATAGTCATGGTCAAATTAGTTGTGATAGTTGTGTATAATTACCACAAACAACGGGTAGCCTCTGCTACGTGTTCCTTCTCCCTCCTCCATTGCACTGTGTGTTTTCTAAGACAGAAAAATATTTGAATCTGCGATTTACTTTTTGTTTTATTACATATGTAGGTGCAGTATATGACAGATGATAACGCTCCCTTTCCCTCTTTTTTTCAGTCAGTTAATGAAATGTTATCCATTGTATTGTTCTTGACTCCATTGTCATTATTATTATTGTCCATCCATCCATTTCACTAACCGCTTGTCCTCGTAAGGGACGTGGGAGATGCTGGAGATGGTCTCCAGGCTATGGCCTATAGTCTTATTATTATTGTTATTAATATTATTATTACACTACAAAGGGGAGGTTACAACATCAACAGCAGTGTCTTTACAAACTGGGACTTATCTGGAGTCACAGATGGTGAAAGAAATTATTGAATTGAAAAATAGACTTTTTGTGCCCACTGACAATTCTGTCACAGAGTCTGTTTGCTAAGACTGAGATTTTGGTGGATGCTCCTATATCATAATACCATCTCCTGCCAACAATTAACCACGTGTTGGAAAGTGTGCCTGCTCAAACACATTCATGTGTGTCAGTACTCTTGGTGTCACCTTCAGTCACACCTGTCCACCTCTGTCTCAGTCTTTTACTAATTAATCTGAACTGCAATGTGCCTCCTCCAACCAGGCGAGGCAGTGCTGGCTGTGTGAACGTTCACTAGCGTTTGTCTAAAGCTGCATTTTCCATATTATTACCCATGTGATCTTTTCTCTGTACAGCACAGGATGAAACTTGTGCATCAAAGCGCAAACACACACACTCACACACACACTTATTTCTCACGGGTACCAGTTCTTTCGCTCTCTTGATAGCTTCTCTCTCTCTCTCTCCCACACACAGACACGCACACACATGCAAACAAGGTCATGCTTTGTCTTTCACATGTTTAATTCTGTCTATATGTACTTTTTCTCTTTTCCTTTCACACACACAAGAAAACAGGCGCATTTTTTCTCATAAACACATCTACACACCCACATGGGCTACAGTTGCATCACTGGTGAATTACTACGCCGTTCTGCGTTATTAAACATGACACTCGGCCCAGATAATGGAGCCTTTCTTCATCTCAATTTGGAAGGCTAATCTTATTGCTTTGATTAGCGGCAGCTTCATTTGCATATCAAGGCTTCCCCTCCTTTAATTCCTCCATCGCAAATCCCCTCTTTATAACTGTAGATAAAAGGAATCTGTCTATATGTATCTTTCTTCGGGATCTATTCTTCCTTCCCCCTCTTCTCCTCTCTTGTTCTTCTCCTTGTTCATTTGTTCAAGTTCTTGTTATTCTATTCTGGTTTTTTGCACTCATTATCAGCTCTTGATCATCATTGGTTTAAGGTATGTAGAAAGATGCCTAAAATAAAGCAAGAAGAAAGACAGAAGTAAAGCATGACTTCATCAGCATGTAATTGGACATTATGTAATGGCCATTCATTCTAGATACTTATTATCCAGTAGGATTTGCACCCGCGGAAATAAGAGGTCAGAGAAGAGCAAAATGTTTCAGCAAAATTTGAATTTACAGCCTACTATCAAAGTGTAACCACAAGGTTATAACAGCAGCAGTAAACTCTGCGCTGATCTTTGCTCACTATTTGCTGCTATGAATGGTTAGATTTGGTTTGACCTTGAAATAAAATAGAAATGAGAAAGATTGCTATTTCCTTTCCAAACCTTGTGCATAAAGTTCAATTCAGGCTGCATGAACGCTTCATGTTCAGTGTGTGTAAATTCAATACTAGTGATAATTTGTAAAATAGTAAAGCATAAAAACCTCTGTTAAGTTCTCCTTATGCACAATAGCCCCTGTTAGAGTCATACAACATACATTATATATGCAGCTTTAGTAAAATAAAATATCAAAAATGAAATACATTAGAGAAATTCAGAACACAAATACAACAGTAAAGCTATGGACTCAAAACCAAATCAAATGAGCTCATTATGTTCATAAATAGACCCAAAATAACACAACACAATGTTAATTACCCTGAAATAAACTTACAAGTATCTTTAGGTAATTTATCACCTACTCACCCTACATAAAGAATTGTGTTCTATAAATTACCCTCTGGCTTGAATAAAGGTTCAGTGTGTGACATGGGAAGGATTCAGTGGCACAAACAATTTGTAGAATTCAGAGTAACCTTCACATCACACCTCTTTTTCCAAGCATGAGAGTCCACAGTGCACACGAGGTGTCATCCCACATCAGCTAGTATATGTCAGATGATGAGGTTACTTAGGTTGGATATATATTTAGAAACTGCATTTGGTTATTCTATTTATAATGTAAGACAAGAGGCTGTGAAAATGTTCAAGCAAAACATTTACAACGAAATGTGTGGTTTGTCCATAGTAGGCTACTGTAGAAACATTTTAGCTCAATTTTATATCAACATATTTAAAAATACTACATGCCATTTCTACTAATAAAAATCGCTAAGTCTTACACACTGCAGCTTTAAATCCTTGGATTGTTATATAGAGGGACACTCCTTAAGATGAGTGATGCTATCCAGACCCCGACCAAGCAAGGAGGCAAACAAATCCATTAAAATTCTTCTTATTTTATGTGCAAATTGTTTAACATTTAAAACTAAATACAAGAAAAAATGCAAGACAGATGCAGTACCCTGAAATAGAGCACAACCTGTGGAGACCATATGAATATATAACAGTCACACAGAAGCTTGAACAAAATGCAGAAAACGCTGCATCATCAACGATGTAAGGGAGGTCAAATGCAAGACAGCCAAAGGTCAGTCTGAGAGCAATGTCATATCAAGCAGTACAACAAAACCCACACTTGGTGAAAAAGAAGATACTGCACGTGTGAAATCTGATGAGAAGTGGGTTTTTAAAATTGAATTTGTGCACTTCAGCACAGTGACCTCTTGTGTGAGTGTGTGTAAGAGTGAGGACAGAGAGAGGGAGAGAAGGTATAAAAACGAGAGAGCTTGTAGGTGTCTTTTATAGGATATTGGCCAATATGATGTTTTATGTGTCTATAAAGAGCTCCAAGGCCATGTTGACTTTTCATGGTTTAGAAACACTATCAGTGCTCGGTGAAAATGGCTGTATTGTGTGAAATCGAAATGAAGTGCGGCATCGAAAGCTTTTACCTACTCGCAGTTTGTCAGAATTGAAAGCCCAAGGTGCTTTAGTCATGTAGTCACCTTAATGGACAATTTTCAGCCAACCGTGTGTACAAGCAACATTAAACTGTAATTCTGTTAACCTGCATTGTGGTTTTCTTGAAGGGATATTAAAGGAGTGCTTTTTTTTGTCACCAGTTTTCTGTTCTTATTAGATTTGCCGTCACACATTTTCTGCCAGAAATCTTGCAGTGATATGTGGTGAATAATGTCTCTTTTGTTAAGGAGTTATTAACCAAATGTGCAAACCTACTTGTGATTCAGACACATAATAATAATTTGTATTATCAATAATTAATGCTGTGCTGATACCTTTACCCTGCAGCTTCTTCCGCCAACACAATGCTTTGGTTTCTTGATGTTAAAGTCTCTGCCCACTCTGCATTAGTAATTGTTATGTGCTGGACAATTTTTTTGCGAATGTGTTTGTGTGTGTAGGACTCATTTAAAATACTTTTTAAATTAGTGAGTTTTCAAATGTTTTTTAAAGGTGGTGATAGTTTCAGCTAGTCGAATGAAGCAGGACAGGTCATTCCACCAGCCGGGGACAACAAAGAAAACTAAACTTTATTGGGCTTGGAGACATTGTGAAAAGGGAAGTCTTCTCTCATCTGCAGATCTAAGAGGGAGTGCAGTACTGTAGCTTAATGTTAGTGTGTTATTTAAGAGGGTGCAATTCCATTTGCAGCCCTGTAGGCAAGCATCAAGGATTTAAACTCAATGCAAGACGGGTATAATATAGGACATTTCGGCTGGTTGAAAATGAGGCACGCTGCCACATTTTGGACAATCTGGAGGGGTTTGTTGGTGACTGCAGAAGCTCCAGCCGTGAGAGAGTTAAAATTTGTTTAGAGATGACAATTGCCTGGATGAGGAGCTATGCAGCCTGTGAAAGAAAAGGCCTAGTCTTAAAAATGCTATAGAGAGTGAACCTAAAAGACAGATAGAGCTGAGTGTCGTCAGCATAGCAGTGGTAGGAAAAGCCATGGCATTGGATGATGTGAGAACAGAAGGGGGCCAAGGACAGAGCCATGTGGAACCCCTGTGGTTACTTTAAGGGGTGTAGATGTCTCACCTCCCCATGATACCTGGAAGGACCTGTCTTGAACATAAGAAGTGAACCAATTAAGTACAGTTCCTGTAATTCCTAAATCTGACAGCATGGTGAGAAGAATTTGGTGATTAACCGTGTCAAAGGCAGCAGACAAATCTAGTAGGATGAGGACGGATGATCTGTGAGCAGCTCTTGCAGCACGAAGGTCATCCACCATTGCCAGGGGGGAGGTCTCAGTCAAATGTCTAATGTTGAATGTCTAATGTGCCCTAAACAATTCTATAGTGCCAAGTAGTCAAAAAATACACTATTTAATGCTTCATAAGAGCTAAAAACTACAGTGGACTTTAAGGATTTGTCTGTTCTTTAGGACCTTGTGAGTATACTTTTAGTTTAGTTTTGATTTTGAAAAAAAAAACCCTCTCTCAGATAAAGTTAGAAAGGGGGTTGTGTTGTATTATAGTAGAACACATTACCAGATGCTTTAACAGTATATAGTTAAATAGTTTACCTGTGGCAAATGACACACAGTGATGCTTTTAAGGGCCCCAGACACTTTGTCCAACATGGGCAAAACTACATGACCATTTATGCTAAGACAATTATTATGCCTTTGCTTTTACACAAATGTTTAAGCTATAAAATACTTGTTAAATGACTTTTCAGTGCCAGTTTATGAATAAAGACCTTGAATAGGTTTATGATAATCTTTATGAAGATCAGACAGTTCACAATGAAAGATAACAAACTGTCTTAAATCGAAGGACCATATTTTAATGCAAAGTTCTTTATTTGGTTTTAAAATCCACAGCAGTAAAAGTAGAGGGTGCGGCTATAAAGTCGTTACTAGTGAGTTCACTGACCTGGAGGTGAGCTGCCAGCTCATCCTGATTACCTGTCAGTATTTTACCCACTGCCTGGGCTCTATAAACTGTCTGTGCAGGTTATTGCCCTCTCCCTTGTAGCATGTTGTAGTCATCATCTTCAGTTGTGATTGTTCTCTTGTGTCATCAGGGAGGGAGGTGACAAGAGGATTGCAGTACATAAATAGCGACTAGTCTTGGTCTCAGTACCTTGCGCCACCTTCAACTCCTCTTAACAACTCTGCTCTCACACCTCCACCCACCAACTCCACCAAAATGGCCTTCGCTGGAAGATGGGAAACTGAGACCCAGGAGGGATATGATGAGTTCTGCAAGCTGCTTGGTGAGAGATGGAATCTAAAACCCTTCTCAGCCAAATAACAAAGGCTTCACTTGCCTACGCCTCTCTCACTGTCTGAATTTATAATAATCACACAATCTTTTTATTTTCTCACTCTAGGTATTCCCGATGACATCATTGAGAAGGGTCGTGACTACAAGCTCATCACAGAGGTTACCCAAACAGGCAATGACTTCGTCTGGACCCAGTTGTATCCCGCAAATGCCAAAGTCAGCAACAAGTTTTCCATTGGCAAGGAGTGTGATATGGAGACCATTGGTAGAAAGAAATTCAAGGTGCGAGGAAATAATCCAGACTTTGTTCTTCAATTTCCTTTCGTTTTTAGTTCTATCTGAAGAAAATTATGAACCACCAGAGGAAGGCGGATGTATACGGGCTGATTCCCTGACTAATTATTACATGTGTGTTCAGGCCACAGTGTACATGGAGGGAGGCAAGCTGAGCGTGACCTTCCCCAACTACCACCACACCTCTGAGATCAGCGGAGGCAAGCTTGTGGAGGTAAACACACTCACTTTGGCTTTCAGCACTGAGTACCTAGCGTGATGACAGCAGTTATTATATTCAGCACCCCACAGGGATCATTAGCGTAATTAAAGTTATATTTCTGCAGCTCGAGATCAGCATTAGCTAACAAGAAACCTAAAGAAGTGCATCAGAGTACATCTAAACAAGCAATTCAGTGTCACATCCAACCATTAAAATCTGAATTGATGGGACATAATGTCACCAAACCTTATTTATTCTTTGTATTCAATTTCCTATAAATTCATGGAAAATGAGGGGAAAAGACACAAGTGAGGAACCAATGATTCATATGGAGGTACAATAAGGTAATGGGACAGCATTTTTCTTACTCACTTCCTTCTTTTTCTGTCTCTCTACAGACTTCCAAGGCTGGTTCTGTAGTCCTGAAGAGGACCAGCAAGAAGTTCTAACATCTCTTTTCAACCTTTACACTAGACAACCCAGAACTACAGCAACTGCAAACAAATAAACTAAGATTATGATGCTAACATGATCGTGGGTTGGTGTCCATATGTTTGCGTGTTACTTTGTGTTTTCACCCCGCTTGTGTGAGTGAGGAAAGCAACATAAAACAACCCAGATGGTAAAGGTTAAACAGAATATTTACTGCAGTGGTTGATATTATTGACAGAACAAAAGCTACAGCTAAGGCTGACGGTGGAGGAAGATAAGGGCCAGCATGTGCTTCCCCAGACAAACGAACACTAGCATAGCAAAAGACAAACCCCCTTTAGCACAGAGTTACACTCTTTGTAGGTTAAATAAGAACGTAACAGAGTTTAGCACCTCTAATGCTTGTGTTTCTAAACAGGGTGAACTACAGGTGTGGAAGTGTGCGCACAGAGACATTAGTCCTAGTCTTGATACAACACATGCTGGCACCATAGTTTTAAGGATGGACAGGCATACAACACAAATAAAATGGAAGCGAATATGGTCAATTCAAGAATCATGGAAAGGCATTTGATCAATGCCACAGACTTCTCAGACAACCATTAGGCCCATTCACCTGGTACCTGTGCTTCAGAGATATAATCCTGCACCCCACCTCATCTTATTACACCGGGATCAGCTTTCAAAGGAGATCTGCTGTGTCACAAATCATGCATGTACATGCATGAGTCAAGTTTGAAGGTGAACCCCTGACCAGAATGTTTTGCCCTCCTCATGCCTCCACTTGTGCTGTTTTCTTTTCCACACTTCCACATTCTCCTTCACAGTCAGTGATTGTTTTTGGACTTTTCTTTCTGCCTCTCTGCTGCTTGCTTCTCAGCCCCATCCTCCTCTGTCCATCTCCACCCTTTCTCTGTGGCTTCCAGCCAAGCAAACAATCAGTTAATTAACCAGCTCAGTCCCAGGATCATTGTAGCAGCTCTCAGAGGAGCACTGAAAAGGCTCTCACGTCTCTGAATTTACAGCTTCATTAAGTGGACCAGAGTAAGGTACAAATCTTTTGAATACAATTGCCAGACTACAGCCTCAGCACATGTGCACGTGTGCTGGCCTTGACTTGAGAGCCAGTGACTCAATAGCTCCCTAATGAAAACAAAATCTCTGTTTTTTGCCTCTGAGGTGGCGATTGTTTTGGTGTAATAATGAGACGTCCTCTTCTCGAGGCGCAGATGCAATCAAGATCTCACACTCCTGGAAAATTAGGTTGGAAGGCAACAAGCAAAGGTGTCATTTGAGCATGTTTGTGTAGCTCGGTGCTGGTGCAATCACTCTGCAATATCACTTCCTTTGTCCTCACAGACAAACAGGCCTAATTGGCTATTTCCAAGGCTACTGTTTCTGATTGGCCATTCTGCCTCTTTCTGATTGGTCTCTGTCAGGGCAACCAGAAGTGGAGAGAAGACGGCTTGTTAACATCTTTCGTGTTGTGTTTCTCTTTCTGTTTTTGTGATTTTAGCCTTCAAGCACACTTGGATCAGAACCACAACGTTACTTTGTTCTCTCCTGAATATATTATATTGATGACCTTATGAACTTCATACAGTACTTTAGAGAAATGCAATACGTACTAGTAGCAGTTTTTATAGGTGAGCAAAAGTCTAAATAGAGACGTGATACTAAGACAATCATTAAACTAGTCTGTTTATGAGCAACAATCACATTCATTAGTGCGTTTGCTTTTATGCCCTGTGCACACACAAATTATGACAAGAATGCACACAATACATCATTTGCAAACTAATAAATGGTCTAACAACATTTCAACTTCTGTCTTGAAGTAAAAAAATATATTATTAGGTAGTAGTTCATATTTGAGCCCATTAAGAGGCAGCTGAGCAAGTTTCTGGATCTGGACAGCAAAAAGCCATCATTTATTTTAGATGACAAGGTTTCTCGTGTTTCAGTGTGCACCATGCACCAATCATTTTGTCACTGCACTCACAATGGTGATTGTTGGGGGAGGAGGTGCAGTGGCTCAGTTGATGGACTGGTTGCCCATCAACTCTCGGGTCAGTGCTTTGCAGTCTGACTCCTACTGGCCATCTGTTGACATGTCCCTGGAAAAAAACACTGAACCCCCACACTGTCCAGGGTTGCATCCAGAAGGGCATCCGCCATAAAACCTGTGCCAGATTCAGGTCAGACCATAATCTGCTTTTGCAATCCCCCACATGCGACAAACCGAAAGAAGACACCACTGAGAATGGTCTTTTATTTTTTTACCAGGTTGTTGTCCATAGAGATTCTACGGTACCATTGCAAAAATGACCTTTAAAAGCGCTTTGTCTTCTCCAGCTCACGTGGTTGAAGTATCGCATTGTTGACTTTAGGCAATAACGATATATATATATATTCTGTTAGTGGAAAGGTCATGGTTAGAGCTGTGAGCACAGTCAGCCACCTCAACTTCCTGTACAACAACATCCCATCACTTCCTTTAACTTGAGCACAGACCATAGTCGTGCCTGATCATTTTAAGCGGTTTCAACAAATGACCACTGCCTGTCTGATATACAGTGCATGTAAATCCTGATTTTAATACATCTATTGTCACAGAATGAAAATAAATAATAAATGCTTTAAATAAGTGACTACAACCAAACACTGCATTCGCTCTCTGAAAGACAGAGGTAGCAGTATCGTGATTTGGGCTTTAATTGCTACTTCTGGACCGAGACAAAATATCAAGATTCACAATCTGAATTGCAACAGAAAGCGGATAGTGGAGCAAGGAGACAGTGAGTTATTTTACCAAACACTGGTGAAGAACTGAGTCACAGTCCTGAACGTATTAATTTAGGTTAGAATAGGACAGATAAAGTGTTTAGTTAAAGTTATAGATAAATATATAAATATATATATATAAATATATATATATATATAAATATATATATACCGTGTCACAACATGTGACCTTTGTTCATAGTGTTTATTTTGCTAGTGTTTTGACACCAGCTTGCAAAATGTATGATCACATCTACTGGTTACAGCTTCCTCTGTGACTATTTACCTTTTAAATTAATTATCTTTATGAAACACAAATTTTCTTCTTACTTCTACACGGAGGAGGAAAACTCAGATCTTCCATTTGCTATCATTGAAATCTTTCCCCTGCTCCGATTTCAATCACAGCAGCTCAAATTGCTGTATTTTAGAGAATGCAGTGAAAAAGTCAGAAATGGAAATGATTCCGTTGGGATGAGTGAGAGATTGAGGTAATAACAGCAGAAACTAGAAACAGCAAGAGGGCAAAAATACCCAGGGTTGGATAATGAAGGGGTGACGTACCACAATGTGACTGACACGTTAGGCATTAATAACCTGGAATTACCTGTAATAACCATGGTAACACTGGCAATTTGCTAGAAGTGAAAGGTGGTTGGTCCATCTGCATGGAGGGAGGGAGCTCAATATAGTTTTAACTATGTGCTCTACCAGTCTGTCGATATAGTCCGCTGTTCTCTCTCTATGCTTCAGTTGCAAATTGAGATTCTTCTATCACAATAAGAGTAATCAAATGTAATCATTTTGACAAAGAAGATGAGGACTTTTCCAACTTTCCAACCTGCAAACTTGTAAATGTATGAAAGTAAACTGTACCAAACTCTTCGCAGCCCTGTGTCATACAGTCCATACAGTGGAAGATGTGTATGAACCTGCCAACATACATGCCCAGCACTGCAGAGATGCCGTTTCCCGCTGGTGTGGTGGAGCGCTGGGCTCACAGATACCCACAGACAGTCTGTTCTCTGTGTGTGAGATCCTGTAATGTTTGCTGCTGCAGCTCCTCGGCTCTCTCAGTCTCCACTCTGTTAAAGCTGTGTGAAAGACTGAATGCAAGATTAATGGCGATCCTGTATGACGGGGTGAATGCAGAACTGAATGTACTTTACATCTCAATGTAAAGTTGAATAATGAAGAAACAAATGTAGGACTGAATAGCACGGTTGTGTCAGCGTCTTGACACTGCACTCCTTTATTCTATAAAACACTCCTACCCCTGCTGCTAAGCCAATGCTCTATACCATACTGCTGGGCTTAATAACTGAAAAAGATTTCTTTTGATTGATTCTAATTATTACGGTGTTATGCAACAGGAAAAAATGACAGGAAGTGATGCCGACTGAAATCGGTGAAAGACAAATGAATATGATTGGTGGAAACTGTTGATAAAGAAAATAAAAATGTGTAAAAATTGTGATGTCCCAAGACACTCTATCACCTGTTACTGTGCTATATGACAGGAGATGTCTTGGTGCTCTAAACGATACAGAGAAAAAATATCTGTTTACATGACGACACACTGGTTTGAAATGCACCAACATCTCCCTACAACATCCACCACTTTTACTCTGCAGCGCAGCAAACTGACAGATCATCTTTCTGACAGGGATTTTTTAAGGGCAAATGCAAACTTGCATTTGATTTATTATTTCATTTAAGAATTACTTAGAGCAAAACACACAACTTAATAGTTCGTAGTGTTCACTCAAGATAGAAGGCAGCCAATCATCTATTCATCCCTCTCTTCATACATCCAGAGAGGCTGACTCCTTGTGCCCTACAGCCCAGGACAAGGTCTGTCTCCAGGAGACACTAGTCAGCTTTGTTTCCATATCATGCCTCACATTCCCCAGATCTGCCCCAGTTCCCTTACATGCCTGCTCTGTGGGCAAGCAGGCCGGCCAGCCTGCCAGGGAACCAGGACTCTTCCAGGCAGCCAGTCAGCCATCCATCCATTCATTCATACAGGGAACGGCTAACTTCTTGTACCCCCCTGGCCCAGAACAAGGCCTCTCTCTGGGGGACAGTAGTCGGCTTTGTTCCCACCGTCATGCCTTGAATTCCCCAGACCTGCCCTGGGTCCCCCCTCAAGGCACAGGGCACTGGGAGGGGCGAGGGCTTCTCTACGCCCCCATTTCCCTTTCTCTTTTTGATATTATCGCTTTTGAGCCACACACACACAGACACACACATCCTGAACACCACCACCAACACATCGCCTCTTTTTCTGGAAGGCTCCTCTCTGCAACCCTAAGCTTTTACCGATGCCCTTTGTGATTCTTTCTTTCTTTCTTTCTGTGCCTGGTCATAAAACGGACAGTTAACAACATCGCCTCTCCTCTCTCCATCTCTTACTTCCCTTTTCTCTCTTTCACTCCCACACACACTCTGCCTGTCCCCGTGAAATCTACTTTTCCTTTTCTTTTCCATTTCCTTAGTTGGACTGATATAAAAAGAGTGTATGTGCATCAAACGTATACTTACGTATTATGCCTACATAATTATACTTTGACCCTATTTCAGTGTTTTCTTGTTCTTAAGTTTGCAACTTGAGATCAGTTATTCAAACCACGCCTTGATGCAACCAGACCACCTGAACTGATCCAGGATCGGTCCCTAACACCACCTCACTTCCTTTTAACTGCTCGCTCAACACAAAACGCAACAACCTGATCCAGCGCTAGTATCTGTCGGTACCTACAGCCCACTTCTATTCACCGAGAAGAAGGGTGGGGGCGTAGGCCATAATTAAAGATGGCGGCCTTGCCGTTGCACAATGGCTCTGCGCAGAGAAGGCTTTTATTGCATGTATTTTTCTCAACAGGAGAGTGGGCAGTCTACCCTCTGTGAGCATTTAATTGGTTTAACAGCTGGGGTGGAGGAGGAGGAATGGCGAGAGCAGCAGAACCCAAAGGAAGAGAGGAAACAAAGACATGGGAGGAAAGTGTGAGTCACTAGGATCTTAAATTTGTGTCTAATGTTGATAAATTTATCAGCAGGCTGACTTTACATATTGTGCATCAGAGTGGAAATTAATAATTTTCCTGTCACCTCCCATCTGCACACTGTGTTCATTAGCGTGCATCCCAGTTCTGATCCGGAGTGTGTTCCAGTTGCTTGAGCAGAAATGTGCCAGGCGTGGGTTTGTTGGCAGGTAACATTTTCCCTATAGCATCAGTGATATTATTATTATTTAAAAAAAAACAGGCTGAGATTATGAAGAGAGAGGCAGTGCTTTTTTGTTTCAGGATTTTTTAAAAAACATACAGCACACTATCTCCCACCCACTTGTGAGGCTGTGTGTGTGTGTGTGTGTGTTTTGAATGGGCCTGTGTTTTGTGTGTGTGTGTGTGTGCCTGGGTAAATGTGGATGCTGACAAGTGTCTTTGTCTGTCCTCTGCCAATAAATGAAAACTGGAGCAGAGCCTTGGGGCAAGGTGAGGCCACGTCGTTCCTCTGGAGGTTTCAACTAATGGAGATTCACTGTTGGGTTAGAGGACCGGCCTTCAGGGGCTCATTTGGGGATTAAAAATATAATCCACTGTGCATATTACCCTAGTACTGGCTGTAAATTGCAGTGCGGTGTGTAAGTGCATTCTATACTTTTACTACTCTGTTCTGATATTCTGTTGTATTATTTCAGTTTTGGTTAGGTTTTACAACTTATACAATGATAAAATAGTGTTTTAACTATGAACACATGGTTTGTCACTGTAGACTACTCCGTTTTCACTCCTGTACACACTTTGGGGAAATGTATTAATCAAATGTTTACATTGTTGTGGGCAGATATTTGTGAAGAAGTTAGATTTGGTGGTTCATGTTTGCTGTGCTAAACATTCCAAATATTCTTTACATAAATGCGAACTTTTTCATTTGCTGTGGTTCGGATGTGATGCAGGAGGTTTGTTATCATTCCTTCTGTTGTTTTCCTGTGCACTTGTGACTCCTTAACTCTCTAAAGGTCAGTTGTTGACAGATCCACAGTCGTACATGAAGGTTCTGGAAAATGGAACCCCGGCAGTAGTACAATGCACTACCTACTGTATATACATTAGCTCCTCAGTATCTACATTTTAATGAAAAACAAGAGGTTTCTGTATGAACAGTATATCTATCATGGTACGTTCACCTCATCACTAACAAATGGCAGCTTTAGCGGAGGCCTACTGTGCAAGGTGGGAGGGTGCGTGCATGGTGGGATTGATGGTAAACATGTGGAATGTGTTGAGGGGGGATTTCACACAGCTACACTCAGACAGTGGAGCTTATTTCACACTTCATTTCATTCTAATATATAGAACGGCAGCACAGGAAAACACACTTACGCACACTGATAGACACAAACAAACATCTCTGATATATATGGAAACACGCAAGAACCTTTATACGCTATAGATTTCCACATCTCAGCAAGGATCTGTGCACATATTTGACACCCACGTGCTTTGTAATGCAGAGAGATTAGGAAGAAGAGAATCACAGGATAAAGAGTAATAAACTAGAAGCATGTTATTATGTTGTAGCACTGACTGGGTAGGATCCAAATCCAGCTAATCTCTGAATGAAAGTACTGTTTGTGCGGGCTAGCAAACAAATCAGTGCAGCACAGCTCATAACCTCTAAACGAATTTCCAAAGTCAAATTATATTTATCTAATAGATGGTGCCATGAAAACAGAAGCAACGTCAACAAAATCACTTCATTTATTAATCAGCACAGAAACACACTTGGATTGTTCCAAGCATTTTCCAGCATTTGGACTTTTGGATAATTATTTCCTGACTTTAAATTCTAACAGGCAAAAGGCTAATTAAGAGTGCCAGGCCTAGATAAGGCCCAAATGTGGACATTAGGTAGTGCATAAAAATATAATACACCTAGTGTGTGTGTCTGTGTGTGTGTATGTGTGTGTGTGTGTGTGTATACAGTACATAGTTGTACAAATACTGTATTATGTAATGTAACATACACATATCTGTGTGTGTGTTTAATAGACCAATCCTACAATAGTCAATAGTACAATAGTAAGAAAAAGAGATGGTGCATGTTTTGAATCTCATTCCAATCAGATTTCTTTCATTTATTAATTAATCCAATCCTTTTTAATAAGTAGATATGTGATACGTCGTGTGTTCCATATCATCTTCATCTATCATTTCAGAGATGACTCAGAATATCAAAAAAGCCTCAAATCTGAAAATCACTGACCAAAACCACAGCTTTACATGTCAGAGCTTTAGTAATGTAACTTGATTAGCAGTTTGCTGTTTTGTTTGATCCAACACGGTGAATAGCAGGCCATGCTTGTACTTTCTGCTTTGCTACCTGTTGGTACTCACCCATGGTGGGAAAGTGTGTCGAGGAACAACACTGATTAACAGTTTCTAACGTTCATCTATAAAAATGTAACTTTTTTTCACAATGAAAAGTTAAGTGAAAGGTCCAGGAGTCTTTTGTGTGGCATCTTGAATACTTTCTTAAACATTTTTTTTGCACACTCTCATAAGTCTCAAAAGGAACAAACACACTAGATGAAAAACCCCCAAATGCATGTTTTAGTATATCACACTGTGAAACGGTTACTGTGTTCCCTCATCACTGGACCCAGTTCTCCTACATTTATATTGTTTTAGTCATTAAATATAATTGTTCTGTATTGTCCTCATCTGAGGATGCACTGTGTTATGTTTTGTATTGTGGGTTTTTGTTGTGAGTCGTCAGCTGCTCATCAGGGAGAGTGAGAACCAGTTTGGATGATTAGGTCCTCTTAGTAGTGAGAGGCTGGGTGCTACTAACCTGGAACAAGATAGGTGAAGTAGGAGGGCATCTGAAAATATGGGATTGTTTATAGTACAGTTAGATGTTGGCAGTAGTAGCTACAGCTTATCATCCTAGTGTTGTGGTAATTTTGATGGTGGCAGCTTGCTGGGAGGCGTCAGTTTTATCCTGTGTTTCCTTTGTTCTTTTTGCTTAAGTTGATTGCTTTCCCTGGGAGATTTTTTTGTCATTGTTTAGTTAATAATTTACAACAACCCATATTTTTTGCATCTAGTTCTGCCAACCAGACTGCTTCTTTTGAAACATTCCTTTTTATAAGATTTCAGTGCTGAGCTGGCGTCACACACACACACACACATATATAAAATGTGATGAACACGGTGTAAGAATTAAATGATATGAGTCCAGGTATTGTTCCTGAGATCGTGAGGTACATGTTAACTGACACATTATGACTAGATAGTAGCCTTACAGCTGGGCTGGAGGAAAAAGGATGACCACTGTGGAAAACACCTGTAGCAGTGTGGCCATCAGTTTTATTAGCTTTTTTTACCATCTTCCCGGCAACCCATGGAAGTTGTTTCACCAGTCACGTTCGTGCACATTGAAACATTTCTCCAGTAACATGTGCTCATGTTTTTATCTTTAGAAAACACACAAGATTTATTTTCACTCCACAATAAAACTAGACCACAGGATCCTTTAACTAACTTGGCAGAACAAGGTGAAAGCATTGGATTCGTAACGTATAACACTAATAAATGGAGATCCCCAGACTCCATGAAGGTCTCATTTCTTCACAGCATTCTCAACGATAACCTCAGACAAACATAAAATCTCCTTGTTTCCATTTATTTCCCACATCATGAACCTCATGATGACATTTCCCTTTAAGTGTTGTGGGAGACGGCTAACTTTGGCCCCCGGTGACTGATGTGGGTTCAGAAATGCAAACTAACTGCAGTATGTTGTAACTGTAGTTGCTCCGCATCAGGTTCTAGTGTTACATCTGTGACACCAGCACATGCCTGTATTGTTTTACCAACCGCTGTGCAGTGCTGTTGGTTCATGTTTACAGGATCAGTATTTCAGAAGGAAATTTAGTACGAGAGCCGTTAGCTATCGAGATCCTGTCCTGTGGAACCAGCTCCAGCATCAGGTTTAGGAAGCAGACCCTCTAGGCTTTTAGGGCTAAACTTAAAACTTCCTTTTAGATGAAGCTGACCCAGCTGACTCTGCACATCTGCTCCCTGTTGTTCTTCCTCTCTCCTCTTCTGCTGGAAGTTCTGTTAAAGGGAAGAGACCTCTCCACTGTCACCTCGAGTGGGTGGGCTTTCTACATAATTCTATAAATAATGATAATAAACCTATAAAGTGCACTGAGATGACTCAGTGACATTTTCATCTGGTGACGCTGCTGTGGGTTCTGACCACATGGTGCTATATTTACCACATCATGGAGTGTGTGTATGCATACGTGTGTGTGTGTGTGTGATTTTGTTTAGTGTCAGCATGCGACTCCACCCAGAGTACCATTACTGCGTGCAGTGGTCTGGAACCTATGGAACACCCCCCCCACCCACCCACCCACCCACGCCATTCACTCCTGTGGCGTCAACTTGATCCCTTTTGGTCTATGATGGCTACTTGTGTTAACAGTATGATGAGGGGTGTGGGGGTGGATGAGAGGACAGTGGGTGAAGATAATAAAGTGCAGTGGTGAGGTGGAGGATGGAGAAAAGGGGGGCTGAGGGTAAAATGACGGCTAAGGGCAATGAAGATGGACGTTTTGGTCGAGGTGAAAAAGAGGGTGCAATCAGGCAATAGAGAGTTTAAAACCTCTAACCTCATGATACGCTCCATCACCTGTGAGGTGTGAGCTGCTACTAAAATCATTTCTGTTTGCTCTGCTACTTGTGAGGACTTAGTTATCCAGAAAACCCTAGAACACAGAATATTTCTAAGGATGTTTAGTTTACTATTCACTGAACGTCACAGCAGCCCTGTCACCTACAAATTATTCCTACTGGAAGGTGGAACATGATGAAATGCTGTAGTAGTGCCATCACCTGTGTGCAGCTGTCCAACAGCTGTTTTCCCAGTCAGTAAAGTACATCATATATTTTTTGGACATCACAGAGCTGAGTATATAAAAGCGGGAGGAAACAATAAAAAGTGTGTTTATGGCAATACAAACTGGTAAACAATTATAAGTAAACAAACTCTGAGGCCTAGATGCACGTCCACGTCCCTAAACAGAAAGACTGCAACCCTTTATAGAGATCTTAGCAGTTTCTCATAATTATGATGGCAAAGTGCTGTTGCGGGTAAGGGTAAAAAAAATATTAAACCTAACTGTTACGTCTTCTCTGGTCACACACTCACAAACAACAACACACAACAAAGACTTCAGGGGGTGGAGCTTCCCTCAGATCTGCAATGCTAATGTCTCCTGTCAAAGAACTGTTTATTGCTGATTCCCTCAATACACTTAATCCTGTTTGAACATGCAAATGAGGGTGCGGGGAACAACGCACACATACACATATGAATAATCACAAACACATGCATTCAAGCCACAAGCACCAACACGTGTGCTGCACCACACACCGACACAGGGTGGATTCTTCGACTCACCCGTGCCATTTGGCCAGTATGGGGGCTCACAGGAAAATAAGGCTGACGGGTGTGAAATCATGTCCTGACACACACACACACAGTTTAAATCACCTCCTACCACCATTAGGCGCATCACTGAAACACGCACACACTCTAATCAAAGCATACAGAAAAAGAAATGAGCTGAAATGAGAGAGTAGGGGCGAGACAGAAAGACAGGATACAAGACAGACTTTGAAGTAATTTCTGCAATTTCAAATGTAACTCTCTCATTTGATGGGAGTCCATTTTGTTGGAGTGAAAGGAGCCAAGCTGAGGTCAGAAGTAAGAAGAAAAAAGAACAATGTGTGTGAAATTTTTTCTTCAATGTCAGCTTTTACCTTTATGTCACTTTTGTCTTCACAACATTGCCTCCAATCAATTGACTTACCTGCTAGCATGCTCTTAATGTCTCTTTAGTGGTATCTCAGCTACTCAGTCTGGCCATTTCTAGTCATTAGGTTCCTGTTAAGAACAATGACAGTGAAGCTACAAGCAGACACAACATGAGTTCAGAGTTCAGATCCTATCACCCGTTGCTTTACTCTGAAAGGAGCCAGTAGAGGTTCTGATCAGGATGCCTTCCAGATGCCACAGGTCCTGAAACCTGTGTCCATAGCTGTATGAAAATGTGCACCCTTCAGTCAAGTGTTGATGTTGGCAAGTACGTATATGTTTAATCTGCTGTACCACATGGTAGCCACGACGTATTTTCCCTTTCCGAGGGCCCAGTGGTTAGATAAACTTTATACAAACTTTATAGCAGGGTAACGTTTGTTTCATGTTGTTTAAGGATTTTAGTTGTCTGAAAACAGCTAAAGCTTGCACCTCAAGTCTTTTAGAAGTCTGCAGAAAGTCCTTTGAGGCTTGTGGACATAGCGTCTATTTGAAGTCGGCAAGTGCAGTGAACACTGGAAGAAGATCTGAGGTCTTTACATGATTATTAGCTCTTTCTCTAATGGCAACTAAGATTCTAATTTGTACAATAGAATTTAATTGTAATTGAAGATATTAATGTAGAAATGCATGAAACTAAATGTTGGGCAAACCTTTTCTTGTAAAGTGTGAAAGGTTGCCAATGAACTAACTCACCAGTAAGAAGTGTGTTAGAGTAGATATCAAGACTACACACCTATGCAATCACACTGTGTGCACAGGTGGCTGGATTGTGATTAAATTCATCTTATTGCAGGATATTTTGAATAAAGATTTGATAATAGAGATAGCTAAGTGAAAATAAACCACTTTGCATCTTCTGTCAATAATGTCGTATGTTTCATGACATTGTAGGAATTTTATCACAGTAGTCACAAGTGTCCACTCGCACTCTGACTGGTTGGAAGAATAATACTACTACATGTTAGTAATTCTAGTTTTTGTTTTGTGCTTTACATTTTTTTGACAAAACAAAACCCAGTGTGACCACACCTTTACTTTTTATATTTCTAGAAACCTGTTGCGGGGTAAATGAACCTCATAGATTTACAGTGTACAATGTTCATAAGATTCATACAGCATGGGTCCCATATGTCACATAGACATTAGACGATATGAGGCCCTTAGGCGTTTTCACAAGTTAAATGCAAACTATGATGTTAAAATAAGCCATTGTGTTTTATTGAGTAATTATAATCGTTTAGAATAAGCACTGCAATTAGAATTTCTTTTGGACGACTATATATTCAGAAAAGCTAAAATAGAGCCTGTTTTGCCCCCTGCTGACATGCCCACTTGTGGATTCTGCATTTATCTGTCCTTCTTACATGGGACTTAGATCTTCTATCCTTGCTTTCTTTCCACCTTCAGTCTCTCCATTGCTCCTTTATTTCTTTCCTGCTTTCCTCCCGTCTCTATCCCACAGGTTGTTTTTCTGCCCTTTCTCTTGCTGGATGTCCCACTGGGGGCTAAGAGCCTCCAAAAGCCCCAACACCCAGAGTGAAGGAGAAAAGGGCGAGCCAGCGGAGAACAGAGCTGTAAAGCGAGCAGAGAATAGAGGACAGAGAAAGAGCGAAGGGAAGACTTAAGAAGATGGAGAATATTGAGAAAAGAAGGCAAATAGAAGGGAAGGGGTGTCAGCAGTGAAAGAGATAGAATAAGAAGAGGAGAAAAGAAGCAGGAGCGGGGATAATGGAAAGAAGACAAAGATGCGAAGAAGAGCAGAGAGACAGAGGCCAGGAGGGAGGGAGGGATTGGATTTGACACCAACAAGAGTATCCAGCAGAGTAGAAAGGTGGAGATGGGAGAAGGGGAAGAGACAGACTTGATGAAAAGAAATCAAGCTTTGAATAAAGAGGGAGGGAGAGAGTCGGTTGCTTGGAGCCTGTGTGTGTGTGAGTGTGTATTGTAGGGGCTGGAGGGTCATAAGTAGCTGCTCAAAGGCTTGTGCCACCTCTGCTGAGGAGGAGCCCTTCAGAAAAGCATCTCATCAGCTAAATGTGTGTGTGTGCCAGTGTGCAATCTGGAGAGGAAGTGTTTTCAGGAGCAAATGGCACACTCACGAGTTCGCCATGGGTTAGGTGATTGCACAGTTCCCATCCCCCTTGTCACAGAAGTACACACGCTCTGTCTGGCCAATCCACAGACTGTTGACACCTCATTCTTAATCATCACCTCTGTGTCAGGCTGACAATATGTGCTGCTCTGATGTGACTCTGTCACACACTTGCTTGCATTTACATGCACTTAAGAAATCAGATTAACCCCCTTTTGACGGCAACAACCTAATTTTCTTAAATGTGTAAATGAGAGATCTGGTTTCCTTAACAAAGTGAAGGGATTAAGAAAAAGCAGATAAACTGAAGTGTGCCGTGATTGTTTGTCCCGCATGACAAGAAGTAAAGCCCGACAGCTATCAAAGGTTTTTAAGTTCATTCATTTACTCAAATCACTTGCACATTGTAAATTATTTTGTAACTCGTACCCTTATAGTACACATTTTATGTGTCCACTTTTAAAAAGGTTCAGTTGCATGTTGCAGTAAGTCACAAACAGCTATGCACATGTGCAACTATTTATATTACAGTTGCGGATGTATACATGGAAACGAGAAGCGGTGCACCTTTGTTGCATTTAACTGAACAACTTTAAAGTGACATTGAGTTAGATACTGGGGTGGGCACAGGTGCAGAGGGAGGAGTAGCCTGGCAGATATAAAGCAGTCATGCCCATGCAAATCAATGGCTGCGCTCCCTTGAAGTTAGTGCTACAATAATGAGCCAATTTATTGATTGATGAATTTGGAAAATAGCAGGTCACGTAATCTTATAGAGAGGTATCAGGTGAAGCGTGGTATGTTTTAAATTATCTGTACCAACTACAATAATGCTGATCAAGAACTTCAAGCAACTTGCTACCAATCAATTTTAGCACACGAACAAGCTAATGTCAGAGAATGGAATGGAATCGGCTTTGAATTCATTCGCCTTCATTCATTTTCACAAAATGTAGATAGAAACTGATTTTACTTGCTGATGTGTGGTTGGTTGTCCTGTTCATCGGTAGCCCAGTTATTACTGAAGATTCACCTGTGATGTTTATCAAGCTCTGTTACAAACATTTACCTCCGAGAATGTGGCACCGGTGCAGGATTACAGGACACATCACTGGCGATAGCGTCGTCCTTGTTTCCAAAATACTGATATCCTATTGTTGCACTAATCTGGCGTCTCGTATACAGGTAAACAGTCACTGTCTTGTCACAGAACGCAGAAATCTAAATCTGTGTTTCTCGTGCAGGTTCTGATTACTAATTAATCTAAGCCACCAGTAAACACTGTTTTCGGGAGCATGGAGGGGTAATTAAACTGGGACAGACTGGCCCCTTCACAGCAAGAGACAACAAGGCTCCATAATAACCTGGCTGCAAAGCAGAGACTTTTTGCTGTCCCGTCATGTAGCAGTCGTAGTGCTTACATGTTATTTGGGTTTTGTTACTTCTCTGCTACTGCTGTAGACTTTGCTTGTGACAAAATGTTCACGGTGAGCGAACCTTTCTATGATCCGCACATTGTTTAGCATTTCTTTTGTCTTATGTATTGAAACGAACAGTACTGAAGCTTAAAGACCTTCATTCATCACATGACACTGTCTGTGGTAATAATGGGGGGGCTTGTTTCTCTACTCCATCAGTTTTTTCAGCATTATTCTTTGCTTTGTGTGGTTATTGCTGGACATGCAACATCTACCACCAGTGTAAATGTATAACCATTAGTATTCTAATATTTTTTCCAACCACAACACTGAATGGTACATACAGTATTTACCAAATACAAAATAATGGGGGGCAACAACTATATTGGCATAATCATCAGCGTAGATGATAGCTGAAGCCTTTCTCTCATTCCAGGTGACTGACAAAGGGCATAAGGAACCACGGTGACATGGAAAACGAACCTTGTAGGCACTTGTAGACAGACCTGTCTGTCAGAAGCCCTGCGTATTATTGTTTCCTCAGCAATCGGCCTACAGCAGATAACACAATGCCCTTCATACATGTGCCCACTTCAGGTAGTACTGGAGATGTTACAACGTGCGAGTCTTTGCACAATGAAAATGACAAGTCAGCTGTTGAAGATCCGATACTGGCCAGCTGTGCAGCTACCTGGCATCATATGACATGCCTGAAAACAGAAACATTAAACGTTTTGAGAAAACTAAATTACATCAGCTCAGCCCTGTTGCCCAAAATACATATTACACAATGCCTTTCAGTTTGTCTGCCTACAGCTGTCCTGTACACCCAGCACTGGGTTAAGGTGGGAGAAATGCGGGGGTCATTAGTTTATGAGACCTTGCATGTGACCAAACACTGTAACATGCACATGCACGGAGCTGTTCTCCCTCCTACCTCTTCATTTGCCTCTTTTATACGAGTGTACAATGAAGCCGTGGAGCTCGGGAGGACAAAACTGCAGTGGAAAATAAACTGAGATGATTATAGCTGCTGGTGCAGAGAGAGAAAGAAAAGAGGGACATGGTGAGAGAAAGAGGGGGAGATATTTTTGCTCTATTGTCCCACAGTGATGAACCGCTCAAGTGGAGTGCGTACGCTGAGGAAAGCGTGCTCCTGAGCTGTCAGACACTTGGTTAGCAAGATTGTGGGAGACAAAAGGTGTGTGTGTGTGTTTATACACAGTTGTGTGGTCTAGGCCAACGAACACACACGCAGATTGTTTGTCTATCACACTGTGGTAGAGCTACTTGCTCTCCCCATAGCTGCACACATCTATTTCTATTTTTCTCTCTCAATCTTTATGACAGGACCGTGTGTGTGTGTGGTGGTGGTGGTGGGGGGGGACTGCGAGACCAGTATCAGATGCATTTAAAGAAGACATTTCAGAAGAGTTATTCAGACATCGATGGACTGTTTAACTTTCCTGAAAGTGGGCAAAACACTTCTCAGCTGTGTATTGAGGGAATATTTTATTCCCCACTTGCCCTTTTGTGGGCGGTCTTTGTCCGTCAAGCTCGGGGCCTCTACCAGAGGCCTGGGAGCTGGAGGGTCCTGTGCAGTATCTTAGCTGTTCCTAGGATTGTGCTCTTCTGGACATAGACCTCAGATGATCTCCCAGTTTGGGCGTCACTGTTACCTTCACTTTCCACATCTTTTCTAGCTCTTCTCTCAGATCTTGGTATTTCTCGAGCTTCTCATGTTCCTACTTCCTGATGTTACCATCGCTACATCTATCACTACATATATTGGGTCTTGCTTGTGATAATCCAGCTCCTGACATAATCAGATCTTGGTGGTAGACCAGCATAGATCTAATACCAAGATTGCATTTTTTGACTGTTGAGGAACTATTTTAAATTTAATCACTGGCCCAGGCATTTAGAATAATAAATAGCCAAGTAAAGTCCCAAACACTAGACCAGTGGCAGAAGAAAAAGTGGTAACTCTAAAGGTTGTTTGTATCAGCAGCTAATAACAGCCAATCTCACATTTTACAGTACTTTCCCACAGAAGACTGGATTTCAGGTCCAGTATGAAACAACTGCCTGTTGCTGATATTGTAACCGGTCACATGTTGCACATCCAGGTTTAGGGTGAAAGTAAATAATACACTAGCTATTATAGTTCCATTGTAAGAGATGGCAGCCACCATTTTGAAGCATGGTGCCAAAAAGGTGCAATTTTAACAGATGCCTGCTTCCCCACTCATACAGCTAACACAGGAAGGAACAAATAACCTATGTGGGTGATAATCTTTGAGAACTTGTTGTTTCCTTCTCTATGAATGAGTATGAAATCTCCATATATTTTAATTAAGAACATCAATTACATATATCACTATTTGGTTGTTGTTGTTCCTTTAAGGCAGATTACTCAAGGGAATTGAGCCAGATTCTGCTGTGAAAGGAGGCAACAGACTGGATTACCAACTGTGCAAAGTGTCTAACTGCTCCGGGACCCGAGGCCCGTCAGTGGGTTTCGATAAGAGCCTTCCATTGGTTAATTACTGCAACTCAATGAGGCGAGAGTGGTTCAGAGAGCATTATACATCATTGACTCATCATCAGAGTCCAGACCCTAACCCCACTGAGAAGCTTTAGGATGCCGGAAAAGATTTTATGCGATGGTCGGATCTCATTGTCAGCACGGTTGATCTCAGTAAAAAAGTATTGCATCTCTGGAGGGCAATAAATAAGGTACAATTCTATACGTTTCTAAAAATGATGCATGCTGATGTCAAAACTAAGTCTAAGTCAAAACTAAATGTGTGCTACAGTGGCATCTTCGTGTTCAGCTTTCTCACTCTTTGCCTTGCTCAAGGGTAGCTTTATAGTTCGAGGGAGAGAATCACATTTTCATCCTGTTCACCTACATGTCTAATTTGTATGCTCTGTGCTCTGTACCATCATCGCTGAGCTTCCAACCAAACGCCAGCCTCTCTACCCTCAAAGCTGGAAACACAACACAAGCACACTACGTCTTTACATCCCCCTGGACACTGCCTGTGTGGATGTGAGCTTCACACAGGGGTATCGCTACTCTTTATAGCACCTCCCTGCCATGAGTGATAATGAGAGGAATTACACACAATGGATCCACTTTTCTATTTGAGCCAGGACTGAATGCTGGTGTGAAGGGGAGACAGAGAGAAAACAGGATATGGGAGGTGGCTGAAAAGCTAATACAGGGCGAAGAAGGAGAGAAGAGGGAGTGACTGTAAAAGTAAGAAAGAGTGATTGCTTATTGACTTAATGAGAGAGAGGATGTATCATTATATAATTGCAAATCCCAGAAAGATGGGTCTCCTCCCACTGCTGCTTTGGTAATTTATACCTCTCTCTTTCCATCCCTTTCTATGTCTCTCGTTCACTCTGTCACCCATCAATCTATTTCCAATTACCTGCTCTGTCTATCCACAAATCCATCATAGTCATTTCCATGGTAACGGGTTGCATCCTCCGTTGGCTTTGGCCTATTGTTTAATATAATTGCACGCCAAAAAGCAGTCTTTAGAAGAGGAAAGGGGATGCACAGAGAGAGACATTTCTGGATATTGTGTCTACGCTCAGCGACTAATGTCTCTCCCGCGTATCCAAACAGTCAACTTCAGAGGAGATACTCTGCGTAATTTCGACAATGGCATCCATTCTTCAGGCATTTTATTAGCCATTATGTGTAAATTGGCTTGATCCCAGCCTGATGAAACATCTTCTCTGCCTGCACAATTGTCAATTATTGTGAAAATGAGAAAGCATAAGTGCCCATACAAGGTCAGAGAGGAGCACAAATGATAGCAACTGAACTGATCTCTGAAAATCTATTAAGCTGATTTTATTTTATTTATTTTGGCATAATTTTAAGTTAATGAACATAGATTTTGAGAGGACCACAGGTCTTTATCTTTTCCACATAATTAACAAATTATGGGTTTTTTCTCCACCCAAACAGTGCCAAACCCCACCCACTCAGATGCAATGTAATATGATTGGTTTTCTCACATAATTTCATTATTTTCCTGTGTCTGTCCTGACAGCAGACAGTCATCTGCATAGTGGTTATTTCTCGTGGATGTCAGGTTAAGGTTAACTAGCAGCAACAGATTAAAGAGGCAGATTAAGAATAACATGTATATTGTCATAACTTCTTAGCTGATGAATGACGGAAACCCAAAACAGTGCAGTGATTAGTCAGACCTAGCATGCTTTCTATTGCAACTAAAATACCTACATTGACGACCTCATTTCCAGAACACAGGATGTAAAATCTTTATCAGTCAGAGTTATGTTTGCCACTGTACATGAACTTTCTTTTATTTATGCTTTTCAATTGGAACTGAGGACATGACACTGCTGCAGTTTACCCTTTTTTGCTGGATACACAACTTCAGCTGCTCAGCAGTCCATGGTCACTGTTGTCTGATTGTCCCCTTCATGATGCATCATACTTTTTCACTAGGAGACAGATCTGGACTGCAGGCAAGCAGCGCACACACACACACACACACACACGCACACTTCATGTCTATGAAGCCACGCTGTTGTAGGATATGCAGAGTAAGGCCTTGTGTTGTCCTGTTAAGGTATCCATCAACCTCCTAGGAAAAAAAGACATTGCCTTGATAGGTGTATGTCTCTCTAGAGTGCCAATATATGTTTCTGGCTTTTGAATGGGTCTTTTTTGTCTGGGTGGAATCCAAAGCTAGGTTTTCTTGAAAAGAGTGTGAACTTCATCTGACATGAACTAAGGCCAAAGTCGGTGTCGTTTCACCTTGCACAATAGAATTTCATGCTGCATTTCTGGTTGTAGTGGTAAGAAGCAAACAGTCTAACATAGTGTTCCAGAGTCCATGTCACTATCTCTGCCCTACACACTGCCGATTACCTGGATCAGGTGTGTTCAGCCAATCAGACGCCACAAGTGCACGGACGTTTGAAACTGGTTGACAATTCACTCAGTTCGACAGTTTTGGTAAAGTGGAGTTACCAGGGATTGAGCTTTTGGCATTAGCCCCTTTTATACATCATCTTACCAAGTACCTGCTAATTTGCTAGAATATTTCACAACTTTTCACTTCACTTCTTTTTCTGTGTGTTTTAAATGTGTGCTGAAGGTATCAAACTCTAAAGTAGATTATATTTACTAAATACAATTAAGTTAATTAGTGAAAACACTGAAGGTCTTTTGTTTGTACCTTTGTCAGTCACCGAGAAAGACAAGCACATGGTCAAATAGATGATTTTTTGTATTGCAGGCTCTGGAAATGGCTTCTTTTAGAAATACAGAGATTTTTCTACTACATTTTAAGTTTTTCTTTTGCTTCTCCACACATGAAACATGGGAGAAATGTTTTGCCTCCTCTAAAAAATGAACAGCAATGACAGCCAAACATCTATAGGAGTATTACTAATCATGTAAACAATACAGCATGTTTGAATATAAGAGAGGAGATCTGGGAGCTGCAGTTGGTATTCCATGCTGATAGGAGTTTGTTATTGTGTTGTTTAGTGATGGGTAACATCCTCCACTTCTCATCAATCTATCAACCCCCTCCCCTTTTCTATTCTCCCTTCCATTGCTCTTAACTCTTGTGCGCTCTCTGCCTGCTCAACTACATCAAGTCACACAGACCTAAAACCAGAGAGACAGGAAATTAAAAAAAATGACTTTTAAAATAAAATACTAAAATATTACCTATTATTATTCTTATTATAAAGAATGTAGCGATAGATTGCTGTGTATTTTATATTTAATGTTTTCAGCAGAAAATATGTTATTTACTGTAAAGATGGGGATGGGGAGCAATGACAGCTTTCTGTAAAGGTGAGTGACACCTAAGATTTCTCTTAAAGTTGCAGATGTTAAAGGTGTATTCTGAATGACCTAAAAAGAGTTTGAGAAGAAAGTGAAAGATTATGCTTTTTACAATGTGTACTGTATCCAAAATATGATTTTCGAATAAGTGAGACAAATGAGAAGCTGTTGCACGTGGGATGGTGGTGTGAGTGTAGATGATGCATTTTCAAAAATAGAGATATAAAAAAGAGATATGATCAAAGGGCTGTTGATTTTGCTGTCCAAGTTTACCTAACATAACTGGTTCATGTGCTTTAACTAGTTAACTAGTTAATTCAAGAAATAAATCAATAAAAATGTCTTCCAGAAAAAAATGATAAAATAAACACAATTTGTAGTTCAGTCCAATTTTTAGGTTAATGGTTGTAAAATAATTATAAATCAGCTTTAATATTCTTATTTTTACAATTATAGAATTTTTGACTGAGGCTGTTTGTGATTGTACTCCAATTAATTTAAATTGTAAATGCGACTGTTATTTTGAAATCTCGTTTCCGGAAGTGTCGTTTTGAGTCCTGCTCGGTTTGACTCTGGCTGCTCAGTGTGTGTGTGTGTGTGTGTGTGTGTGTGTGTGTGCGTGCGTGCGTGCGTGCGTTCATAATCTGCTTCCTGCTGCTGCTCGGTGTCCACACAGCGTCCGTCTCGTCAGTGTTGATCGGCTCGCCATGGCGGAAGGACGCAGAGAACAGCCGTCCCATCATCTCCTCTCCTTACCACCGGCCAGCAAGCGACCCTGCTTGCGCCCCGCTCCCAGAGGTCCCGGGCCGGGGCCCGGCCACGGCAGCGGGTTGCCCAGCGCTCGGTGTCGTTCCCCGGAGTCTCTCCTGGACTGTGCCGCCAAGGCAGTAGCGGAAAAGTGGGCCTTCGAGAGAGTAGAGGAGCGCTTCGAGCGGATCCCGGAGCCCGTCCAGCGCCGCATCGTCTACTGGTCTTTTCCCCGCAACGAAAAGGAGATATGCATGTACTCTTCGTTTCAGTGCCGAGTCGCCGGCGAGGAGGGTCCGTCAGCGGCTACCGGTGGCTCTGGGGGTACGGGCACCGGAGCTACGACGACCGCCGGTGGCGGCGGAGGATCTAGCGCCGGTACCGCGGGCGCCGTGGGGGCAGCCGGAGCGGTGGGAACCGGAGACGGACTGCCATTCCGCCGGGGCATCAGGCTGCTGGAGACCGGCTGCGTGGAAAACGTTTTACAAGTCGGTAAGTGGAAGATTTGAGCTTTTCCTGGCACGAGCGCCGCGGACCGTTGGTCGCTGCTGGATCTACACTGGGGATGATTGATGGAAGTTTTCCCCGCTATCGTGGAAAGTATGCAAAGCGTCTAATTTCGACGCACATAAAACCCAAACACATGCCGCTGCCCGCGCGTGTAGTTTAGGACACTTCGGAGGAGGGCTTTTTTCTCAGATGTGGAGTTTATCGACCTGGTGGGGAAGCTCGCTGCTCGCTAGCTTAGCCGAGCAGCTGCTGTTTAAAAATTAAAGGGCTTCTCTTATTCTGCAGCTCTGCCGCTGCCCGCTGCGTCTTTCAACAGCTTTGCCTTCGCGTTTAAGCCTCGACTCAAAGTGGGCTGTTTCTGTCTTTTTTTTCTTTAAAAAAACAACTATTAGCACCCCTCTGCCTCTCCGGGGCTCCTCGTCGTCGACGGCCGGAGCTGGCTGGAGCCGTAGCCCCGGCAGAAAGGCAGTGTGCGGAGGGGGAGGCGCGGAGGAAGCAGGGCTGACAGACGCGGATACAAAAGGACCCGACGCTGTAGCGTCGGGGCTTTTATGTAGTTTCTGCGAATTCTCTGATCTAAAAGTCGTTTTTTTGCCCGCTCAACACAACCACGGCGGATTAGAGAAGGAACAAAGGAGGTTATTGGCTGCCTTACTATGATTAATCCAACATTAATCCGAAAATAAAATCCCCCACAGCGTTTTGTTTATGTGCTGCTGCTGCTGCTGGTCCGACCGGACAAAGAGCTCAGTCGCCACCAACGTGGAAAATACGCGTTAGAGTGTCTTATTTTGAACGCTAGTTAAAGTTAAAAGCGAGAGCGCGGGGTATGGTTTTACTGGTGCGTTTGTCCGCAGCCTCTCGGCCGCCGCAACACAAAAGCCGTCCGGCTGAAATGATCGATAAGCGTCTCGCGTTTCCAGCGCTGCAGAGGAGGCTGTTCCCAAACAAAGGGCCATTCCGCTCACTCACATCCTCATTAGCCTCGCACCCCCGGCTCTGCGCGCACAAAACCAGCTCACACTCGGGGAAATTGATGAGACGAAACCAATGGATAGTTGAAAAAACATACTCAAAACAAAAGCCGTCTTTTATGGTAACCGGGAGGATTTTTCTAAGGCCATATGGTGTGAGAGCCACTAGAGCTTGTCTGGGGGTTTCATGTTGCTCCAAGGTATCTGGTGTGTGTGTGTGTGTTTGTGTAGGGGGGTGTAGCTGCAAACTGTGGATGCTAGTTTTCTCTGGGTGACTGCTGTATCTAATTGCATCTCCTAAATGCTGCTCATCGATTCCACCCCATAACTTGATGAAATCTGAGACCTATGAATATGAAAGCGAGACTCGCTCTTGGTGAGATTGTTGCAGCCTTGGCTTGATGAGTTTAGCAAGTTGGAGTCTGCAGGAGAGGGGGTGAGAGATGCGATGCATTGGGGGGAAACAATACACTGGCAGTCACATTAAACAAGTCTGATGTGTTCAGATGCTGTGATGTCTTGTTAATTGCCCTCAAGCCCCCACATTTATATCATATGCAGGGGTTGTTTGCAAGTGAAGGGTTCTTGAGCAAGTTTGAAGTAATGGCCTACTTTTACCACATCCTGTCATTGCAAACACACGAATCAGGTACTCCCACATAGGTGAAGTCGTGTGTGTGTGTGTGTGTGTGTGTGTTGGTAGAATAGTCTGTTCATGCTCGTCTGCATCTACACAGCTAAATGTGAAACTTATAGGAATAAATAAATAAGTTTGTAGCACTGCTAAATGTATGAGATGTGGCTAAAGAAGCTGTATCCCATTTGGTATAAACTTTGGTTGAAATTTAAATGATCAAACAAAAGCATAAAGCAGAGAGCAAACACTTTCAGTCTTACCTGCCTGGCTGAGGGATTGTTTCCAATCTCCCCCAAGGTCAGTCACAGCGAGCAGCACGTGGTTTTGTCTTTCTGTCAACAAAACACAAGCTGGGCTAAATAGCTGCATGGCATCTAGATAAGGTTGGACTTATTCTTCACTTTGCAGAGCATGGGAACCAGTTTACCGACTGACTACAGATGAGAACAATTGTTGTGTTGAGTGAATTTTTCTCCCGCTGGTCGATTTGGATAGGTTGGGCACACTCGCACACACAACGTAGCTATTAAGGATCGTGTTGCACGCGTGTCAATAGCAGTCCTTTAAGGCTGCTTTTATCTGACGCGGCGTAATATAATCAGCACTTAAAAAGTAGTAATACTTGTTTTTAGGAAAGTGAGATGGACGTGCCCCCTCTCTTCTGTTCTGGAAACTTGCCGGGGGAGCGATAATGACTGAGACGAGGCTGCGTGCTGACACATGCACCGTGATGATGCACGGTTTGAAATGAGGCATCTTGAAGAATAGCAGACTGGAAAACTTGTACAATGTGGCTCAGTTCAAAAGTTTAATACAAATGCTGGCTGTTCACACAGAGCTTCACGTTACATACAGACCAAAAGCAAAAAAACATTTTTTCTCCATTTAATCTTTGTGCGTCCATCTCAAGTTGAGGTGGGTGATGCTGCGTTGGCATGTAGCCCTTGTCTTTGTTTGCCTGCAAGGAAGCTAAAAAGGTTTCCAGACAGCCCAAAATGGGTAATTCCTCTCTTATTAGATAAAAATGCTGACGTGATCAGCTCACAAGCTACACTGTCATAAGATAGGTCTGTTTTTGTCACCCTCACAGCTGTCACAAGCCCAACAGGAGCCCCAGTTCCTGTAAACTCGGCTCCTCTTTAGAATTGTTTTTATTTCCGTTTTTCTGCGTCCGTAAGCCTAGAGCCAGATCTGCACTTGTCCTTTCAGATCACTGCGGATGGGATACGGTGCTACGCAGTATGAGGAGGGTCTGTTGGCACCTCACAGACACAGCTCTATAGCCTCACTGGTGTTTTTTCTACGCTTTTCTCGCTGTGGTGCTTGGGTCACAGAAAGTTTAAGCCACGACTAGGAGTGTGAGAGAAGAGGACAACTGTTGCCTGCCTTCTAAAGAACTGGTTTTGGAAGAGTCATTTCATTCGACCTCTATGTATGCATCCGCAGTGAAAGGATGACGACAGTATGTCTCTCAGACGCCCTCCACCTCTGTACATTACAGTTCCTTTGTCTGCCAGCCTCGTTTAACAGTAATTCTGACAGACTGAAGGGATGTGAGCTCATCAACAGCTCATTGGCCCATGTGTTCATAATAATCTTCTCCTCGCTCCAAGTCATAATTAGAATAATCAAAGCTAAAGCGTGCTTGTGTTTGTAAACCCCCCGCCACCACTAAGTCCATACACCCCACACACACACACACACACACATGCGTGTCCAGAAGCCCCATTCCCAGAGCCTTATAAAGTCCTCAGAGAGCGGGAGGAAGGGATATAAGAGTAGGGAGGGAAGTGGGGGTTTCTTTAGCTTTGAGTCAAGCTTTGGGATTATTGGGTCATGCTTTGTTACCCAGCAGTAGAAAAACCCCTTGTTCACAGAAAGGGGGTTGTGGGAGGGATCTGCGTGGGGGTGTTTGTGTGCACATCTCTGTCTCCCTGACGTTACATAAAGCTGTAATGGGTCCCCGACGCCTTTTGAATCACTGGTGACTCTGACAAAGCGAAGCAGCAAAGCTGAACAGGATTAGACTGTATGGGGCACTCAGTCAAAAAACCTTTGGAGCTTCTGTCCTCCGAATGTTTGAGCTCCGAACTGTCTATAAAAGTGTGAAATGAGCCTCTTTTAATTACTGTTGGATACTACCGATCTTGTTTGTGTTTTGAAAACTGTTGAGAAGTAATCCCGCGATTAGTCTTAGAATAAACTTTCGAAGAGCGCGTGAGCAGTTGTTGATGTGGGTTTTCTAGATCTCACGTGTGAGACGTGCTTTTCTCATAGACTCTATAATGACGTGTTTTATTGCCCATCAAATACAGATGTTTAAATTATACCGTTGGGGCTATCACTGTGCTTACTCATTTTCAGTTCATGTATGATCTTTCAGTTCGGTGTGTGTGTGTGTGTGAGTTGCGAGGTGTTGCTGGTTGGTCTTGCCAGTATTTCCTCAGATGTAATTTCCTGGCAGAAATAGCCACGGGGTTCCTTGTTGTGGAAAAGCTTGCGAGCCTCTGGTGTAAAGGCGCTGTTCAGTTGCTCAAAAGTGTGGAGATAAAAGACAGAAGGAGGCGGTGAGCTCATCCTCGCTCGCCTCACCTCCCATCTTTCTTCCTGGCTTGTCTCTCAGGACGCCGTCCACTGACGCTGCTCGCTTCTCATCTCTCCTGTCTTTACCTTTGTTTTTACTTTTATTTTCTGTTTTTCTTTCTTTTTTTCATCAGCTTTTCACTCAACCATCAACCTATATGTAACTTGAGGCCTGTTTTTTTTATCTTTCTTTACACACACGCTCCCCTACCCCTCTGTTTTAGTTAAAGATGACTCACACTTCAATCATATTCTGTCTGAAGGCTCACGCATAGTAAAGGGCTTAGCTGGCCAATGGAAGATCTTTTTTCCCCCTCTTCTTTTTAACCCTCCATCTCCTCCACAGTTCCTGCATGAGGCTGCTGCAGTTCAAAGAAGTGTTAGTTGTTTTAACAGGACGACTGGAGGAAGCTGGAAAGATTCATTACTGTTGAGTAAGAAAGAGGTCGAACGGTTGTGAGTGACGCTCTGGGCGTGCGCCTCAGTGGCGTTTCCACACTGTTGAGATGTTGGCTCATGTTCTCAGCAGCAGTGAGTAACCTCAGACATTACCCGGATGAGTTAGCTGATGGTGTTTATGTGTACGTGGGAGGAAATGCATATGTATCTTAGAGGGTTTTTGCTCACTGGTCCTGTCTGTAGGCTGGAACAATAATGCTGCCACTCGCTTACGTTTCTTTGGTGCCGTTTGTTTGTAGTGGTGTCGAAGTTATTGATCATTATCCAGTGGCTGTTGCTCCACTTTAGATTTAAAGCTGCTATTCCTTATTGTTAAAACGAATAACAAGACAGCGGATCTTTTGCCTTCAATGTGAAAAGTTCTGTACAAGTGAAAGCTTAAGAAGACAGTTACCACTCTGCTGGTTTTTAAACTTTTACTGAGCACCAAATAGTGTACGGATAAAGTTAGCAGCTAACTTTGGACATCACACTGAATAACCAGAACTGTTTACCCTCAATGCTGCATTTATTTTATACATCTTTTACATGATCTTTTATCCCGTTAGCTACGGGACTTTGCAACATTGTGTAACTCAGTTATGTTATAAAAGAACATTTAAAATTGTGCATCAACACTGTTATATAAAGGGAGATAACATTTCCAGTGTGTAAGTGCTTTGACCTTCACAGCGGTGGAAATTGTAGCTGGAGGCTTGAACATTACTTCAAAAAAAGCATGTTTAAGTGCATTTATTGTTGCATATGAATTTGTCTATGTGCTGTATATTCACAACAGAACCCATTCTAAGCCACAACTTAAGCCACTTAGCACACGCAGGCATTCATAAACACTCCCATAGTCTGTCTTCAGCCCTTTCCTATCACACAGAGTAGACAGACAATATTTAATCAGTGTAATTAATTCCATGCCCGCCGCACTCGAAAAGGGAAAATCGGTAAAACAAATCGTCCCCACACTCTTATTAGCTCTTGGAGAGGCCTGCGAAAGATGAGGCCATTAGGAAGACGCTCAGTTGTTGTGTTCATCAAAGGCACAGGCACCTGTATGCACGCGTGCACATACACAAGAGAGCGTGCAAGAGGGTTACTAATTATATAAAATCATTAATCAGAGTTTGTTGTTGGAGTGCTTCCTCCACCAGACAGAGAGGCGGCCATCTGTACATTATATTTCAGACACAAAAGCATGATGGAGGAGGAAGCCAGTTTTTTCTATTTCTCAGTTTTGTTGCTAAGTGCTCTAAACTTGTCAGTTAACAGAACGTCCAGTGCTGTGATCTTCCTCAGGTTTTGTTGGTCAATAACCAGCATAGTACCAAACTGTCACAACTGTTTCCAAATCCATATTTGTGAAAGCTTCTGCTGCTCCTGAAGTCTATCTTTCATCACCGTTTTTGTGAAAGATTTCTCATGGGAGAATGTGTTGAGTGGAAACCAAAACGAAATACAAAAAAGAAATCAATACTGTATTAAGGAAAAAGTACAGTTCCAGTAAATCTTGGGTATCCAGGTAACCTTTACACCTAATCTCTACACTCACTTTTTAAAAAGTAATTTTTAGCTTTTTCTTGCTGTATCCTTCTGTATTTCCTGTGTTGTTTTTATTTCCCCCGTGTGTCTTTCTTTCCTGGGCTTTCTGTTTAAACCTGGTCTCAGGCATTTTAGCCACATTTTTTGCAATGTCGAGCTATGCCATCTCCACTCTGGACTTGTTTGCAGTAGCAAGCAAAAAAAAATGGTGTTCTTTGCCTTTGGTGCTGTTTGCTTACTTCCGTCCCCCAATTACAACTTGGAGTTGCAGTACAACGTGTGTGTATGAAGGTTGCCTGAGATTGAAAAGCAAACGGTGCAAACACATTTTTACTACTCGTGCCCTGTTTTTGTACTTCTCTATCCTGCATGTCAGTTTGTGTGCACTCCTCGACCTTTAGTGCTTTTAAATTGGGTGGTGGTTGTACAATTATCAGCCGAGATCAATGGTGGCCTTGTCTTCTTTGGCTGTTTTCAGTTATTGCACTGTTCCACACCTGTCTTTCTTTTGACTTTCTGTGTGTGCACAGTGTGTGTTTGCCGGGGTGGTTGTGCACATTTGGCCACTGTCCACGTATCTGAGAGGCTGGACTTGAAAGGGAAGGATGAGGTTTGCAGACTGGAGTATTATATGCTCGTTTGGTTGTAATTGCCTAACAAATGTTGGGGAGAAAAGACAGAAATGAAAGGGGAAGTGGATATTTGAAATGCAAAATAGACCCAAATGAAATTGATGATTGCTCTTGTGATTACTTTGGAGGCCTTGGTAGGCTTTTTTTTGGACCCTAGTTGTATAGTAATGGCAAATACTATATTCTCTATATACTTCCTAATATAATATAATATAATCTCAAAACTCTTTTCACATGAGCTTAAGTGAAATATTTCAGTAAAAAGTCTTTTGGGTGTAGATCTGTTAGTAGACTGTGTAATTCTTTATGTGAATTCTTTTTTACTTGGACATGCACTAACGTAAATCCTTTTAACCAGTCACATGAAAGGCAAATAGGTTGTTTTTGAATAAGTACGTAACTCCATCAATGGTGTAATTGTGCCCCAGAAGAAAACCTCAAACCCACCTTCATTTTATTGATGCCAAAGATTTTACTACAATTTTTATCTTGGCGTGATTAAACATAGAGCACCGTTACTCTGTTAAGGTCAGTGATGCTGTTCATACTTGATGGTTGGATAGATCTCAGTCAAGCAGAACTCTGTTATCCATTATGTTTTAAATTGTCTGCAGCCAATTTTTGACCTGACGCTTTTAGAGGGATAGTTTGACTTATTCACCATGTGTGGGCCATGTGGTGATACCTCGGCTTCCTATACAGACCTGAATGGCAGCATTTGGGGCCTGCTAGCAAAAACACATCTGCTCATTTAAACTAATATTTTTTTTACGTCTAGCATAATTTGTCTAGTTCTTAGCATATTAGCTAGATCTAAATGGGGAAAAAAACAAAGAGAACTCGGTTCAGGGTTAGCCTGTTGTTTTTTTTTTTGCTAAGCTAACTGACTGTAGCTTCTTATTAACCAACAGACATGATAGTTGTATCTAACTTCTTATCCGACTTTCAATAAGAAAGGAAATTGTTATTTCATTACAGTATGGATGTTAAAAGAGCAGTCAAAAAGCAGATGCGTACAAAGACTAATATATAGCTTTGAAGAAATGAAGGTTTGTCATAGCCAATTAGATTAAATTTGACCTTTTACACTGCACAGCATCATCTGCTGTGGGTACGTCTTTATTTGATGTGTGTAGCGAAACCGGTTTGGGGGGACTTCGCTGTGAAACTGTGGCTTGTACAGATTATAGATGTAAACACTGGATAGAAAACAAAATATTATGCGTAGCAACAAATGGAGTGTTTAGAGTCACGTGATTGCATTTTTTAGTTCCACATCTGGAGCGTTTTGAACACAGCACTCCTCTTCTTGTCACTTCCAATGGAAATCCCTCCTCTGTTCTCATAATGCCCTGCTTTGTGTTAGCCAGTCCTGACCGTTTCATGATCTCTGTGCTGATACTTTCCATCTTGCCTTTGAATGCAGTGAATCTGGTCCTGTATTGTGTTGCCCATCTCCACTTGAGATGAGTCTTAGATCATAGATAAAAGACGCAGATAGTCATCACTCCCCACCCCCCATCACTCTTTTGAATATACACACAGTTGCGTATTACGAGCGCCTGTGACTTATGTGCTTTTCTGATCTCGGCAGCAATCAAAACCTGTGACGACAGTGTTATTACTGCCAACAAGACAAGAGGGCCCATAGGAGTCCATTGTGTAAGAGATCCACTATAGTTGGATTGGAAGCTATTTCCATACATTTGGATGACTTTGATCTCAGGAAATGGGAGTCAACAACTATGCTTTTTCCCCAACAACGGTGCCTTTTTTCTTTTGCATGTGTGCATTTCACCATTGTCATGGCGTACAGATGTGCTTCAGATGAAAACATCTCTCTCTGCTTTCTTTAACAGTTGACGTGTAATTTATCAGCACTTCTTTTTTTTCCTGATTGTAAAGGCTGTGATTCTCTGGTCATCTTTCTCTGCGCTCTGTTTCGCTCCATCATTTCCTTTGCTAAAGGAATAGTGGCTAAGGTTTTGAAGGAAGCACTTAGTGCTAAAACTACAAATAATTATATCACTTAGAGACCAAGTCTCTTATTATGGTGATTCAGACTGTCAGTGTGCATTAGCAAATGAGCCAGAGAGTTCTTCACTGTGTGAGTCTGAAATGTGTCCACCACTTTCTCAACCCCCCAGGAGGTTATAGAAAGGTTTCAACCGCTCCCATTACTCCTTGTCTAAGTAACCAGGACAAGACTATCACTATAGCTGTGTTTACATACAGCTGCTGATGTTTTAATAAAGCTCTAAAGTGATGCTTTTAGATCAGTCAGTTTGGTAGTTCTGATGATAAAACCTCTTTATAGTCATAATACTGGTCTTTATGTATTCATTTATAATAGAAGCTGGTAAGTCAGGTTAAAAGCAGATCCATGCTTTCGGCAGAGTCATGGTGACCAGGCGGCTAAAGATGCACTCCGTAAAATAGGGCGAAAGTGTCAGCAAACGGTCTTTGCAGACATGGAGCAACATTAGCATCTACTACATCTACTAGGACAATAGTCACTCCAGTTGAGGACCGTTCCTAACCATAGCTAAACAATACATTTCTCATACTTTATTATTATTAGTTTATTATTTACCTCCTCAGCTTTTCCTGAGTTTCTATTTCATGCTGCTCTGTTCCTGGTCTGCTGGTGGATGAGAGGCTGGAAGATGCCTGCTCAGCACTTGTTAATTAAACACAGGGTTAATATGAATGACCCCAGTTTGCGTTTTCTGTACATTATTCTATGTACGTGCCTCTCGCTCCTCGCCTGCTAATAACAGCACTCTGTGTCGGTTTCAGTAGTCAAGAGCCTGCTTTGGATCATTAGGCCCCAGACTCTCCAACAAATGAACAGTAAGCTGTCTGCAGAGGGAGGAGAAAGAGCACAGGAGGGGAGAATAAACAAGGGCATGGGCAAGGCAAGGGAAAGGAGCAAGAAAAGGGAACGGGAGAGGGTGTGAAAGAAGGAAAAATGGAGGTAAAAGGGGCAGAGAGAGGAGGTGTGAGGCAAGGAAGGAGAGGAGGCAGACGAGAGCTGAAAGGCAAATGTAAGAAGTACATAACCAACCTGTCACCTCTGGCTCTCCCTTCCCCCTTCACACACACTCCACAGTCACAAAAAGCCAAAAGGGAGGGGAGGGACCTCATTAGGCTCTCAGCAGTCCATCACACACAAGGAAAAAGGGAGAGAGAGAGAGCAGGGGGGGACTACAGAGCTCAGTGGTGGGGGATGGGGATGCCCTTAGAAATGAAGGGAGCAGAGGGAGGAATGAAATTGAATTGATAGGAGCAGTCAAGTGCAGCCACACACACACACACACACACACACACACACACACACACACACACACAATCCTCTCAATGCAACATGATTAATGTGGTCAACAGCCATGAGGACCAGTCTGGTCGAGACCTCTCACCCTCTTACACGCATGCACACACAAATGGTGGCGTTCTACACTTTAAGCGTCTCCATGCCCTTTTCTGGCCCGTCTGCTCACACACCCCAGCTCACCCCACCCAGCCTCCCGTACCCTCCTTGCACCCAAACAAAGCTTGTGAAAAGAGTTGCTGCTCTTTGCTGTATATTACTCTGGCATCCATCCAGTGTAACTCTAAAGGCCTGTTAAGTATAAAAAAAACCCAAAGTGGGCGTTGCAGACGCGCTCCCCACACATCACCACCACTGATGGTTATTAACCATTCTTCCATTTTTCTCTTTACAGTATGCTTCAGAATAAACTCAACTCACTGCAGCTTCTCACCAACGCCCCCCTGAACATTTCCAGCAGTTTTTGTTGATGTTGGGGCTAATAAGGTTGGACTGCTGATTAATATTGTATGATTAGAAACAGGTCCCTGCACTGGAATGATTGGAAAGGAGCCAGTGACCTCTGAGCTGCGCACGCACACACACACACACACACACACACACACACACACACACACACACACCCACACCCTTAAAGCACAAGCTCACCATCCTGCACGACGCCCGGGAGAATGGAGGCTCGGATGGAAAGTGGTAAAAATGTTAAAGAACAGAGAAAGTAATAGAAGCTGACTCACCTACAACGCATGTGTCACGTTCAAGCGCACAAACTCGTCTTCGGCGAACTCTTGCTCCTTACTGGAAATCACCTCCGCGCCTCCACTGTTCACGGAGCAGACTGGCACACGCATTAGCAGACAGACCGCGTCACAACTGTGTGTGCAGCTGTAAATAAATTCTGACAGATAACGTAATGAACAAATGGATCCTGGGCATAAAGCCCCTCTGGCTAATGCAGCTGTTTGAAACATTACCTATGTAAGATGGCCTCAAGACGTTTGAACCCAAACCACTTAAACTGTCAGTTCAGATGAGGCCAGTAAACTGTCCATCATTGCAAGCACATAATAGGTTACTAAATGTCCACTTTACTGCTGTGAATGATTTCCTGTTACTTTAGTGTGTGTGTGTGTGTGTGTGTGGGGGGGGGCATATATCAGTGAATACAGAGTTACTAGGGGTTGTCATTGTGTAACAGGATTAGATGCCCTCTCCACTCCTGCACTCCTCCTGGTGTGTGTGTCTGCTGGGGTGCATTGGTCAGTCTTGTCACTGGGGGTCTTGCTTTGTCCTGTAAACCCACTGGGGGTCCATTGTGTTTACATGAGTGTTTCTTTGTGCTTCCTGTTTTTTGATTTGTTTAGATTTTTTAACTTTCTGTTTGAACCTTCATGGAAACGGCATCGACTGCAAGAAACAATCCAACATCCTATCAGATATTCTCATCCTTTATGCCTTCCTCTTCTTTAACTCTCTGTTCCCCCCTCTCTCACACACGCACACACGCACACACACACACACACACACACCAGACATGATCTGTGTATTCTTTTCTTTTTGATTTTAAAGTCTAATTTTCACCTACTTACATTTTGCCTTAAAAAAGGGAGCATGTGGCACGCTAAGCACTTTTTCTGCCGTGGCAGCAGTATGAAAATTATTGTGTGTGTGTGTGTGTGTGTGTGTGTAAATCAGTGTTCAAAGTATTGTGAGTTATCAGTTGGGTGAAACACCACTGCTGTAACAATAGGATTAAAGCTGTGCTTATGAAAGAAGCAATTAAACGGTATCTTGTCTCATCTGCTACTAAAGGCAAAAAGCACTTCTATATTTTTTAACTTTTTTCCCCTCTTTCTCCTCTCTGGGGGTGTCCGCAAGTTCTCTGATGATTGGTGGACAGTCGACATGTCCCTTAATGGTAAACAATAGGTAATCCATATTTGACCCCTTTGTTATAATTCAATTCATAAACCTATGACAAATATGAAATTCTCCTGGCGTTGGCTTGAAAACTAAACAAAGCAACAGAAAAGACGAGGAAAATGAAAGGGAAGTAACAAATGTGAATTTCAAAGTAGTATAATGCTTCTTTAAGCTGAGACTGAAACGGTCACACAAACATCTATGTTCTCAAGTTGCAGAGTGTAGGTCATTTGTCCTACGAGGCATTCAGGGACAGTACAGAGTAGTATGTACACAAGATACAAAATAAGATCTCTTAAAAGGAAACAACTACTAAACTAAAAATGTTACTTTGAGCATGTACAGTGCATTTAGCAACAATGGTCACCTCTTCTCCCTTTTTGCGGGAGTAGATTTGCCGCTGTTACTTCTAATCATCTTTCATCTCTTTATTCTGAGTGGTAGGAACGAGAAGACTACAGATGAAAGGGAGAGAGATGTAACAGTGGGGCAGGAATGGCAATGTGACTGAAGAGGGTATATCTGGATAAATCTCCCTGATTGGAGTCTCTGGCTCTGTCTCCTCTCGGAGAACTGCTAGTTAGTCCCAACTTGGCCTCTTTGTCTGTGTTTTTACCTCCCTCCTCTTCTTCGCCCAGGCCTGACACTCACTTTAAAGAGGCAGCACGTCTTTAGTTCGCTGGGAGTGCAGGGATGTGGTGACGGTGTCTGGAACTGAGAAAGAACTCCTGTTCACATCCAACCTTTGAACCACATTTCTTCTCGTGATTTAATATCTGCTCTATGAATACGTTTGTGTTGAGCAGTGATAAGTATTCAATGAAAAGAGATTTTTCCATCAGAAGGCGCTTACTTGAGGCTCTGAAGCTGCCTGCACACAGCAGGTGATCACAGGCTGTTGTCAGCTAAGCCTTTTGCAGTTGGAGCATCTCCCAGAGCTGTCCTGACCTGGCTGCTCTGCAGCTGATGCATTTTTGGTAAAAGTAAGCAATTAGGCCAATTTGTGTCCAGCTGTTTTGCCTTCTGATTGTTTATAGACAACTTTTTCTATTTCTGTTTTTTTGTTCAGTGTCTCTACTGCTCATGATTAGGTTTTTATTGGCAAAACAAAGCGCTGCCATTGAGATTGGACTGTAGCAAATGTTCGCACTTTTTGCAAAAGAGGTGAATAAAAACGAAGCTGACAATGTTTAGTCTCCGATTTAGTTGTTATCTACTTCTGAGGACTGGAATTAAAAATGTGACTGCATTGCCCCCCCCCCCCATCTATAAGCACTTTACTTGACATTTAGAAACTTGGGTATGCGTAAACATGGCAGAGATCTCTGGGAGAAATCTACCAGGGTTTTCTCTGAGCCCCGATTACAGTAACCAGCTTTCCTGTTTACATGGCATTCAAGAAAGCCAATTGTAACTCGGTTACACGAGTGCACATAAACGCACTGATTGTCAGTCTGCTTTTTGGTGCTGGCCAGGTGCTGTACAGTGAGGGTGTTAAAGCCTATGTGCTGAAAACTGCTTAAGTTCAGACCAACCCAATGTTCCAGGCCTGAAACCAAAACCTCATTATTTATATTTGTTAATAGAAAATGATTATGTTTAGTGCAGCTTAAATGCAGCAATGGAACTGAGAAGAAATACATTTTAAATAGAGTTTGAATAGACCCATACGGTTTGTCCGTCTTTTATCATTAGGATCCATTACGCTGTGTAGTGGCTGCTCTGGGTGCAGCGAGCAGACGTTCCCTTGGTGTCGGGGGCATGAGGCAGACAACAGCAGAGGCCCCCACAGTAACAGATGCCTGTTCACATTCATGACTAGTTACTGCTCCCCCTGTGGCTGCCATGCAATCCAGATATCAACTAATACGCACACACACTCGCAAGCCCACATTACTCCTACTGGATTCTGGTGTGGCCTGCACAGTTGTCCGCATTCACACTAAACTAACAGTATTTAACACCACACACACACACACTCTCTCTCTCATAGATTGCATAAACTAACTGACCCTGACCTACACCCCTAGGGGGGTTCCCATGCTATTTAGCTGCTGCTTTTGTTGCAGGGGTCTATAGCCAAGCCTGGCACACCTTTTAACTTACAAAGACCATTTCAGTTGGAAGCCAGTGACTACGGAGGCCCGGGGGCACTCGGTGTGAATGTGTATGTGTGTCTCGTGGGAAAAACCAAAAGACTATGATAAGACTCTCCTCAATTGTCCAGTTCCTGTTCTTTTCTTTCTCATGCTTTTCACTCCACCGTCCAAACACCTTTTTTAGGTTTTGCCTCTTGTGTCCAGTTTTCTTGAATCCCTGAAAGCTGAAGTTTTACTGTTGCCCAAAGATCTATGTGAATCACCAAATGAAAAATAAAATCAGGTTGCTACGCATGCTAGTTAGAAGAACATTTGGTAGTCTGACTCAGTGTATCGAATCTCCTGTGTGAAACCAGGCACTAGGTTTTACTGTGTTGCCAGGTGACTGGTTCAGCTGGCTCAATAGACAACGGAGTAGCTGTCGCTAACTGGTGAGGAAAAGGATGAAGAATGCTTTTTGATACAGATTACCACAAAGCCAGGAAAGGGTCATTTTTCCAAGGCAGACCACGCAGGGCTCGCCACAGCCAGTTTAAAAGCTGCAATCACTCAGAGAATACCTGTTTTATTAAGAGACCAACAGAATAGATGTATCCCAAAAATGAAATGAAATCTCCCAACTCCAGACTTAACCATGCAATATACCAGCAATCAATAGTTTTCTTTTGAAATCTTTGGAAACAAAGAACACATTCAGGGTCTTTAAATGCACTTTAATAATACGAATGTAATCAGATTAAGGCATCACTTTTTAATGAAAAGACCATGGTTGGATTAGCTTCTAATCTGCATTAAGATAACCCGATTAAGACACCTGGATTTTTGCTTACTTATACTTATAGCAATTTTGACAAGCTGCTACAATAACAATATTTAATGTCAATTATTGTCTGACCTGTTCCGTTATTCAGAATTTAAAGCTGCACTTGGTAAGATTTTATGTAAACAGTGGATCGGGTGACTATATATTGATGTGTAACGTGTTGAGAAAGAGACAAACGCATGAAAAATGATCTAACTGCTCACTTCCCCTTAGATCTACGGAGCTTTTTTTTAAACCATCTTTCATCTTTTTATTTTGGTTTCGTGGCCCACAGCTTCAGACAGCTGTTTGCAGCAACACGGCTCTGATAAACATGCTGTGCGCTATTGGCTCATTACAAGCTACATGTTTTATTTCCTCTCGCTGTCCTCGTAGTCACGCCGTCCTCTCTGCTCTCTGCAGTATTGTATCACAGCTGTCTGCTAACTTGAGGGGGAGTTCCCCTTTTCGTCTTCTCTTCTCCCTCAGGTCCCCACACTGAAAGGACCTCTTCTTTTGTTATAATTGTTGTGCACAGACGCGCACCACTTTTTGCTGTTGTGTGGACAAAGTCTAGTTGGATGCCAGCGTTGTGAGGACATTTTCTTAGAACATCAAAGTTGGGGTTGAGGGTGAAGACCTGCGTTGCATTATGCTGTCGTAAGACAAATGTGTGTTTCAAAGAGTGTTTACGACATGTTAAAGTAACTAGAAGGTAGTGGTGTGTGAATCTGTCAATATTTCTCACACACACATACTCTCACGCTCACCCCGGAGCATGAAAACTTAGAGCTTCTCTTTGTCGTCCCTTTTGCTGTCACTGCGTTGTATAGTATTTCATTCCTAAGTAATGATTGCGCTTTGACTTTCTATTACAGCGCTAGTCAATGGGCTTCTTTCTGCTATGAGAAATACACCAGAAGGTATCTGAGCCGCACACAGGACTATGTTTCCATCCATGCACAGACACAAACTCTGTGTTGTCTGAGGGTGTGCATTTCCAGCATCGATCAGACGTTTGTGCCCTGTGGGCTTTTAGAGAGACCAGACTGTTTTTGTGTTAAGGAAAAGCCGTTATCCTCAGCACAGGGGCAAGATTCAGCGATAAAGGCAATAACTGCTAAGCACAAACATGCGCTGAATTCTCCTCAACCTTTAATGATTGTACAAGATGGTGCTAAAGTCCATCCACCATCAAACCTTCTTTAATGTCACCATCCTTTTCATTCTCTCCAATTCTTCTTGTTTAATAGCTGACACGCTTCAAAGTTCTTCCGTCACCCCAGCCAGATAAGGTGATATGGTGCCATTAAGGCGAGAAGTAACGCTCTAACTGTTCACAACTGCTCTACAAGTAAAACACCACCGGGGGCACAGTGAAAGCAGACGTGTCGAGCTTCTATCAGGTTGATCCGAATTCATATGAACCAAGCAAAACCATTAGTCTCTAAGAGCAGTAGATGTATCTTCAACATGATAAAAGCATGAAAGTAAAACTGAACGTTGATCTGCACAAAATCTACATGTTCTCCATAATGTTCACAGGGAGTCTATATATAATAAGATGAAACTTTAATAGCCCCTGAGGGCCAAGTGGGTCTGATCATAGATTTACCTTACGCATCACTGTGCGTCCATTTAGCATTTGGTTGAGGCTCTTATCCAGGCTCATGTCAAGTGTTGTGTTTTTCAATTAAAAAAGCACTAACTTTGCACGTCTATTCTCTTTGAACTGAGGAGACTACACATTTGTCCTCCCAGTGCTTTCTGCTAATTTATGCGAGAGCAGACAGAGTCTGTGAGGCCGTCACCGAGCACTCTGCACTGTCTTTCCAAGCTCTATTCATTAATTCACTTCTTATTGGGAAGGAGATAACAGGATTAGTGCTCCAAGCATCCAGGAGTCAGCAGGGAAGGAGGGGGACCCTTTAACCCTCTTCCCTCCTGCAGACAATGGCTGTGTGTGGGACTTTGTGTGTTTGTGTCCTTGCCAGATGGGACCAGTTCTTCTTCCACCAAAATCAGCAACACACACATGCACTTAAACACACCACATTCTGCATCCTCCTCCTCCTCCTCCTCCTCCTCCTGGTTGGTGTCCAATCATTCTCTTCTCTCCGTTGTCTCCTGGCTTCCAGCGTGTCTGTGTTCACAGAGCCAAGTATGACAGTGTTTCTGACAAAGTAGTAATCATGAACACGGGTTGTGGTTGAGACAGAAAATGATTCCTTCAGCACCGCTGAGCGAGACCAACCCCATCAACTGTCCGGCTTAGTGAATCGCTAAGGCGCACATGGAGGGATCTTTCTTGTTGTTCATCTTCATCCCATTTGAACTTTTCAAACAAGAATAATTTCAATGCCTTCATTTATTTATTGACGAATGCAAACTACTGCCGCCTGCTGGTTTGGAGAGTTATTCATCCTCACATGGACTAATTGGCCGTTGGCTGTAGTCTTTGTCTTCAAGTGCTACTTTTTGGCCTTTTGTCGCTGCTACTTCTTTGATCTCAGCTCAGTGTGTCTTTGCCCCTAGGCTGCGTTCAGATAGATTTTCAATCTGCTTGAAATACGCAGCTTTTCTTGTTTGCTTGAATGGGGAAGTATGTTGTGCTGTAAGGGCAGGCTGTACGGGGTGATGTCATCCAACAAGATTCTGTGTTGACCAATCGTGTATGTACATGTGAACATGAATCCACGGTGGATTCCTTTGTACTGTGAACGCCATATTTCTGCTTGTTCACCCCATATCATCCGGACACTTGCAGAATCCTGCATGCCAGTATTATTTCCCAGATTGTATTTCAACGCCTTGCTGGTATATTACACGGCACAATCTGGCCAATGCAAACTTTCTACGTGCTTCTAACGTGGTGCAATTGTCCATCTGAATGCAGCCTTATTGCTCTGCATTCCTGCCAGCCCCTCCCTCTGTTGAGTCTTTTGCCTCCTCTCAGTGTTACTGTGGAGAAACCAGCGGCATGCGTTCTAGGAATGCAAGCATACACACATTCCTGCGCACGCACACAGACACACACACACACACACACACACACACAGCCGGTGCCCTGCCAGCTTTGCAGGTCATTGTATTTGGCACGTGGCCACTATCTCCCCTGCACTGCACACACACACACACACACACACACACACACACACACACACACACACACACACACACACACACACACACACA
>JAUMHF010000009.1:2741451-2750950 GCA_032359275.1 Microctenopoma steveboyesi | reverse complement strand
ACACACACACACACACACACACACACACACACACACACACACACACACACACACACACACACACACACACACTTGTCCCATGCCCGACTCCTGCTTTGGCAGACAGCTCCTGCTGAGTAAGGAGGCCCTCACTCTCTTTTTTTTTCTCTCTCTCTCTCTCTCTGTCTTTCCCCCCTGTCTTTCCCCCTGTCTTTCCCAATACATTCTTTTGAGCCGTCTAATTTTGATCTCTTCCCACATATTTCACATGTCATCACCCTACAGAGAGCCAGTAAGCCAAAAGACACTCCCATCTTCACCTATTTTCCTGACGCCAGTGCCCGGTGCTGTCGAAGCCTTCAGTAGGGCTTACCGTCAGCCATATTGCAGCATCGTAAGCCTCTCTGCATGCTTTTGAATTGACACGTCCTAACTGGATGTGAGGATTTAACTTTGTCCATTAGTCATTTCTTTATTCTCCTGCTGGCAGTAATGTCTCAACAACTAAGATTAGAGGTGGGGCAATGGGGATTCAGCCAGCTACATTTAGCCTTAAGCTATAGATGATGTTTCACAATGGTAGGTGGGGTATGGCCTGGCTTTGCCTACCCCCCCCCCCCAACACACAAACAGTGACTCAGATATTAATTACAGACACAATAGTGCAAAAACAAGGGTATAGCTTTAGATGAATAAGGGTTCAACTAGAGTATATAGAGACTCCTGCAGCCCATTGGGTGCCGTGTTGCCATCACCACTGACCATTGTTTAAACTCATACACACTAAGCATGCTGAATGTACATTGAATGCTGACTGAGTCACTGGGACAAATCTTAAGCTGCTTATTTAGTGTAACTATGCAACGACTGCTGTTCAGTAAGCCATATAGATAATAACGGTATTTAGGGGCTAGTGAGTTTTTTTTTACCACTACCACCGTGTCCTGTCTGACTTGGTTGCACTTATAAACTCTGAAGTTGTTTCTAGTGTGAATAGTATGGTCAGCTCCCTCCATCTCATCCTTTCACACAGTTATTACAATAGAGAAGGTAGAAGGAGTTCGTATTTTAAAGGGAAATGAATGCTTCAGTTAATTAGCTAGCCCGTAGCAAATATTCGTCACACAGCAGCCAGTTGAGTCTTGTTCGAGCTCTTCCGTGTTTCTTTTCCTGATCTCGTTTCCAAGATGAGACGAGGATCCTGTTGTGTCTCTGTGGCGTTGCCTGGCACAGCCTCTTTTCACTGGGGTCTGATGAACAGAACTCGTTTTAGGTGTTGAGCCCCCCTCTTTTTTTTCTTTATACCTGAGAAGAGAGGGAGGATTTGTGTGTTTATCTGCGTGTGTCTTTAAACGCGTGTTTATGTGTGTGTGTTTCATTGTCATGCCAAGGACAAGCGGGCCTGTCCCGTGCCAAGTGGTGCCAAGCCAGCTGGCTGTCGCTCATGCTTTGTTTTGTGCTGTGCTCTGTATTCAGCCCACGACACACATTGTTGTGAAGAGCCTTTCACTTGTGCTCCCTCCCTTATCCCCGTTGTCAGTGTGTGTCTGTGTTTGTGTGTGTGTCTTTTACGACTGTGACCTTGATGTGGGGAGAAAACTAGAAACACGAGTGGGCCAATAAAGAGCAATAGAGAAAATTGGAAATTAAATGCTTCAGCATGTAATTACCTATTTGATATTCACCGGTGTTTGACTTTGGGCACGGAGTAACTCCGGTTTCGTCTGCTATTCTACATAAGGAAGTGGATGGACACTGCCTTTGGAAGATCCTGGCCGTCTTCTGCGTGGTTCTACGCTGTGTGTGTGTAATACCGAATACGTATGCTCTGAATGACCTGCTAATAGATTCGTAATTAAACAGTCAGTTTATCTAAAAAGCTTTTTCTTATAATAGGTTCCTGCTACTAAAACAGTGAAACGTGTCCGCGTGTGTGTGACGCCAGAAGAAGTGCTTGTTGAATCGTCAGATAGTGTCTGACACACACACACACACACACACGGGTGGAATCCATTTTTAAAGTTTGGGACAAAGTGCAGCACAGTGAATGACTCTTTTCTTAAACGCTGATCTCTACTCTTTTGCAACGGTCATATTTTAAAATCCTTTCATTCAGCTGCATGTAAGTACTTTCAAATTTGTGCCAAGTTAAGCTGACTGACTTTAGCTGCTGTGGTGGAGACACAAGGGAATCGGTCCTTCCCCTGTGGTGGTCACAGAGAGGGGATGTTTAAAGCATCATTTTGTCTCCGAGTTGAGTCCTAACCTCCAGCCCCCCTCCCTTTACCCTCCCACCTCCTGCTACCTCATGTGTCGAAATCTGTTTTTAAATCTACATAATTTGGGTTGAAGTGCCTTTCAGATGGCCTTCTCTGTTCTGACACTTTTCAGAAACAAGGGAGAGACACACTTATTAATTATAATCATTGTGTGTGTGTGTGTGTGTGTGTGACAGAGAGAGAGAGAGAGAGGGAGGGGGGCACAGACAGGTAAACAGAGGCAGCGTAGGAACCAAAGCGCACACAGAGACACACACACACACGCACAAACACACACACACGGAGCAACAAGCAAAATAAGATGAGGAGTCATGCTGCTTTCACATTGTGGCCTAAAGAAAGCAAAGCCAGACAGCATGGTGAGTGGTTGGTGAACCGCAGTAACAAACTTCAGCGGTGGTTTTAGGAAAAGAGATGCACAACAATTTCACATGCATGGGCGCAATTAAAATAATACTGAATTATGTCTGTTGTCAGAGGAGCCTGTGAGTGCTTTGTGTCGACTGAAAGAGGAGACGTACTCTATCACATGTTCTTTTTGTCAATCAGCCTTGGCAGAGTTAAGCATCATTCTCCACTTGACATTGCCACACGCTTAACACTAACGCAAAGTGAATGGGCCATCTGCCGTTAAATGAGTTTCCTCCATGCATGGTGAGATGGGTTTTTAATTTCTTGGTCAAAATCGAAAATCCCAGCTTGTGTGTCATACATTTGACCTGACCCAACACGGTCACCTTTACTGTTCTCCCCTCTCCCCAGCTTGACTAGCACGTTTGTGCCACCATGGACGTACCATCCTGTGTTTGGCTGATGTGATCCTAGAGCTTAAGCAGGCCAAAGCTACCCTTTAACTGAGATATTATGCCATGCAGAAAAAAGGTGGGCATGGAGGTCATTCAGCAGCTCCACGGGAAGCCGCCGGAGAGGAGATTTGAAAACCACCTCATCAGACTCCATTCACCTAAAGTAGTGAATTTAATCAGTCAAATAAAAATCATGTCCAATGAAATCAAACTTTATTGCCATGGGGACTTTTATGTAATCACGACCCACAGGCTCACAGACAAAATTTAAACGATGATGAAAAAGCACATCAAGGCCACTGGGCTGGGACTGCTGGGGCACAGCTTCTCCTTAGACTGGACTGATCAGAAACGGCCGAACTGAACATCATCAACACCTGCATAGACAGTAAATCCCAATAGACTAACAAGCACTGGCCTCGTAACCAACCAGACACCCAGAATAGAGCCTTAAGGACTCCTATGTTATGGGAATGGTCACCAGGGGAAACCAGGAATGACAGAGGCACACGGACTTGAAGCCTTTGATGTGGTGTCTTTCAGCCAAACACATCAATGACTGTGCTTGTTTAGAAGTACTGCAATTAGGGGGCTCTTAAAATATCCTCATATCATTCATCTCCTTTCGAGGTTAATAAAGTATCTATCTATTCACGCTCCCAGCTAATACACCGCTTTAAATGAGGTCGGCATGTTGATGTGGTCGATATCCAATCCATTTACCGCAGGTAAAATCAAAGCAGAGACCTAAAGGAAATCACTGAAGTGTAAAAGAATGCTGGTTTCTCACAGGTTTCACAAAAGCAGTTTTCAGCGCTGACTTAAAAGTAGAAATGGAAGATTCAGTAAATAAATATTTAATTCAACAACTCCATTTGGATCGTCATGTGCTGGTACCAGCATTACACGTGCTTACAGCCCGGGGTAGTTGTCACTAGCCCGTCATTGTTCATTCAGGGGGGCTGGATGGCGGGCATCACTGGTGGCTCAACGTCAAGCTGGTCCTGCGCTGTGAATTCAGACTATTGTGATATGTGCGAGTTGGCGCGCGTACGTGCCGCGTGGTTCTGAGCCGGTCCAACGATCCCCGTATCTGTGTTCTGTTTCTACCCCGGTGACAAGCGACTGAGCCCTCTCGTAATGAAGAACATAGAAAGCCACGTCCAGGCAAACGGCTGCAGTAATGGAGAGAAGAGGGGAGAAAGAAAAAGAGCAACTGAATGAGTGAATGGAGTAAGTGAGAGAATGGCCTGTTTGGCATTGTGTCCCTCCGGAGCATGTCATAAAGGTCTCTGCCCCTCTCTGCCTCTCTCACCCAGACCATGTGTGAGAGCCTGAATGAATGTCTAGTGATTGGAAACCTTGTCTTTTGTGAACTCGAGCCTCTGCCAGAGAGCATTGTGGGACGTTGCTATCCAGCCGTCCCTCTTTTGTTCTGCGTGCGGGCATGCCTACACATTTTGGGAGTCCTTGTGAGACAGTTGACATTATCAGATGATTGCTCTCTTGACTGTGTGTGTGTGTGTGTTGCGATGCCTGTGGTTTGACAACAAGATGCTGTAATGGGTTTAGAGCAGCGCCCTTACCATTGCCTGCCCATGCGTCACTTGTTGCTGACTTAAAAACGATTCCAGCTGACTTGAGAAACCTCAGTGGTACTTTCCGAGGACGCGGTTGCTTTACGATCGTCTCATTTATTTTTTCTCGTTTGCTAATCAACGACATGTCTCGGAAACGTTCCCTTAAGTCACCGTTTCGACAGGTTGTTCAACAACCACTGGCCAACGAGTTTCAGCGGGCTGGATATTTAGTAACTGGTAGGTTTGTATCTGCCCTGTTTTTTTTTCTTTAGATTTTGAAGTTGACTTGACAAAATAGCACCGATATGATTCCAGGAATCCATCGGGAGTCTCCATGATGCCAGTGGAATAAACGTAGCAACTAACGGTGAACACAGCGTTGCTATAAATGAGAGATACTGCACAGCCTGGCTGCTGTGACAGATGCTTCTGTTTGGGAACACATACATCCTTCACTTGAGAACGAAGCTAACTTTGTGAAGCTTGAGATTGTCTGTGTCCAGTATTATGCTGTCGTGGCTTTGTGAACAGAGCTGCCTCCTCTTCTCAGTTACACTGCATTCACCTGATACGCCGACATCTGTTGACGGCACTACTCTCCCTCTGCTGTCTCATGTTGTCTTTTAAGCGTGGTTCATTTTAAACATTAGGTTGTTCATTTTAGGATGAACACTGTTGGCCTGCTCCATCCATCTACTCCATCTCCACCCTCTTCCAGCATCCTGTATCTTCTGCCCTGTCTTGTAGCTTTCTCCACAAGGCCCCTCCTGGCTGGTGTCTTCCTGCCAGCTGCCAATCACTCATTGTGGAGCAACAATGGCAGGCTAGGCACCAGCCTCAAGGCCTACAGCCTGGGTTGTAGAGGGGAGTGTCGGGGTAGGCAGCCCTTTTGGAGGAGGGGGTGTGTGAAGTCCGTGAAAGGCCGACTCTGTGGGAGCAGCTAGAAGCCAGGGGGAAGCCAGGAAAAAGCAGGTCACACTCAGATTAAAATTCAATGTATGCCCTTATGTACGATTATGTGCCCACGTCAGAAAAGCTGCCCTCAGTAGACTGTGTGTATGCGTGCACGGAGTGGATTTTCAGGGTGCCATGTTGGCTCGCCAGTAAGGAAGGGGAGGAAGAGAAGACCAGAATTAGAGAGGCACAATGGGGGGAGAGAGCAGAAATGCATGCACTGCTAGTGGAAGAGGAGGAGGCTGTAATCAGTGTCTGGCCCTCTTCATTACTTTGCTTCAGCTGTTTTGAGCTCAACACACCTTCGGGGTGTGTGTATTTATGTGTGTGGAGGGAAGGGGGGGTCTTAATGGGGCAGCAGTAGCATCATAATGCATGCAAGACAAAGCTGATTTGCTGAAGCGTGCTTCCTTTGTGTTGTGCTGTTGCATTTTGTGTGTGTGCAGAGGGGGTGCTGCTGAAACACACACACATGTGCTTAAACACACATGCAACCATACAATCCAATCCCCCTCTGTTTTGGGCCCCATCCCCATATGGTGGCTTGGCTTGATGAGAACTTGATGAAGTCAACCAGAAGTCCCCCACCCCTCTGTGTGTGTGTGTGTGTGTGTGTGTGTGTGTGTGTGTGTGTGTGTGTGTGTGTGTGTGTGTGTGTGTGTGTGTGTGTGCAAATCTGTGATTGCTTTTCAGCTAATGGATAAATGAGTTTCACCCTTGCAGAGCTTCTGTGTGTGTGTGTGAGTGAGAGACAGAGAGAGAGAGTGAGAGAGGGCATGTGTGGATCGTCAGCTTTTATATTGGCTTGCAAGCTGTTTTCATTATATTTCATTATTCATGTTTCATGCATGATTGTGCAAGGCGAGCAGTGATCAGCTCTGCAGGGGTGGAGGCTAATCGAGGGGAGGGCAGTGGTGGAGAGGTTTCCAAACTCAGACATGCAGACGGTCCAACAAAACGAAAAATGTCATGACCTTTTGCATGAGACAAAATGTTTCCCAGAAAAGAAGTGAAGAAAATGTCTTGTGGAAGTGGGACCAAAACATCAGCTCGCAGCTTATGAGTTGGTATTTACTTTCGGATTTGCCAGCAGTGATTGAACTGAGTCCATATCTAGAAAATACTGCTTCTTTTGTTCTGTCTGAACCCCAGAGAGACGAGCTGTTACTATGGTAAACGGGCAACTAGATTAACCAGTAAACCAACAAGCATTTATTTTCATTTCCCTGGATATGCTCCGAATCCAAACATTGAATCACCTTCAACAAATGTTAACATCTAAAATTAACTGTCTGTAAATGAGTTGCAAGTCAGAGAGAGTGTGTGTGTGTGTGTTTGAGTGTTTTGTTTTGCAGCTTTGCCACAAAAGCTTGTTGATGTGCGACACTAGAGCCAATTTCAGACGCTGCGACACATCAAGAAGTTGCTTAATTATTCATATTGTGTGTTTTCACTAATTCTGTTTTTATGCACAGCATGGCTTTCATCACAAGCTGTGAGAGTGCGTCTTCTGCTCGTCAGGCCTAGGTCAATATTCACTTATTCTGAAGCGTCCTTGAAGTTACTTTTGTTCAATATCCAGACATTGATTTGGCTGCTTTCATCAGATATTGTCTTTTAAGATGTACAGTAAACAAAAACGCTCATTAATAAAGCTGGATTTGTGTAGTAAATGTTCAGCTTTGTTCTCAATTGTGTTTGTGCACAAACTACAAATGCTGGGCTTTGTGCCTCCTTCCTCTGTGTGTGTGTGTGTGTAAACAAACGGTGCCGGAACAAGCTTTTTCTTTCTTTTGGTGCTTTTGTTGCTACCTCGCCATTCCTTGTGTTGTGTCCGCCAACTCCGAATGGAGTCATTTTGTCTCCTCCAGTTCCTGAAATGAAATATAAGCCTCTTAAATGCATACTTATCTTGCCCTGCAGACTGCGCTTGAAGAAAAACACACACACACACACACACACACACACACACACACACACACACACGCATGCACGTCCATAGACACATGAGGCATTGTGATGCCAGCTCTTGTTGTTCCTAAGAAGGCGGCTGCATGCATATGGCAGATGGTTGTTCCTTCCCTTTGCATGCCGCCATATTAAACAAAAACCATAGTTAAGGCCGCGGCTGGTTTAGGGAAAAGGGCAAAGAGAGAGAAGGAGCAGGGAGAGACAAAAGAGCAGCGCAGGGAGGGAAAGAGACAACAGGCTTGGCACAAACGTGTGTGTGTGTGTGTGTGTGTGTGTGTGTGTGTGTGTGTGTGTGTGTGCATAACCACATTAGCACTGTGTGCGCTGTTGGTGTAAAAACAGACCTGCATTCTCCTAAATTGACTCACAAAGATGACCAGAACGCTCACACACATTTCAGATGGATGGTTACTGGGGAAAACTGGTGTAAGTGAATATATACTGTATGGTTGTGTGAATGTCTTTGGGAAGGTGATGTAAATAAAGTTCAGTGAACTTTTACAGCTGCTCCCATTTATCCTTGAAATGATTCTCTTTTCAAACATTCCTGTTACTGGGGTCGTCTCACTGATGCCCCGTAAGTGAACCTGACTACTCTGATTAAAAACGGTTCCTTTCATTTTTCTGAGCAGCGTTTAGGACAGCCAATAGGGATGTACTTTACCGACGCACTGGGTTTGCATCAAGCATCTTTTTTTTACTCATTCAACTCTGCCTGGCTGAAAGGACACAAGAAGTCTGTTTTCATGCCAGTTGAGTCCTTAATTTCTTGCTTCGAGGATTACACATGACAGATAATGCAGGTAAAGACCGATAACACACAGGAAGAAAGGGAACTGGAAGGTCCAAGTTCTCTACCCAGCAGTGAATGGAGGCTTTATCACCTGTTAGGGAGTGACATGGGTTTGTCTCCGAGTGTTTGCAGCTCGATAAATTGCTTTTGCTTGTCTCTTTGTAAAGTGTGGCCAGACAAGGCCGCAGCACAATAATGCCTCTGTACTGAAAACAGAGCAAACAACGGGCCGGAACAAATAACACAGCCTTCTTATCTCTAATTTGGCCTTGGGTGAACAGGGTTTTACACACAGCAGAGAAAGGACAGCTCATGTGTACGACACACACATACAAATGCCTCTCATCTCTACTTCATGTCAATCGACCTACAACTTTGTATAGAATAAAATGTACTTCTTGTGTCCGCTTCAACCGTTTCAGCTTGCTGGTAGTTGATGCTGTGTTCTCATCGAAAGATGAGAGCACCATTATTGGCTTTCCTCAACTCCAATAACCTTCATTCTAGTGTTTTACATGCTCGCAGCGACATGAATCGGCCAAAGGGCTCGCCAAAAAAAAGAATCGGACTACTTCAGCTTTCTAGTTGCTTACAGGTTCGGTGGATTAACGTTTGTCTGAAGCAGCGTGTGTGTGTGTGTGTGTGTGTGTGTGTGTGTGTGTGTGTGTGTCGTAGATGCATTCTGATTATTGTGACCAGTCTGTGTTGATGATTTTTTTGCTGAATTTCTTTGCAGAGTTATTTATGTCTCCTTCCCCTTTGCCTTCTGGGTTTTGTCCTTCCTCTGCTTTTTCCTCTTTTTCGTTGCTCTGTGCTCAATCAATTTCAGTAACTCGTGGCCGACGCGTCAGCCTTTTGCTGATTTCACCCCAGCTCTGTCAGTTCTGCAGTTTTTCCTTGTTGTTTCTGTGGTGACGCATCAGCTGAAAGGGACTTGATTAAACCTTTCTGTCGCATTTTTTTCCTGTCGTCTTCTTTCTCTCCCTGTCTTTCCTGTCTCCCACTTCTACCCCCCTGTTGCTATAGAATGGAGCAAATCAGGGAATCAATTCAGTGTAATCATGACAAATGAGACCCAGTGGTTAGCACTTCTTTTTTGTGTATGAGTGTGTTTTGGGACAGAGCTGCTGGGACATC
>JAUMHF010000009.1:2718951-2738951 GCA_032359275.1 Microctenopoma steveboyesi | reverse complement strand
AAGAGTATTTCCAGCTGCATGAAAGACTTAATACCAGATATCATCTACACTCATCTGAAATTCTAGTGGATTTCTTGAGACAAGTGACTGATGACGGACAAGACATTATTTAGACAGCTTAGAGGGAAGATAGCTCTCAAATGTTCCCTTGATGCTTTTAAGAAATGCACTCTCCTGATTTGTGCCTGCTTTTTTTCTGCTCTCCACAGTGACAGCGATTTCACTACTGGAATATCACATTTGGATTTCCTCACACTAAGCTATGGTTAGTGCAAATTGGCTCTACAGGTATATCCATTATAGAGAGTAAGGGAGGGAAGGGAAAGCTTTTTTTCTGACATTTATGATATTACCATGCGCTGCAGGACACTAAAACCGGTTGGACAGGCGTACTCTGAAGAAATTTTAACAATTTGGAGATCCCTTCATGTCTCTCTCTCCCTCTGTAGCCTCGATGTCTCACTCATCCTTCCTGTCGATGTCAGAGGCCCCGTTTGTCTTACTGGACAGTTTAGACTGGCCAGGATTTAGTTGTTTTGAACATTTGTTTTGTTTTGAGTGGGTTTGGGTCTAAGAGGCTGAGCAGTAGATATGTGCCTGTATGTTAGTACTGTAGCATGTTAACAAGAGATGTGTTGGCACGAAGCAATATAGGTCAGTAAGTCAGCCAGCGGCACACATGTGGCTTTCATGGCGGCACAGTGCGCTGGTATGTGGGCATGCTGGTGGGTATTTAGATGGTTCAGCCACAGACCAAAAATAGGACTGCATGTTGCTACAGCTACCAGTAAGTAGCAAAATGCGCAGTAGTAGTTCATACTGGTAATATTGCATATAAGTTATCATAGATTAATAGATGAATGCTGTTGGGATTAAAACGTGGTGTTCTGTCCGCGGGTAAGGAGGGGAGGAGCAGGTATAGGCAGTGAAGCATCAGACGAGCTGTAGACATTCAGAGTTCAGAGCCTCACAACCGGACTTCTCTCATTGTGTTTTCTCTTTTTAGTGGTACCTGTAGCAACACACACAATATATGTTCAACACTGTCGTTTGGCTTCTAAGTCAGTCTGAGTCAGACTGGGTGAGAAACTGGTGGATGATGAATACTTTATTGATCCTCTTGGGGAAATTGTTGTTTGAACAGCTGCTAGACCTGTGTCTGCGCTACTACAGGGTATCAGTGTCTTGTCCAAGGACACGGAGACATGTAACCTGGTGGAACTGGGAATCGAACTTGAAGACTGCTCTACCCACTGAGCTATCACGCCGCCAGAAAGTGTAGATTTAAGTAGTTTGGGTCAACTTTATTCAGTTGGCGAGTCAGGACAGTCGGGCTGCTACGGGCTAGTTACTCTCCTGTAGCTCTACATATTCCTCTGTTGGGAGAAGCAGTTTGTGGTTTATTGCATCTATGTGTGTGTGTCTATATATGTGCTTGGTCTTCTGTGCGTGTGTGTGTGTGTGTGTGTGTGTGTGTTTGTTTTTCATTTGTTTTGGAAAAGCCCGTTGTGGGATTTTGCCAGGGGGATGGCTTAACATGCGCTTATTAGGCTGCTGGCCCATACCCCAGAATATGATTGTTTGTGTGAGCGTTGGTTGGGGGTACGTGGGGGTTACAGTTAGCGTTTGTTGGTATCTCAAAGCATTAAACATGTACTTTCATCTACATACCATGCCCAAAATAGTCATATTATTCCTTTCCAGTTACCTTCTCACTCGGCCAATATGTCACTCCCTCTCTCTGCTGCCTTACTAGCTGTGAAAGCAGCAGTGGGGTTTCTATGGTTCGGTGAGATACAGTAATCCATTGTGTGCACACACGCGCACACACACCTCATAAATAATTGACCTGTCACAGTGAGATGACAGGACAGGGCAGATACACTCTCTGGCTTCTATTCTCTGTTCTTCTCTCACATTTCTCCTCCTATCTCACCCCCTTTATCCTCTGTTTCCTCACTTTCCAGTCTTCCTCTCCGGCTGCCTTTCTCTTTTTAATAAATACATTCCTTTTCTTCTTCTTAGTTCTTCTTCTTCACATTTTATGTTTTAATAAAAAGCCTTTATGTTTTACTGAATCAAATTAAGTTGTCTGCCACTCTCTAGGAAAATTGACACACTTTTGGCTTTGTATATAAACTTGAAGATGGCTCTCATTTTTCCTGTTAGACTTAATGTGAGGTGTCAGTCACATTCAGCATGAACCTTTGGCTTTTAAGATGTTTTTTTATTTAGCTCAACAAAATTAAGGGACTCGATATTTGAGTTGGTGTCATCAGCAAAAAGGGAAATATTCTGGTGACCAAGTGAAAGCAAAATAGACAAAGACCTAGGGCAGAGCCTTGAGGTACTCCACAGTATATTCTAGTACTTTTATTGAACATGCGTGTAGATCCACATTAGGTGTTATGTTAGGGAAGAGACACTAACAAAAGCGGACTCTTGTCTTGCCTTTATCCATATTCACACCACTCTCAAACACGGCAGAGACTCATATATTCGGTCATTGACACAACAGACAAAAAGAATAACTTCTGTGTTGGTGTTGTTATTAACCTCAGCTTTTAATCTTACTGTTAACCTGTAAATACTAAATTCATCTTATTGTCTCTTCCTCTAATCATTTCTTTGTCTTTGCAGGGTTTCACCTCAGTGGCACAGTAACTGAGCCTGCCACATCCTCAGAGCCAGAGGTCACGCACAAGGTTGCCATCAGCTTCGATCGCTGCAAGATAACCTCTGTCACCTGTGGCTGCGGGAACAGAGACATCTTCTATTGCGCGCATGTTGTAGCGCTCTCTCTTTACCGCATTCGTAAGCCAGAACAGGTAATAACCACAACAAACAGGATACACCTGCGATTTCTTTTCTCGAAGGTGGTTGAAAGTCTGACACAAATTTTATTCTACACTGTCTTAGCAGTAACATCTGTATTTGTGTTTTCATACAGGTCAAACTGAGGTTGCCCATCTCAGAGACGTTGTTCCAGATGAACAGAGACCAGCTGCAGAAGCTGGTCCAGTATCTGATAACAGCCCACCACACTGAGGTGCTTCCCACTGCTCAGAAACTGGCCGATGAGATTCTCTCCTCCAACTCAGAGATCAACCAGGTCCATGGTGAGTGGACAACCTGTTCCTGTCAATGGATTGTGCGCTTTCTTGTCTGATTCATGCACCAGATCCACCTAGAACCTAGGATTCCAAAAGGTTCCCTCCATGCAGGAGGTGTTCATCTCTGTGCAGTGATATCCTCACAGCACCAGACAGGCTTAAACAATTGTAGACTTAAAACGTGCTGCATTCGGGCCTACGGGCTGCCACCTGATTACTGCAGTGAGGCAGCAAGCCAGGCTTCAAATGGCTCATTTGATCTCTTAGTTCCCACTCTCCAGTCACTTCCTCCTAGTCACAGGGCTGAAAAAAGAAGTTGCGATGGTGTGGATGCAGCAGAAGGTGTGGAGAGATGTGTGTAAAGGAAAGGCACACCGAGAGGATGAGGCAGGAGAAATGGCACTTGGGGAAATAGAAGGAGAGGAGATGGGCAGGATCGGAAAGATGAAAGGCTGGAGAAAGTACCGAGATGAAAAAGGAGAAGAGAACCACAGCAGGCCTTCATTGGGGCAAACGACAAACAAGACTTTCACCAAGCACAATTCTATCTCTTTCTTTATTTCATCCTGCCCGCTACATGTTGACATTCTTCAGCTCTCCCGTCCAGGAAACCGCACGCTGTGTTTCCTGCTCGTGTTTGACAAGGGGGATCATGGGGGCTGAAGTTCAGTCGATCCAGGAGCGTTGCTGCTCTTTGATGGAGGAATGTTGCTGTTTGCTGCAGTCGCACTCGCAGCCAGTTGGAAACACATCTCTGGGCTTTCCTCGGCTTGCTTCCTGTTAGATCAAAGCAGCTTCCCCCTTTAGAGCAAATCTACATTTCCCTGTAGCATTACTCACACACTCGGCGCTGAACAGAAAAAATAAAGTTGCCCTCACAGTCTCTCAGTGCACTAAAAAGAGCAGCTTTCATAGGTGCACTTAAGTTAAATGTGAGACAAATATGAATGAGCGGTGCAGAGATTTAAACAAATGCTTATGTTTTTTAATTTACATTTCTTTAGTAATTGAGAACAGGAAGGAATGGAGGGGCTGAGTGAAAACAGACTTACAGAATCCAGCTTTGATGTGGAGCACTCAGTTTTTCATGTGTTGCTGTCTACATCTACATTTCTGCCATTTGTAAACTGTGTGTGTGTGTGTGTGTGTGTGTGTGTGTGTGTATTACCAGGTGCTCCAGACCCGACTGCAGGCGCCAGCATTGATGATGACAACTGCTGGCATCTGGATGAAGATCAAGTCAGGGAGCAAGTCAAACAGTTTCTATCCCAAGGAGGATACTATGGCTCTGGGAAACAGCTCAACTCCATGTTCGCTAAGGTACACATTACAAACTGGATTACAGTCCTGTTTGTTCGCCTCCACGGCCACAGAAGACATATAACATCTGTTGTCTGAGCCTGAGCCGTACTTTTGCTGATTAGTAAAGCCACTGAGGAAGTTCTGTTCCTATGATCCTAAGAAGGGAAAAAGAAACTACCTTACGTAGTTCAGATTTCTTCTTTCTTTTTCCTTCACCATACAGCAGTTTGCAGATGACTCTTTCTTTTTATGCCCTCTCTGAAAGGAACTCCTCGTCTCCAATCATGTTTCCAACAGGAAAAAAGCTCAGAGAAACCGTGTGCTCGCAGGTCCTGATAACATCCAAACATGGTTTCATTAACGGTATTATTGAAACTCTAGGCATTAATATGGTTAAATATAGCTTTGTTAATCTTCAAAGTCAGAGTCAGGTTTGAGAAAAGTGCTTACTCTCGCTGCTTAACACAGACCTTCCTCCTGATAAGCCTTAGCTTGCCATTTCATTGCCAAACTGTTTCTTTTATTTAGTTTCAAGTGACATTCAGGTGGTATTATAACATCTCAGACTCAACTTCAGAACTTTTATTAGTTGATATGGCTTCTGCCAGAAATCCTGCTCCATGATTTCCATTGCAAATTAGATGTGTTTCCATGTGTCTTATCTGAAGTTTCTCCTCTCATGCATACTGCTCTTTGATTTTCAATCAGTGTGTTGGTGTTTAACCTCTAGATTGAATCTGCATTGCATTTTTTTGTTGTTTCCGACGACTTGCAGTGACTAAACCTGCTCTCTCTGGGTCTTTCCAGGTGCGGGAGATGCTACGAATGCGAGACTCCAACGGGGCACGAATGCTGACACTTATAACAGAGCAGTTCATGGCAGACCCTCGCCTGTTGCTATGGAGACAACAAGGCACGGGCATGACGGACAAGTGTCGGCAGCTGTGGGACGAGTTGGGTAAGGACGTTTGTGTCCCACAAGAACAGAAACACGTCGCTGAACAGATGCATTAGTTAATGCGCCTATTTTACGCTGGCTCCTTGTTAGTTGCTTAAGAGGTCAGACCGTCAGTTTGACACAAGTCAGATGAATCCGCAGTCACCCTGTTTGGTAAAAGCTCAATGAGTCACTTTAGCTATTAGCTCATCTAGAGTCAGTAGATCCTCCTGCTCAGGCCTTGCCTCCGCGCGAGTGAATGAGAAAGGCAGACGATCAATATGGCTGCTCAGCTTCTCTGGAATCAATCTCAGCATTTAGGAGGTCAATAGGAACACTTCCTGGGTGAGTGAAGGAGATCATGACTCAGACATGGACAGAAATAACAGACAGACAGTCGGGAATTGTTGTCTGATGATGTTTTTTAGAGATGCAGATATCTGACAGTTGAGCCAGAAGGAAGTGAGGCCACTGTCTGCCTGTGGCTATTTCTAAAATGATTTTGTGAGAAGCCTTAGGAAGCAAAACCACAAAGATTATGGTTTTTTTGTAGTTTTATAATTAAACTGTCAAATCCATTTTTCATACCATTTTGGAATTTGTAAGGCTTTTGGATTTTCATCTCAAAAAGTGAAGCACCTTTTCATACATTCAGAACAACATCCTACAGCAGCACTTTAGGACCTGTGCTTCTTTTTGTGGCCTTACCTGTCACTCCCATGATTTCCCTAGGTGCATTGTGGGTGTGCGTAGTGCTAAACCCCCACTGTAAAAGCGAGGAGAAGAGCAGCTGGCTCAAGCAGCTGAAGAAGTGGGGGGACATGGACGTGTGCCCGCTGGAGGACGGCAACTACGGCAGCGAGCTTCCGAACATCACCAACGCCCTGCCGCAGAGCAACCTTGCACAGGGTCAGCACAAACGCTTGAGCACAAACTGTTTGCATACGTCACACAAAATGAATCTGAGCTTGAGCCTGATGCTCCTGGAACAACAGCATGACACTATCACTGATTTTGTGTGTGTGTGTGTGTGTGCTTTCCTTTAGACTCTCTGTCCAGACCGAGGAGGACGGTGTTCAGCCGGGCCATCGAAGCCTGCGACCTCCACTGGCAGGACAGCCACCTCCAGAGAATCATCAGCAGCGACTACTACATGTCTCCATCCTACCAGAGAGAGGGGGAGAGCCTGCTGTTCAACCCACAGGGCCTGCCGCTCTGGCTAGGTAAAACCCACATTCATTCCTCATTCCGTTCATTTCAGCGACTGAAAGTTACTGCACACAATGTGTCTCGTACAATTTCTTACTCATCTTATACATTTATTTAAGCTCCAAACAACACACACCTCCTGCATTACAAAAGTTCTGTGGCAGCTCCCCATACACACAATCTTTAATTCCAACTGAAACTCCACTGAAAGCTGCAGACACACGCACACGCACAGTAATTCTGCTGATATTGAGGCTGGTATCTGCAGTAAGCAGCTTGTAGCTCAGAACGGTCAGATTCTGCAACTTAAGCCAGCTATGAGACGCACACCGGTCATCTGCTGAGACCGCACTGTGTGTGTGTGTGTGTGTGTGTGTGTGTGTGTGTGTGTGTGTGTGTGTGTGTGTGTGTGTGCCACTACTAACTACACCTCATGTTCCACAGTGTGTTGTTATTTTGTCTGTTAGTAAGAGAACGAGAAAGGAAGAAAAATGCACATCTGTGGCTGAGTATAGCAAAACGTGTGTGTGTGTGTGTGCGTGTGTGTGTGTGTTTGTGTGTGTGTGTGTGTGTGTCGCTTTTCCAACCCCACCTTTATCTCTCTGTCGACCACACAGACCATGTCCCGACGGCATGCGCCCGCGTCGACGCCCTGCGTTCCCACGGTTACTCAAGGGAAGCCCTGCGATTGGCCGTCGCCATTATCAACACGCTGCGGCTCCAGCAGCAGAGGCAGAAGGACATCTACAGACACCAAAAGAAAGGTTAGAAACACACACAAAAGTCACGCAGTGTGTCTTCTAGAGTTGTAACGTTTCTCGACAAGTCTTACTTCTCCCCTCTCCTCCTCTGCCAGAGCTTCTCCAGAGGGGTGTGACCTCCACCACCAACCTGGAAGGTTGGGTGGGTCATCCCTTGGATCCCATTGGCTGTCTGTTCACCACGCTCACTGAAACCTGCCGCATGGATGATGACAGCACCATGGACACTGGAGGTACTAAAACAAAGGCCGGCGTTATGTGGATTAAACAGCTCTTAGTACATGCAGCACTTAAATTCAGCTCCACCTTTACCAGCAGCAATTCTGTTTGCACATTAACACATTTACAATTATAATTAGATTGCATAATATGTATTAGTCGGCATACGGAGTACTCACTTAGTAACCAATGCCTAACTGGTACATTTCTCCACAGAAAACTATGTTTATTTAAGTTTATTTGCACCATAGCATGTTAGCATACAGACGTTTGGTAATTAGCACCAAACATATTAGTGTGCTCATTAGACTGCACACACGGAGCTCTGTGAAGATTTATAAACTACTCGCTCAATCTATTCAGCAAAAAGGTAATCCGCAAGCGAGTACTAACTTCGCGTTTGAAAATACATGAGTCAAAATGCAGTGTAGTCCCAGAGCAGAGGTGATCTGGTTTAACAGACAACAGCTACTTCATGTTCTCATATGAAGACCGCGCGCGCTGTGTTGTGCTGCAGACATCCACAAACGAGCAGTGCATCAGTGGAAGCGGCTGAAACACCTGCTAATTGAGACCCACTCCTGCTGTATGTGTGATACGGATTGAATCGATGACATTTGGCATTTCTCAACCCGGCCAGGTTTCCTTTTGTTCTTTTCTGTTTTTGCATTAGCGGCCCCTTTAGCAGAGCCGAATAGGGGACGGGTTTTCCATTGTTACCCGGCTACAGGGAACTATTGTCAGTTCAAACAATGCTGACCACTGGTACACTCGTTGCTGTGTGTGTATTGGAGAAAGAGTGAATGGTTGTCTTATTTTGTTTTGGGAATTTGAGGATAGTGGTATGATTATTTTGTGTGTGTGTGTGTGGTTTATTTTCTTCTGCGATACAGCTGGGAACATCTGTTATAGGGGGGACTGTGTTAGCCAATAAAAATGCACATTTCTCCATTATGGTTTTTACACCAGCCAACTGATAAACATCGATAAAGAAAATACGTTTGTAAAAGCAGTTTTCTACTTTTCTCCTTGACAAGCACACACACACACACTCTTACAAACAGGATTGTGGGAGCTCTAGCTATTCAGAGAGGATTGAGCAGAATGATGGGGTCGGTGCGGAGGGACGAAGAACAAATGGGCACCAACCAACAGCTGAGACTGTGGCATCTGTTCCCAGTTATAACTGTCAAGCAATGGTGAAGGATAATCTGCTATTTTAGATGAAATCTACCATGTATGCAGTGGCCTACATACGGATATTATCTTACACACCGCTTTGATCCCTCCCTAATCAATATAAAGTTGGGTTTTCTCACAAATCTAGTTAGACAGGCTATTCCCACCACAGTCATCATATATTAAATGCGTACCTGGTGGTCGTCTGTTATCGCCGGTCCTGACGTGATGTCTTCCAAAGAGGAGAAAGTCTGATGTTGATGGACAGCAATGTCTCGTGAACAATACTTACACAGCACACTAACTGCTTCCTTTGCCTCCTAGAAGGTGACACCAGGCCTCCCGTCTACCATCATGTACCAGTGTGGGGCACCTCAGATGGAGGGGAGTCCTACCTGACTCTGGCTTTAGAGGTGGCTCTGATGGGTATGGGCCAACAGAGGATAATGCCCGAGGGCCTGTATGCTCAGGATAAGGTATGTGGGTCATGAAATGACCACTGTTATCATGGATTATTAGTAAAAATGTGTTCATCTTAACAAACTACTGTACGTTCTGAAATTATAAATGAATGTTGTCCCTGCACAGGGAATACTATAATGTTTGACCACTTGGCTGTAGCTGCATTTTCAAAAAGTGGTTTGAATTTGTCTGTTGTAGACAGTGTCACCAGGATAGAAAATCACTATAATTAAATGTCTGTGTGAAGTACTTGCCATGCGAAAGGAGAGAAAAGGTCACATAATTTTGTTCCCTGGAAAACAAGCAGAAAGTCACGGTACTTAAGTTGCCTGAGAATTAGAAAAAATCCAAGGAACATTTCTTTGTGTGAATAGTAATCAGCTTTAAAGTGCTTAACATGGCTGCCACAGACCTTTGATAATGTAATGGAAATCAGCAGAGACGTTAATGTTGGAGGCAAGAAGGGCGTTTTAAAACCAAACAAATAAATGTAAGGACCTCTGACTGGAGCGTTGCATGGAACAAAATCTGTTTCTGTCGAGTGCACTGTAACAACCGATGCACGAGTTTGAGCTTTTCAAGTACCCTGCTGCTCTTATAACGCCTTCAGCTCCAAATCCCTTCTTCAAGGGGTATTTAAACTTTTAGTTTACCGCAGCTTACTGCAATCATAGTGCTGAGCTCACTCTATCACCGTCTCATTCCTATACAGATGTGACATTCTGAAATGAGTCTAAGCTCAGTGGAAACCAAGAGGAAGTCCTAAACAAGACATAGTGAATAATATGGTGAATGTGTTCTAGGTGTGTCGCAATGAGGAGCAGATTGTAGCCAAACTGCAGGAGCTGGACCTGGATGACCTCCTGGTTCAGACTCTTCGGAAACAGGCCATGCAGCTGCTGGAAGGTAAAACAACATTTTATGTTTCTGGGGTTTGTTTATTGAATCATAACCAGCTTTTAGTGATAAATGTAAGTGACTCGCACCTTTTCCCCTCTCTCCTGATCCAGCTGGTCCGTTTAGCGGTCTCGGTGAGGTCATTCATAGGGAGAGTGTTCCCATGCACACCTTTGCCAAGTACCTCTTCTCTGCCCTGCTACCACATGACGCTGACCTGGCATATAAGGTTGCTCTCCGTGCCATGAGGTTGGTTTTTAACCACACATTTACTAATACTAATGCAGATTTCAGTCGTGAAAACCATCTGAGACTCATACTGACATCAAAACAAAACCTTTTGTCAGGCTGCCGGTGCTGGAGTCGTCAGCAGGCTCCGGGGATGTGGGCCACCCTCATCATGGCATCTCCATAGTTCCAAGCAGATACCCTCGCTGGTTCACGCTGGGACACCTGGAGTCACAGCAGTGTGAGCTCGCTTCCACCATGCTTACGGCTGCTAAAGGTAAACAGCAGCACTTGCTCAACAGTGAGCTCTCGTGCTTTTTGTGCATAGGGATCTGGGTTTATATTTCTCTTTTCCTGCAGGTGACATGTTGAGGTTACGGACGGTGCTGGAGGCCATCCAGAAAAATATCCACTCGTCTTCGCTAATCTTCAAACTGGCCCAGGATGCCTTTAAGATAGCCACACCTGCAGACAACCCGCCTGATATAACGCTTCTCAATGTGGCGCTGGAGCTAGGACTGCAGGTACGACACAGAGAGTGTGTGTGTGTGTCTGTGTGTGTGTGAGAGAGAGAGAGCAGGCGTAAGTATGAGGGCAAGTCAGTAATTTTCATAAATCACTTCACCACAAAATAAATCTGAGTACTGGTCACCAGTCAAAACATGCAACACTTTTTCTTGAACTTGTAATTTCCACGGGGCTCCACAGCTTCCCTGCAAATTAACAGAGCAAACATCACACAGCATCTCACTGTTGTTGATGAGAAGAAACCACATAATTTAGGACTTTAGGATTCCTCAGTAAACACAGAAGAAACTCTTCAGATCGCTCAGGCAGCAGCCGCACTGTGGCTGCACACACCTCTCACCTAACTGCTAATAAAGTGCTCCGACTGGAAGGGTCACAATTAGACGTTCGTATAATTATGAACACGTTTTAAATGCGTCTGTCATCGCTGGAGACATGCGGTTGTTGCACCAAAAATAGGAAAATATGTTAGAAATGCTTTTGTCACTGCTGACAGATTCTCCATATACTTGGACAGACGAGTTCTTCTTCACGATGCGCAGAGTAGTCGCATCAGCAAACACTCACCGTCTGCTTGTGTGCTGTGCAGGTAATGAGAATGACTCTGTCCACCCTGAACTGGAGGAGGAGAGAGATGGTTCGCTGGCTGGTAACCTGTGCCACTGAAGTCGGTACGTAATCCCTGAGGGGCAGGGTGTGAGCTCTAATTATACAACCATCAGGTTTTTCCTTTCATTTAAAGTCAGTCTGCACCACTTGGGATGATCACAGTTTGATACAGGTCTTACAAGTGTTCCTGAACTGGATGGAAGAGGAACCAGTCACTAACTTGTTATGCTGATCAAAGCTCATGGCCTGGCAGAGGAACTGATACTGTAAAATAATGATAATAAAGAAAAGAGAACTCGAGTTTCGTTCAGGATGCAGAAAAGAATGACCACGCTAAATCCTTTCGTCTTGTTTTCCCAGGTCTGCGGGCGTTGGTCAGCATCTTGCAGAGCTGGTACACGCTCTTCACGCCCACAGAGGCCACCAGCATTGTGGCAGCCACCGTCATGTCCCACAACACCATCCTGCGCCTCAGCCTCGACTACCCGCAGCGGGAGGAGCTGGCCAGCTGTGCGAGGACCCTGGCCCTGCAGTGTGCCATGAAGGACCCCCAGAACTGCGCTCTGTCAGCTCTGACGCTCTGCGAGAAGGACCACATTGCCTTTGAGACGGCCTACCAGATTGTGATCGATGCCGCGTCCACAGGAATGACGTACTCCCAGCTATTTACCATTGCGAGGTACATGGAGCACAGAGGTTACCCACTGCGCTCATTCAAGTTGGCCTCCCTCGCCATGACCCACCTTAATCTGGCTTACAACCAGGACACGCACCCAGCTATTAATGACGTGCTCTGGGCCTGTGCGCTCAGCCACTCTTTGGGGAAAAACGAGCTTGCAGCCATTATTCCCCTGGTAGTGAAGAGCGTGCACTGTGCCACGGTACTGTCTGACATCCTGCGGCGGTGCACCATGACAGCACCGGGTCTTGCCGGCATTCCCGGTAGAAGGAACTCTGGGAAGCTGATGTCAACAGACAAGGCGCCGCTGCGGCAGCTCCTGGACGCCACTATCTCGGCATACATCAACACCACGCACTCTCGACTGACGCACATCAGTCCACGGCACTACGGAGAGTTCATAGAGTTCCTGAGCAAAGCGCGGGAAACTTTTCTCCTGGCACAGGATGGCCACATCCAGTTCGCCCAGTTCATAGACAACCTGAAACAGATCTACAAGGGCAAGAAGAAACTGATGATGTTGGTCAGGGAGCGCTTTGGCTGACCTTGTCCTCCCTCACAAGGACCTCTGCTTGGAAAATAGTTAAACTTATTTGTTCTTATTTAAGTCTTTTTTATTCTTTGTATTTGTATTTCTTTTGTTGAGCCATTTGTTAAGTGAGTCTTAAGTTTTTGTCCTGTTCTGTTTCTTGAATGTGAACCAGGAAGTGTTCGCAGTACATCGCTCTACTTCATTGAGACTGCAAAAGCGGGAACCGACTTGAAATATCAAAGAAATGACAACAAAGCATTTCCCCCCTCCAGCTAATGCTAAATCTAATATGATAATATCAGAGGATTGTGATAACACAAAAGTGGCACATGATGATACAAAAACCAAATGATTTAGTTGGATGGGGGTATGCACTTCACGCCAGACGTTGCTTTCCGCTGGGGAAGAAGAAGAAGAACCCCCTTCAACAAAACCACTGAGGTCAAAAACACGCATAGTGTTACTGTCATACCTCGACTGTATTATTTGTCAGCTTTAACTTCTCTATCAGAAATGGCCTCGTGGCATTCAGGGCTTCTTAGAGTAGAGGGTGCAGAATACAGAACTACATGAAGAAGTCAGCACCAACAGGTTTAAAGACACTGTATGCCTCTGTCCTCTCCACCATCTGGTCAGTGCTTTTCTCCAAGAATGTCTTCAGAGGAAGAACCGTGTTGCTTTACAGAGCATGTTCTCAGATCCTGCAAACCTGAAAGTAACATTCTTCAGGCTTCTCTAGCTATGGTAGAGTAGTAGATGCTCCGTGTGCACATATTTATATATATATATATATATATATCTATACACAGTGAATCTCTCGTGTCCCTCTATAGGCTTCTGAACAGTGACAACATAAAAACTGTGATGAGCGGTGGAGCCACACTGTGCCCATCTCCAGAGAAATGACCGCACTGCTCCTTTTAGATCTATATGATTCCAGTGGTCACTTTTCACATGCTAGAGCAAGATTTAGTCAGTAAGCAATATAAATCAAGTCTGCTACAGTTCTATCACGCAGCAACATTACCTTCACCTGTCACCTGGAAGCTTTGGAACACGCTGGGACCTTTCTGATTGCAGCGACTGTTTAACTGTAGCTAAAGTCCCTTTTCCATCTCAGCAGCTTTTCTGGGAACTCAGGAACTTACTTTCTCTGTTGTTTCCTCATGTAGGAGCAGAAATGTGGATCTAATCTTAGTTCTTTTGGTCATCATTTTTCTGTCCTCTTAGGTACACTGTTAAAATGTTTAAATTAAAATAAAATATTATCTAAATCTGTAGTAATGGTAAGATAAGTTATGCGTTTAATAATTAAATTGCAAAAGTCAGCGCGTGAATGTGAAACATCTGTCACAAGACCAAATGAATATAAAGTGGCTCCATTTCTGCTTGAAGGATAAACTAGCTACTGTTTGCTAACATGTTAGCTAAAACAGCTTTACATAAATTTCATTTATATAAAAAATATACCTTTTTGATGTAATGAATAATATCAAAGAAACATTGTAACTGTAGTACTTCACTAGAACATGTTAACTGAGCTTGTTGTGGTTCCTCCTGTCCTTAAGTCTTGATGGAAAAGGGTCTCTAGTTGCAAAGCTACTTACTGGCGGTGAATGCTGACGGTTGTAAAGACATTTGCCCATGTCTTTTCAAGGCGTTGCAGAAACACAGTGTACATACCTTAGAAAAACTGTATATTTTATGACTTAACCGTACATATTTGAGACCACATGCCTTGGCACAGGAGAGGTTTTTGTCTTTCTGGGGGTTGTGGGTGCCCGCTGTCTTACCCAGTGGCAAAGTATTGTCAAGTGGCAGTATACATACAGCAACGGCTTGAATCTTTACCGGTCGGATTAAACGTCATCGTACAAGCACTTCACACAAATACCTCTTCAGTACGTTCCTGCCTGCTTCAGCATTTATTTATTGTTTGTTTATTATCTTTGTATGACTGAGTAGGAGTCGCAGACACATAAACAACATAAATGGGAGTATATTTAATTAAAACGTGGGGAAAAAATAAAAGGACACAGGGGATGAGTCGGCCTTGTTGGATGTGCAGGGGACTTAAAGAATACGTTTTTTGGAATTGAGGTATTGAGGAACATCAGTCAGTCGATTTCTTTTCTGCTTTTACATTCCACGAGAGCTACCTTCGCCCACCACCCAGGTAGTAGTCAGTCACAACCCTGGGACTTTTTCTGTTGACTTTTTTAATGACATTTTTTTTATCTGAAGAAACGCAGATAGAAGAACGACAAAAGAAAGAAAAGAGAGGCTAAACTCAGTTCTCAGGGACATCACTTAAAGAAACAAAACAAAAAGTAGTAGCATTAAGCATTTAAGATATTGTAAATATGAAAGTGTCAATTCAGAAAATTGTAAAGTTATAATTATTTATGATGCATATGTTATGTGTTTTTTTCTTTACTTTTATGCTTATTCTTTTGGCGGGGGTGTACTTGAATTGTTCCAGACTTGGGAATTTGTTTTTGTGAGAGCAGAAGGCATTTCTCAGGTGCTCCTGTGTACATTTATTTTTTGCTTTTGCTATAACTTTTCGATTTGCAAATAAAATACATCTGTTTTCCAAAAGGAGATATGTTATTAGAAGTTGAGGAAAACGAGGAAGGCATTAATTTGTAAACAGATATGTACTGAACCTGACTATGCAGAACCACTTTGATGTTTGATGGTCTTGTCACCGCTTAAGGATTCCCCCGAAAACTTGAGATGAAGAGACACAGTGGACTGAACCACTATTAAAACGAGGGGAGTGGGGGGGGGGCAGCCTAAGACAAGACCCAGCATGCTTGTATTTGGACAATGCGCAGTAGCCAACCTGCATTCGCTGCAACATTTATAGGGGTGAAAAAAAAATGGTGGAAAATGCCTTTCTGACGAATCAATGTACAAAGTTTGTTTTTGCATTACTTCTTTGTTGGTTTGATTTAATCAGGATTCAAACCTTTAGTGTCTTCTCTGAGGTGTCGTGTGGCGGCACAGCAGTGAGACGGAACAATACACAAATGCCAGAGTCACAAACAGAAACTGTATGAACAAAAGAGACGGCCTAAGGACGAGCACACGCTCATTCCTTGTTTGTTGTAAGGTTTTTTTATTGTTTCAACCTCTTCAGCCTACAACACTGGCTGGGTCCACTTTGTTTTCTTATTACCATTGTTCCTTTTTTTTTCTAACCTCTTTTTTTGTCGCTTTGTTCCCTTTCACGCAGGGGGGATTTGGGGTTTTGAAGCAAAGCATTGATTGTGTCACTGCAGCCAGTTCTTCAGCTGTCACACCTTAAAGGACTCGGTGCGCTGCAGCAGCCTTGTATCTGCACAAAGTTAACTTTTGACAGAACAATAGTCGGGTTTTCGTGTTTTAGCGCTGCGACATTTGTATGTAACGATGATTTAAAAAGTCAAATAAATTTCTTGGTTACCACATTAGCATGATAAGGATGTTTTCCTAATTCACAATATGAAAGAGGGATATTATTATTTTACCACTTTCTTGACTTGAATGAGCCAGTCAGCTGCCTTTTTGTGATGCATTCACTGACAGCATTACAAAAAAGGTCGTCCCTCCTCACTGGTTTTCTCTGTTCATTGTGTCGGGCAGTTCCTGGGTTTCCCCCCTTTCTTTCTTCTTTCTGTAGGAGAGTACTTGCTGGTAGAGATCTAGTTCACCTACTGTTTCCCAGTTTTTCTTTTTTTTTCTTTCTAACTTAAGGGAAATTTTGAAAGTGTTTGTTTCTTCTTTGTGCTACTGATTATGAAAAGGTATTTCCAGTATTTGTTGCCACAGAAGTATGATAGCTTATCATCAACACTTTTTTTTTTATTTGTAATTTTTTGTGTGACTTCTTGAGCTACTGTCTATAAAGCGAAAATTTATTACTATTTATGTAACGCTACTACCATTTTATATTGATTTGTGTTGGAATCTCAGTGCTTTTCTATGAATAAAGTGTGAAACACATTAAAAGACTTCTTTTTAAAATTGTGTTAAAGAAAAGTAAAACTTAGCTCCAGCTATATAATGCTTTGCACATGTGAAGGAATACGTTTAGTTTATGACCTGCTACACCTTGTTTTCAGAGTTTATACCGTTTACGTCCATTCCCCATCTGCTGTGGTGTAATCCTGCATTTTCACCCATCCACCAAGAACACATGATAAATGAAGCACCTGCAGCCTGGTATAGTCCCATCAATCTTTCACCCATTTGTCTCTAATCAGAATAGTTTTCTTCTATCCCTCTCTCACCGCTCCATTCTCAAGAGACCTGTGCAGAGCCATATAAGCAGACAGTCAGACCATCAAGAAGTGTTAAGTGAGCTCGCTGTGTGTGTGTGTGTGTGTGTGTGTGTGTGTGTGTGTGTGTGCGTGTGTGTGTGGTGGGGAGAGAAAATCTAGATTGATTGGCTGGTGGTAAATGAGCAGATTTATATTAATTATTCAGACAGATCGATGGAGAAGTGATTGCTATATGCTCAATCTTTTCCTCTTCACTTTGCACTGCCCTCCAATCTCCCACTCAATCTTTCTCTCTCGCAACCTCACACGCAGACAGTAACAGACAGTTACTGAAACCATATCAGAGACCAACCAGCTCACAGGTCTCCCCCACACTCTCGTTCTCTTTGGTGACTGAACCGTGTGCGCTTCCTGTGCTCCAAAACAACAACACAAGCCGTTTGTGGCAGTCTCCTCTGTGCACGCTGACGTGTGCAGACAGTCGAGCTCACGAGTAGGTTTCATTATATTCACAAAATATCTACACAATTGTTATGTTTGGACCCGACAGTAACCCTGCAAAAAATATCTAATGTCAACATGCTCCACATATCTTGTCGGACTGAGTTGTAATGACAAATTCATACAAAAACACGATGGCAGCCTTGGAGAGTAACAACGGGAAGAAGAAGTGCTGCCTCTGTCTGCTGTATTTGACTAAACAACGTCAAAAATGACAAATCAAGACCACTTCATCCATCCAACTGGAAGCTCCCAGCTTAGTCGACTGATCGGCGTGTTCAGTCACTGAGCGCGTGTTTGTTGCACCGTCCACATGGCAGCTGTAGAGAGGAGGATGGTAACTCAGTGTGATTATATTCATAGCACCTTACTATGGATAAAGCTGTAATCTACTGTGAGTGTCTAGCGGTGCCAGGTCATCTCTGTAGGCACCTGCTAATGCTAGTTGAAGGAGAACTACTTCACCCACACAGCGAACAAGCGCAGTAACTCCAGACTGTTAATGTGAAAGATGGTAGACCTATGGCAGCAGTGCATGGAGAAGGGGAAATGGCACATTCTTTTCACATGACTGCAACGTGCCACATGGAGTACTATTACACATCAGTATGGCCCCTAGCAAAGAGGAGGGGGGCTAATCACAGCTGTCAGCATCTGCATTAGAGTGAAGAATCCCAAGGTCTTCAGACTAACGCCAAGTCTCGGCCTCCCTCCATCACCACTATGGTAATAACGCCTATCAGTCTCTGTCACAGCACGCTGTGTGTGTTCATTCATGCATGTGGCCATTGAAGGATATAGTCTGTGTGTGTGTGTGTTTGTTTGGGGGGCGGTCACTGATAAAGCGCTGATAGTGTCCATCCATGGCAGATGATGTACAGCCTGCTGTCTCTCCAGGCAGATTGGATTTTCAGGCCTGCTGATTTGCTGAGAGATGAAGCCTGGACCTCCTTCAAACACACACACACACACGCACACACACACACACACACACACACACACACACACAAATCAGCGACCCAAACACACAACAACCTATTCAATCTCTGGGCACAAAAATAGGCACATAAAAGCCCAGACACACACATACAGGTATAAATACACACAACTGCACACGGCGGAATGACTCATGCACAAAAACATGGACTCAGGCTCACACAGACAAAAAACACACACACTTACATATTATTCTCCTGCCAAACCCTTTAAAGGCGACCATGTGGAAATTGATCTCCATTTCTAAAGAGCGCAGATTCATTGTTACAACCTTATTGCTCTTTCTCTCTCTCTCTCACACACACACACACACACACACGGGCTGTCACTTTGGTCCCAGATGGCCCACTGACACACAGTCCAAGCCTCTTCAGTGTTACCTGTCGACAATCAGCGGTGATTTTTTTTTTCATTTGTCTCCACTATTAACGCAATAGGGAGCCACAACAAAAGCTTTTGTGTGTGTGTTTGTGTGCTAAGGGTACTACAGCAACACAATGGACAGAGATGAATGAAATCCTGCCTCCATCTAAGCAAGAACTGCTTTATTCCCCCATCATCAACATTCATTTAGCTGAAATTTTTGTGTTTGTTAATAACACGCGCTGCTGCGGCAATCTTGATAATGTGGAGGCCTGAATTCAACATCTCCACTTCCCTTTTGACACTGAAGTGTGTTGAGCAGAAAAATCAATAAATCATCTACAACCTTCACCTGCTGTGAAATTGCACCGCTAACATTAACTGTATAGGTTTGGTGTGTGTGTGTGTGTGTGTGTGTGTGTGTTTGTGACGGCTGTTCGGCTGGTGATGCTCCCATCAGGGATCAGCTCAGAAATCATGGTTATGGCAAAACATATACATCTCATAAATGAAATGTCTCTCATATAATTATGCTGCGAATGACTAAAGCAGTACTTACAGCGAGACATCGTTTATACATATATACAGTTGTGTCTCTTTTTTGTCTTTTCTTTTTGTTGTGTTTCCATGTTTTTTTTGTTCACATTTTGTGAGTGTCGTAGTTTTCCATTTGTTTGTAGTCTTTTAAGTCTCACTGTAGTCTACAAAGTTCTTACTTTTGTGTCTGTTTTAAATAACTTTGTCTTTTTGTGTCACTCTCTCTGTCTTTTTTTGTTTTTCTGCATCTTTGTGGGGTTATTTTGGAACTTTGGGACTGATTCTCAAGCAACAAATACTATAACAGAGGCACAGATATAACACAGTCTATGGTCTTTTTAACAAACACCTGATTAATAGGCTTGATTCAAGTTTGACATATGTCTCAGATGCAAATTACTTATACACTGTTAACAAAAACATGAAAGGATCTCTTGTTGATCAGAGTAAAGTATCCAGTCATTTGAACTTCTGGGATATTAATGTGTTCGGTTAAGTAGCAGAGGGTGTTAACAGGGCCGTTCCTAGGTCGTTGGGGGCCCTATGCAAGGCCCCTGTTTTAAATCCATCCATTGTCTTCCGCTTATCTGCAGTCGGGTCGCAGTGGGTGCTGGAGCCTATCCCAGCTGCCTTCGGGCGAGAGGCGGGGTACACCCTGGACGAATCACCAGTCCATCGCA
>JAUMHF010000009.1:2689032-2718851 GCA_032359275.1 Microctenopoma steveboyesi | reverse complement strand
GGAAACCCACGCAGACACGGGGAGAACATGCAAACTCCACACAGAAAGGCACCCGGCCGACCCCGGGACACGAACCCGGGTCCTTCTAGCTGTGAGGCGACAGTGCTAACCACCACAACCCTTCGGTGATCTGTTGCAATGCATCAAAGTAGGTTCTCAAAACTAAAATAAAAAACAACAAAAAAAAAAAGGTAAAAAAATTCCCTCTATATGACCATACAGGCACATATGGTGCCCGTACCCTGTGTGTACAGGCACATACAACCCTAACCCTCACCCAATACTCTGCTGCAGTTGTTTCTGCAGTGATATTCCCAAAGGGTTATAAAGGGATTTTTTTCAACATTACAGAGCAAATATATTCTGAGACACATTTGAATAAGATTGACGTTTTTGAATAACATTTAATTTTACTGAAATATTTCGAGACTAAAGCGGTAGCTTGGAGGCCCCCCTGGTGGCATCTGTATATATATTTCTCAAATATGGAACAGGTTCAATCTGAGCTCGTGTTACAGATGTGAAAGGGTCTGGAGAAGACCTATATTCAATAGAACATCTCTGGGACATCATGTTTAGGTCCAAATATACCAAATATACTAAATATAAGACCTGGTTATTTGAGCTGCAAACTTAGGGATTGCTTGATTATTGTCTTGGCATTTACAATCAACCAAACAAGACAGCAGCTGCCATTGAATTTTACCTGAAATAAGGTCATTTAAAGGATGAATTGGTTAATTGCGTCCCTTAAATGTCATTAGAGCCTGATGGACAAATGACCAGCAGACATCAATGAGATCATTTGAAATGCACTGTTCCCAGAATCCCAGTGACAACAACATGATGTCCATGCTGTAATCCAGTGAGTGGTGAGGAGGGGACCCCTCTGGCCATAAACCCCAGTCTGGTCACATGATGTTATGGTTTTCACTGGATCCTTCCACAAAAACATCAGCAGCAACAACAACAACAACCGGATTTAGCAGAATCTGCTTATCTGATGTTCTTAGCCGCCACACAGAGAAAAACACAATTTGGGATTAACTCTCTTTTCCACATGTAAAATACTTCCATTATGATTACAGGAATAATGCATGTGACTTCATTTTGGGCCACATTCTTTTTAATGAAATAAACTTTTGTATTTAGACCCAGATTCTGATTACTTTTATTGAATTCACATGGAGACACCTGGCTCTGGGAGCTGTGATTGGATCTGTCTGCTCAGATTGTAAATCAAGACAGCAGTGTTATGCTTGTCATGTAATGAATACTATGCTTGGCTGTAGCACACTGTAGTGTTTGGATGATGACCTGATGGCAGCTTCTCTGTCCTCTCATTAGCTACTTGTAGTTAAAGTTGTTCCAGGGGCCACATTGTGCTGCACTGTTAGAGCTGTTTATTTATATAGAGTTTCATTGCAAAGCAGATCTCGAAGGACTTCAGACTGGATGAAAATTGTGTTCCCGCACCTTCAGGCAGGACACCGTCTCACTTCTGTCCCAGTTTAAGCCCCAGTCACTGTCTCATCTCTGTCCCATTTTCTGGGCTGCGCCGGAGCCTTGAGTCAGATCTGAGAAATAAAAAGTGTGATGAATAAACCATCAAAACAAACAAAAAAGATAAGTGGGTTTATGTAATAAGCATAGTTTAGCATGTAGGCACTTTAATCTAATCAAACTCACGAATGCAGTTTGGTTAGATTCCTCTCAGTTAGAACACATGGAGAGCATTGTTTCTATCTTATGCTGTTTCAGTACAATTACATTTACATGTGAAGTATATGCTGGAAGCAAAGACGCATTAATGGGGAATTACTATTACATTTTACAGACTTTAAAAGAACACTTATATTTGGCTGTACTTGGTCTTTTATGCTGAAGTTAACATCAGGTTTTTAGCAGTAAACACAACTAATTTTTACCAATGGGACATTTGACAATCTATACTTGTTCAATGTTTCTGAGTGTTTGTGCATTGAGTGCGTGCGCACACCTGCCTGAGATATCCGCACTCGCGCTCCTCACTGAGTGGACAGGCGGCTCAGTCTCGTGCTCCAATCAAGCTGCAGCAGACTCACCGCGAGCGCAACTCTGCGGCTGTGATTAAAGACGCGCGCGACGCCTGTTTGCCTTTAATACTCTTTGTACTCGGATTTCTGTGTTGGCCCGCTGCCTAGGAGGCGGGGCCCGGATGTAGACCCTTTTTTTAGTACGCACATTTAGTCAAACATTCACCTCTTCTGTCAGTGGCTGGGAAAGGAATCTTTAGAGTAAAAGCTCTGTTTTCTGGGTGGAAAAAAAAGATCTAATCGCTTACAATACAAAGCTGCACAAATTTCATCTAAATTGAACTAAACAGAACAAAAACAACAGTCAGACACAGACATTTGTAGGTTTTAATTTTCTGGAAAACTGCGTGCGGTCACATGCACGCTCTCAGGATGATCACAACATGGTCCACTTCATAAGTCACTTTGTGTAGTTTTAAGTCTGTGTTGATGGAATTAAAGATAAAAACAGATTTAGGCTTCTAGACAAAATCAGAATAAGAGGTCTTTGTCATACAAGCGTGCATTTCTCAGAAGATTTCGTCTGCGGCGGAAAAAGAAGTTCACGCTGAGATCCAGCAGGAGGATTTGTTCAATGTTAAGATGTTAGCTGGAGGAATAACCAACTGCTGTGTGCTGACATTTTTTTCCTTTAAAAAACTGAACCGCACCAGTGTGTCCCCTGCTGAAACTCTTTTACCAAAATCTCCAGCTTCAGCCTTCTTTGATTTGCACTTTGAAAAAGCCTTTGAGAAAGAAACTTGGGCTTCAATGAAGATGTTTACCGCTGTTATGCGATTACAAAAAGGCAGCTCCCCGTTTGTATTTAAAGAGAAACATTTTTGGGAGTTTGTTTGGATGACTAATGCCTTGTATAAAGTTCTTTTAATAAATCCAATATTAAAAGAAATACAATCACATACAACATAAAATGCATTTATAATGTACATGTGCGTGTGAGAACGCTGTTCAGTCCACTCACATAATCCACTCCTGGTGAGATTAACTGCAAAACATGTTGCACTGAATGAAAATATAGTGATTACAGTTGTTTCATGTCATATATTAATAAGAAGACGTGGCTGTTCCATCATTAAACGTGATGCCTCCTTTAATGACGATATATATTGAAACAAAAATACCAAAGACTGGGAACAAATTTTTAAACAGTAAACAGACACATTTTGGCTGTTTTTTAAATAAAATAATGTATTCTTATTATATGAATGCATTTTTTATTCATTCATCTTTATATTTGTTTGATCATCTGTTTAGAGTGCTGATGCACGGCCTCGACAAAGGCGCCCACGTTCTCCGGGTCCATGTCGGGGTAAAGGCCATGGCCCAGATTGGCGATGTAGCCCCTTGTGCCAAAACCCTCCAGCATCTTCTTCACGGTATCCGAAATGCGGTCCTGAAGAAGAGAAGGACGGAAAGCGGAAGAAGACGCAAGGGTGAGGTAGAAGACAGTATTTTTAGAATAACAAATCACAAAAAAGGATGAAAATAAGTTTCTGGTGTTTGTATTACAGCAGCATGGACATGGTTGTGTATGTGTTGTGTAGGTATAAACCAAAGGTGGATGGAGGTGGAGGTCACCTTTGGAGCGTAGAGAGCGCAAGGATCCATGTTCCCCTGCAGGCTGACCTTCCCTCCTGTCCGCTCCCTGAACACACAGGACACACAGGGGTAATCCTTTAACTAACAGGTTAAGTATTTGATGAGTTGAGCAGGAAGCACAGACTATTTGTTGACTTAAAGGCTGTGAAGTGACAAACCAGGTGGGGGGTGAGGTTCAGTAATGGCTAACCTGCCCCCCAGGAAACCACACAATCCTGAAGGAGGCCTTGTAGCTTCTAACTAAGGAGATTCATGTACTGATTCTTCTCTAAGCTCACATTCCAGACAGGAGCCAGTGCTGGTTGAAATTCAAATTTAACACAGAGTTTGGTGCATTGTAAAAGAAGAATCATTGAGACAGTATCAGTGATGTGCGACAGCTCCGAGTGGGTTACCGTGCCGACTGTGGGTCTATTGTCCAGTCCAGCCCAACCACCTCATAATGAGACTGAGACAGATCCTCTAAAGCGTAGTGAGCGTCTTTGGCAAATGCAATCTGGAACGAGCACACGCACAGAGTGAGGAACAGATTGTTAAAGCTGCTTCAGCACAGATCTGCATGTAGTATTTTTATTGAAATGCTACCATCTACTGGTCATTTCGTATACAAGTGACCAGCAGACTTCCTAATGATCCTGATGAGACAACAGACCAGTACTGATACTGATGTCAGGTAAAACAAGAATAAGACACACAATAAATAAAACAACAGAGTTGTCCGGTACAGGTGGAAGTGCACAGGCAGAAATATGCGTTAGTGTTGATATATCAGTGCTGCGTAGTAAAAATGTGTTTGCCAAAGAGTGTACATATGTCAAATATTTAAACAAAAAGTATGATGACGTCTTTATTTGTCTTCTATCTCACCATGGGGACATCCTTTCCCGCGTCTTTGAGTTTATCTTTGACGCGGCGAGCGATGTCTCGGAGATAAGGAAGAGAGAACTCTTTAAACTCAACAGGTCCCAGAATGCCGGCATGGGACTCGAACACCTGCAGAGCCTGAACAACACGCAAGCACACACACGTTAACTAACTCATCCAGGTGAGTATTAAAATAATACACACAGTGCAATCTCACCTGTGCTCCAGCTGCCACCTGTCCCAACAGGTACTCCACGATCACATCAGTCAGCATCCTCAGCAGCATGTGGCTGGACTCGGGGTGTCGGTACAGCCAGCGCTTCGCCTTAGCGTGGGTGGTAGAGCCTCCACCTTCTATCATGTAGGACATCAGCGTCCACTGTGGAGGGAATTATTTCATTAACACCACCCGGTTGAGGTTGCCTGTTTTGAATGAGTGCGTGTCATCTCTCACCGGTGCTCCAGTGAAGCCTATGAGCGGCACTTTGCCCTCCAGCTTGTGCCTGGTCAGAGTGATGGCTTTGAAGACGTAGCCCAGCTCCTTGTTCACGTCCACTTTGACACGCAGGCACTGCAGGTCTTCTGGCTCCTTCAGGGGCTCCGGGAATGTGGGACCTTTACCTGCCACCATCTGGACATCCATGCCCATGGCCTGGGTAGAGGGAGAGGAATGCCAGCGTGACAGTCGGATATAGCCACTGGGGGGCAGAAAACCTCCGAATAGGTGATGTCAGTGTGCTGTTTGTTACCTGTGGGACTACGAGGATGTCTGAGAAGATGATGGCAGCATCAAAAGGAAAACGTCTCAGTGGCTGAAGGTGGAAAAGACAAACTAAATAAGTCGTCCTACAGTGATTTATACGGCTTGTTTCTCCCCTCTTCGGGTTGTGTCTTTATAGCATAGAAGCAGCTCTACCTGCAGAGTGAGCTCGCAGCAGGCCTCTGGGGACCGACATGTCTCGAAAAAGTCCTTCCCTGCTCTGGACTCACGGAACTCTGACAAGAAGATTTAACAAACCCTTCACAAAGGTTGTCTGTGACTAACTCTTCCACTGTTTGGTACTGTTTCAGCAATATAACAACAAATAATGATGCAAAGAACGTCTAGGGGAAAATACTGTATTTCAGGACAGGAGAAGAAGCAGTGATCACAGTACCTGGTAGGTATCGCCCAGCTTGTCTCATGCACCAGACGGGGACATGTTCGGTTTCTTCTCCCCGCGCTGCTCGCAGGAATGTGTCATTCTGGAGTTGAGGGAAGTCCTTGGGGCTACACGGAGAGAAGTTTGAACAACGTTTGCTCAATGAGCTGCTCAGGGCAACGCGGTGGATTAAAGTAGTGTCATAATAATTAACTGTACACCAATCTGAAGCACAATTTGCATGCATGAAAATGTACGAGAAGCATAGCAGAGCTCAGACTGTGGAATTTCATTTTAAATAGTATTTTTTTGTCCTAAATAGATGATCACTGACTGAACTGGTAAAGATAAATAAGATAAATAGAAATACACACAATACATCACAGGGCTACGGTATCAGGGCTCTCTTATCTAAAACACACGTGGACCCCTCCCATTGCCTGACAATCATGTTGGGGAATGGACTGCAGAGCTGTTAGTGGCAGACTGATCAGGAGAGATAGCTCCTCTGCTCTTATCACCCTCCAACAGAGGAGAAACGGTTGAAAGGCTGCTGAGGATGTATCAGTGGTGTGAACCCGGTCAGAAACCAACTATCACAATAACTTAGATTCTCCTTACTTTGGGGATTACGGGTGTATTAACAGTTCTGCATAAACCGAGCAAACGTCTGAGGAATTCAGGTATAATAAATGACTAGATGACTAGAAGTGTAATAATCCAAAACACGTCGGTGATGTCGGCCATTAAAACAATAACAATGAAGGATTTTAAAACAATAACCTACTCTTTTATGAATTATCTGTACGCCGAATTAAAGAAAAGATGACAATAATATATTAATGTCACTAATTCATGCTGCATAAACATTTCAACTGTAGATATAAGCAAGAGAAATTTTAATTTCTAGTTTCTGTATGAGGGTCTTCACATAAACAAAACGTTGTACTAATTTGTTGTGAGGAAAACGAGTATAACCGACATACTCGATTTCTGTTCTGTGAATTGTGTTAATAAGAACAACAGTAGAGAGTTTCCTAACGCCACCTAGCAGCTAAATAGTAACAACGTAGATTTATGCGCACGACAGAAATACTCACAGGATTAAAACGTCCTTGCTCATTTCGGAAGAGCTGAGGTGTTGATTCACTTTTTCTGATGCTCCTCTGTCTCTCTCTGGAGATTTTAGCTGTGACTTTACAGACTCTCAAGTGTCATTTAAAGCCACTTGCACAACCCCTTCAACTGCTACACAGCTCCGCTCCAGGGCGCGGCCATCTTGGATGTCATGTGACCAGACCAGGATTACGCCGTCATTTCAAAATAAGATAGTAAACGTTAGTTCACATAGATTAGGAGTTTGGGGCAGGTTAAGTTGCTTTCCTTTTAGTCTAAGGCCAATAAAAAACTTCTGTGTGTTGTGATGCTTAATCTGACACATTACTCGTCACAACACGAACCACCGGAACTAACCATTATCAAAATAAAATACTTACCAATGTTATTAAATTTCTTTTTTTCCTTTTCCTCATATTTCTGACAGTATTGTGTGGTCTCACAATTGGAGGTTTATTTGTTTGGTTCAGTTGTTTTTGATTGCACTGTGAGTTATTTGTGAACACATAGATTTAACTCATTTTGCATTATAAGAACTTTATCGCTTACTTATGGGCTAATTCAAACAAGAAATATGCACAGTGACTTTGCACAGAGGTACCTAATTTTCTTTTTAGTACTACAAACCTAGGATTCATACAAAATTAATCATATTCTAATTCTATTAAATTAACTCAATTAATGAATATAAGTTACAGTCATATGGTTTGATAAAAATTAACAGAGTCATTCAGAAAATATACATGTTTTATTTGTATAGAACGAAGTATACAGCTGAAATGATCATTAGATTATAAACCTAAAACAGCTGGTACAGTAAATGAGAACACTTTTGTACAATTATAAAATGTTAGTTTTAATCAAATCAACACTCAGGAAACATCCAGTCTAGGTCTCACTTAGAGGGAATCTGCATATGCTTTCAACAGCAAATGCTAAAATAAAAATTGACCATATAAATATATTTATATATAAATGTCATATATACAAAAGTACAGAATGATTAAAACATATTTAAAGTTGTTTCAAATGTAATCTGGGGTCATTCTACAGGTGTCTCTTTCTCTAAGGTTGCTGCTGGTACTGTCCCTCTGTGGCGGTGTAGAAGTCATCCAGGACACTCTGCACGTAATCAAACGTGGGCCTGTCTTCAGGTCTGTTCTTCCAGCAGGACATCATTATGCTGTAGAGCTCAGCGGGACAGCTGTCAGGTTGGGGCATCCGGTAGCCACGCTGCACAGAGGAGATCACCTCTACTTTAGTCATACCTGAGGAAAATGCACACCGATGTAGAGGGGTGAGTAGGGATGAAAGCGTGTAACCAGGAAAGCAACAGAAAGCCTGAAGAAAGACGTGATGTGAGTCACCTGTCTATCAAGATACTAAACATTACCAGCAGGTGGTAGCAAACATCAGTGTACTACCTTACTAGTGAAACAAAACTTGGACTTCACTCTGTTTATGTACAAAATATTACTGGATTATTAGTAATAACACATGAATGTGTGGCAGCATTCATTTAATCAATAACTAAGAATGAGATTGTCTGTTTTTATGATCATACACTATGCAACTAATGCTCTCAAAGGAATATATTATATTAAGAGTTAAATATTTCTGTAAAATACACCATCAGCTGGAAACTCGAGTAAACTTGAGCTGGTAGCTTCGCCTGGACGTTCACACTCTACTACTACTACTATTAATACAAATTATATTACTGCTACTAAAACTAATGACATTCGTTGAGCTCTGAAATAGTCAAACTAAATAACGACACGCTGTTCAGTTGAAGGTTACCTGGATATGGGATTTTCCCAAACGTGATAATCTCGTAGAGCAGAACCCCAAAGGACCACATGTCTGATTTGATGGTGAAGGAGCCGTAGTTAATGGCCTCTGGAGCGGTCCACTTGATGGGGAATTTTGCTCCTACAGAAGACAGTTTCACACACACTCACATACTTGTTGCTCTCTACACAAGAATGCACACCTGTGAATCACAATGAGAATTCATTGTGTATGCCTATATATATATATCGGTCTGATCTAAATCCTTTAAGTAAGACAAAAAAGGAAAAAAAGATTTTTAAAAATAAAGAAAAAAATATTTTGTGTGAACCTCACTCCTCCACCACTTTCCTTTCCTGTCTGTTTGTAAAACTAGATACATTTTAGTCTACTTCTTTTTAAGTTTCTCCAGGTTCCAGATCAGTGATCAGCCAGGTTTCATCTTGTGACAAATGGAAACATAGATTCTCTCCGCCTACTCTAACCTTGTGTGAAAAGAAACTGATCATGTGTATGGTTTGAGGTCATTGGTTAGTGGTCATTGTCATGTGGCTGTCTGTCCGACTCTTTTCAAATAAACCCTCACATCTACGTCTGGTTCTGAAAAGGGTAATTTTACATTAACATGTCACAAGCACTGAGTCACAGAGATTTGTAAGGAGGAAATATATGTCTTACACCAGACACGAAAGGAGACACATAAAGGAAAATGTTCCACACATAAGAGCACAGACACAAACATGAAGAGTACCCTCTCTCGCGGTGTACTCGTTGTCCTCTATGACTCTTGCCAATCCAAAATCTGCTATTTTACAGAGGAGGCTCTCTGACACCAGGACATTAGCTGCTCTCAGGTCTCTGTGGATGTAATTCTCCTTCTCTATGTAGGCCATCCCTTCTGCTATCTGCAGGAGCACGACAAAAACAGGTAACACAATGTAACATGATATTACAGTGACTAAATGATGACAATCAAATTCATGACTTATGACTCATGACTAATCGCAAATAACCACGTTTCCTCTATTGTACAAATGAGTATGTTGCAGGCATCAGGCTTATATTTAAAAATACACATGAGGCAGTAGATGAAAAAGATAAATTGGCTTATGAAAGCAAAACGCATCAAAGGCAGCAATATCGGCACAGGGGAGCTGGGAGCCAGAAAGGTCTTTCATCCAAACAGGTTCACCAGGTCCTTATTCAGAGCAGCTGATGCAAATACTCTTCCAAAAATCTCTAAATACCTGTGGATCTACTAATAATGTAAGCTCATCAATATTCAAATTTAAATGAAAATTAAAAATTAAAATGTATTTTCTAGCATATTATGAGCTGGGACAAGGAGAGTTTAAGGCATTGATGAGCTCTGACTCAGCTCTCTCAGTGCAGGTGCCTCGTCTGTGGAAATTGAACAGTGAAGTATTTTACCTAAAGTTACCGTTTCTCCTTTCAGTTCTGCAGTGGAAACAGTCGTGCCACCACAACACGGCGAGCGGCCAGCGAGAGAACCTGTCAAAATTACCTGCGCTGAGAAATCAATGAGCTTGGGTAACTGCAAATGGCATCCTTCGTCGCACTTCAGGAAGTCCAGGAGGCTCCCTAAACACAACACAGGATGGCACCACAGTTTCAGCGTCTCCTGCCTGTGTCCACATGCACGTTGTGCTGCTGCACACACTACACGCATCTTTTACCCTTTGCCATGTATTCTGTGATGATATAGATGGGTTCTGTCTTGGTGATGACGGCGTAGAGTCGCACCAGCCGGTCGTGCTGCAGCGTCTTCATGACGTTGGCTTCTTCCATGAAGGCTTCGACAGTCATGGTGCCTGGTTTCAGGGTCTTCACTGCCACTTTAGTCGCGTTGTTGTAGTAGGCTGACGGTGCAGAACATGAGGGAGGGAAGAGCGAAAGATGGGAGAGACGAAGAAACCACCGCAGGGCTACTGGCACATGTATGTGACTGTTTTCAAATGCACTCATGTATCTATATTCCAATAACTATTCAAATTTGAAAGTCAAGTTTGTAGATTGAGGAACAACTGACTGAGTGATGAGTAGCATCAAAGCGGATGTAAATACCCACACATTTTGAATTCCAAGGCTTCTCTTTATAACGCGAGCTTTCTGCGAAACTAAAATGAGAAGTTCTTCATGTTTTTGAGAAGAACTTCAGATAAACACATACTGAACTGATGCCGACGCTGTGAATCAGAGGACTTCACTGGATTAACCAGTCATTTGTTCCTCTGACTAACCAGACCTCTGCTTAGGTTTAAAATACAGAAGGTCACCACACTTCATGAACCAGCAAGGTGTCTCAGACAGATGTCAGACAGATGTTCATAGAACCCAGTCACACCCAGACGCTCCTGACATCAGGTCTGATCAGGAAGAATATGTGAAAACACTAAATAAAGATGTCTTATTAGCTTTTGCACTTTTATTTGTTCAATTTAAAGTCAAAACTTGTGTTTAGACCCGGCTTATGTGGCCATGTGGTCAGTGTTGGGTTGTTTTAGTGTTGGGTATACACGACGGCTTCCACCTCCACAGGTCTCAAACTGCTGGGCTGGTTTAATGTTTTACATATATTCTATAATCATAACAACATTTATTCTGCGTGTACGGTATAAGCTTGTTAATCAGGGTGAAGCACTTAGAACAGAAAGAGAAAGTAGGGTGAAGGGGGCGGGGGGTGTGAGTTTGGACTACTAGTGGCACTAATGGGACTAAATATTTCTTGGGATGAACTAAAAGGAAGAACAGTGTAAGGTGACTGAACTGTCACCCGTGCTATGTTTAATTGTTCTCAATGTAGCACCTGGTCTGGCATCAGCAAAACAAAAACACAACTTTTAGTTCTACTTAAGTGTACAAATGACCCTTAGTGCACTTCTCTTTTGTTTCAAAGAACTGCCACAGGTGCTGTGCAAGCAACAAGTCATCAGTCATAAGAATAACTTTTTTAAGACGGGATCTAAGTGAGAAACATGACAAATCGCTTAGTGCATCATAAATGCAACGTTGCACTGTTGACAACATACGTTGTGAACACATTTGAACTAAAAAAAACTATGTCAGACTTTGCTAAAGCTTACTGTAAGTCAGATCATCTGAGGAAATGTCAGAAACAACCTGCCCCTGACACATGCAGCTCATAAGCAGGTTGTCTGACTGCTAATGACTCCCAGGGTGACCAGACCAGAGGACTGTGGTTGCACTGGTCTGTAGCTACAAAGAACAAATAACCACTAGTGCAGTTTCCAAAACAGTCGATGTCTTCACACACATTGGCTTTGTTGCTCCACACGAGCCTGATACTGTGAGAACCAGTGTGCAGACTAAACGAAGATAAAAAAAAAAACTCACCCATCCACACTTCTCCAAACTGCCCTGCTCCTAGTTTTTTCACCATCCTAATTGAGTTTTTTGAAATTTCCCAGGCATCTTTATCCCACGGCTTCTGAGCTTTGGGTTTCGCACACGGACGTTCCAGTTTACGACACAGGCCATCTGCTTTATCTGGAAGACACACACGCACAGGTCTGCAAGTGCCTAAGGTGGCAGCGAGTCGGACTTTGCATTCAGATAGCAGCTAATCTGCCCAAAATTATGTCTGGTTACGGTTACAATGTCCACTTCCTCATACTGTAACACCCAAACCTATTGTTTTATGCACTTTTTAACACACTTCTCTTCATTAAATGAAATATAGTTAGTGTTAACCCTGGGCATAAATACTGTTTAAAATGTATCTATCATCATCTAACACCATGGTATAATACATTTTATTCAGATGATATTGTTCTGTATCATGTAATTAAAGACCAACAGGTCAGCAGGTCAGCCAGTGTTTTTCCTGAGCTGCAGTGCATTCACTGACAGGGGGATACACTTTAAAGCCCCGAGGGCAACACTGCTTGACAAATTAATACTAAGCTACCCTTCAGTACTTACTGTGGTAGTGTTTGATCATGCTGCCGATGTCATGGAAGGAAACTTTGGGAGAGATGTAGTAGCCGCCGTTGTCTAACAACCTGATCTTATAGTGTTTGACTGAATCTGAACCCCGGGGGTCCACATCTCTGATGGACAGAGAATAACTTCCTGTGGAGAAAAAAATTAACTGGTGACTGGTGGTGATTGTGAACAATGAAAATGAGGTAGAAGTGCAGTCTGATCAGTCTGATTTACTCTTTCCTTCCCTGTCTGAGAAATGTGACCTGTGTGAGCTAGAAACTTGCACAACAGCTGTTGAAATCTGTATGCTGAAAGAGTTTGCTTGTCTCTCTGTGCTTCCCATACCCTTTAAAGTTTCACTTTCCCTGATAAGATAAGAGCCTGGTTTGTTTGCCGGAGCCAACAGCTGCCTCTCAGCATCCTTCCGGGTGATGTCCTTGAAAAACCACCTGCAACAAACCAGAAAACAAATTGAATACATAAAATGGATATAGTCCTTATACTCAGTTTGACTCCTTTACGTAGCTAAAATGTACAATTAACAGCCCGCACATTCTCTTTGAGTAAACAAAAAGCAGCGTGTTGAGAAAAGCAACTCACTCCTCTGTTTCCATGGTGTCAGCTTGGGCAACATAATTGGACGGGATGAATCCTTCTTTGTTGGTTGTGAGTGACTTTGCTTTCCACCACTCACCGTGTCTGCAATAACAGTTCATTTTAACACAATGTTATTCTTTGCCACTGTTGACGGAGGATCTTTAGATAATTACAAGTACCAGAAATCATATTTTACACTCCAAAAACAGTATTATTTATTAATTACTTCCAATTTAACCAGAAATAATTACAGTTGAAAATGAAAAAGAAGGCACTCACTCCTCTAAGACTGTCATCTTTTCTCCTTTCTTAAACCCCAAGTCATCTTGGTGCACGGCAGCATACGGGTAAAGGCCAACAACTATTTTGTCCACCCCTTTTTTCTCTAAGAGACGAAACACAAAAACATGTGGACGTTGTGCAACAAAATAATTAGGTCCAGAGCATAGCATTCATAGCAAGGTGCTAGCATACTGCTTCCACAGTTTATTCATGACTCTGTTGAAGTTAATAATTTCATTTGACAATATTTTAAATTCCATATCAGACAACTCTCAACAGTATACAGAAACTCAGCATTGACTAGCATGCTAGTTTGTTAAAGCTAGGTGAGCTAGCTTGGTATTTAGCAGCAATTTACAGTGAAATTGTCCAACATTTTAAAAATAGGGTCATGTAAGTATTTCATAATCTTACATGGAGTTAATCTATTTATATATATAAATAGAGCTTAAATTGTAACAGAATGATTTCAAAAAGGCAAAGTTAATAAGTAGAAGATATGGTGCAGAGGAATGGGAAATGTGAGATACAGTACCTTCCATCTTTTGGAACACCTGTCCAGGTAACAGGGAGTTATTCTGCAAAGGCAAGATTCATCCAGTATTAACATGTACTGTAATCTTTATTTTACATCACTGGCTGGCTATGTCACACGTTGTTAGTATCATCTCTGTCTATTTGTCATAGGTCTATTTATTTTAAACGTATCACTTCTAGATAACAGGCTTTCACAGCCTGTTCATTTCCTTCCCTTAGACGGGGAAGTTACGAAATATGTGAGTCACTATTTTTCCAAAGGAGTACAAGAATTGTAAAATACTCCCCTGCACATAAAAAAAACAATTCCACTATGTTCTCCATGTAATTTTCATTCAGTTTAAAGGCAGGTAAGATAACACCATCACCCTCCCACTTTGCTGCTAAAAGGACAGACACCAGTGTCTTATCATTTATTACACAATTTCTGATTCTGATCTGTCCACTTACTATGTTGTTTTTTGAATTGGAGGTGGGGTCTCTGACATAGTGGGAATGGTTGGTACGTACAATCTCCTGGCTGATCTTCCCCTCCACACCTTCATTCAACGTGGACTCCATACAGCCCATCCTGCCTGCAGGAGGAAATGGAGAAAAAGGAAGTGTTGGACATTTACAGTTGTTAAAATAAAATACCAACACCTGTGACTTCTTAGTTTAAAATGTAAGGTAAAACTAGAAAATCTAAGACAACAGCCATTCACAATTACCTACTAAGTGTAGTTTTTCCTTTATAAAACACAAAAGTTCAAACTGCCTCCTGTTTCATAGTTCACAGCTGAATGTAATGAACATAGTTGAGTTGCAGTGGTGTCTACACTATGTTAAGTTTATTTGCCTAGATCCCTTACTAAAATACAATCATACCCTAATTAAATTCTTTTTCAATTTTATCAGAAATAAATTCTAATACCAACAATTAGCCGTTGGCAAAATCTGAGGTTGAGCACTATACAAAGGTCACAGGCAAATCATTTGCATGCATGTTCACTGCGTGTAAGAAAAACCTTCTTCAGAAACCCCCCTACCATCAGCATTACATCTTCATCACTTACAGATGAAGTCATATGAAAAAGAATGACAACACAGCCTTAAAATACCGTGTAGAGCAAATATTTGTGTATGTGTGTATCTGTATTTATTTATGTATGTATATATTTCCCCTTTTGTCCTGATATGTGGTCCTATTTTCAGGCTTTTTGGACCGCTTTATTGTTAATGATAAGTGATTTATGATTTTATTTTGTCCTGTAAAGCACTTTGTGACATTTGTCTGTGATAACTGCTGCATAAATAAACGTTGCTTACTTATTTGCCTACTAGGTATTTGCTTACCTGTATTTGCTTCCTGTGTCACAAATACAGGTAGTTCAGGGAAGGTACAAAGTGGATCAAAGAGAGGAAATACCTAGTAGAACACATTCTAGTGGTCTACTGTGTCATGGCGTATGTAGCAGGGTCAGGTTTTGTAGGTTTGTAGCAGTTCTGCATAGTGTCATTACAAAAAGAGAAAGACAATACAAATGTCAGCATCACCTGCTTTTTTTGGAAATAGTTTTAGGGAAACATACACCTGCGGTAATTTTTTTTTTCATCCATTTCAGTACTTGCGTTTATTATTTTATGACACTTTTCCTCACACTAGGTGGTTTTTAGAATTGAAATGTTTATGTGTCATGTCATGAGGAAATGTGAAAAAGGCTTTTAACAGTGCAGATCTTCCTGTAAATGGCTATAGTCTAGCATGCCCATTCCTGCCCTCTGATAATAGTGTCTGCAGGGAACCATATTATTTATTATTATTATTTAATATTTATTTGTCCCTTAGATGTAACTTTACTGTTGAGGTTATGGGTGCCCATGTTAGGCAACAGTCACATTTTAGAACAGCAAAATGCTAAAATGTGAACTGATGGTATGTAGAGTTATAGAAATCACACTCTCATAAGGCTAAAGTAGCTTTATTCGTTCCATAGAGTAAAATGGACGTGTGGCAGCTGCAGCTACAACCTGTAGATGAACTGTCTTTTGTTCTAAATCCATGAAAACAACACTGTTTCTCTTTCAACAGGAAACCAAAATGCATGATTGAACACGACAAACAGAAAAAGGAGAAACACATTTAGATGGTCCCGGGGGGCACTGAGTGCTCTTTAAAGGAGCAGGAAACCTCAAAGATAAGGCATATGCAGAAAAGTAATGGCAGCGTAAATTCTGTCTGGGTGGGCACAAAATAATCCGGGTCAATGTCAATGTCAAGGAGACATCACCAGCAAATAGGAACATCCAACCATATATCATGTAGTAAAGTCATTTGCTTTAAAGAGAACTTTGTAATTTCTTATTAAAATTTCACATCGTAAAGGACATCAGTTTGGGACGTCCTAAGTTTTACATTATCCACAAAAGTCTACAATCATTTCATCTTATATAACGCTGCTGTATACTGAAGCACAGCCCTGTGTTGAGGTGAACACTTGCACTCATTGATATCTTGATCCTCACAGCATGTTTGCTTACCCTGTTTACCATCTTAACACCTGCTAATTATCAGTAAAGCACTAGTAAAGAACAGAATTCAGTACAAAAGCCTATGTACGTGGAAATACAAACACCGTTATAGCACGAAACATCCTGAGTTAGATCTTTTGAGAAAGGATTTGGTCATAAAGCTTTTTGTCACTTTCCTCCTGTTCTGATTTGTAGCTCTGACTGGCTTCAGCAGTGTGCAAACCTGTCCACCATCTCAAAATAACAGACTGAACACAATTTCTCAAGTTTCTCACGACACGTTGACATGAGACACGTTGAACTAGTGGTCAGTTAGAGAATCTGGGCAAGTCCCGTGCGCCTACATTGTTTGGTAAAAGAGTGAAGTGTGAAAACAGAATGAGGAATTGAGCTTGATTTATGCTTCTGCATTGAATCTACCTCTGGGAGTTGCGTGTCAGACTTGCAGTCAACCCTGAACTGGTAGTATTGGTAGTAAGGGCGGCATGATAGCTCAGTGGGTAGAGCAGTTGTCTTCAAACTCAAGGCTGCGTGAGTTAGATTCCCAGTCCCACCAGGTTACATGTCTCTGTGTCCTTGGACAAAACACAGATACCCTGCAGTAGTGCAGACACAGGTCTAGCAGCTGTCCAAACAACTATTTCCCCAAGAGGATCAGTATTTATCATCAGTCACATAATATTAAAAGCAGAAAAAAATGTTGCTTTAAGGTTTCTATTTGCTTTCAGAACAGTTTCCTTCCTAAGGAAATGAAGCTTATTGTATAGATGTGGTGCAGTGCTGCACATCAAGTCTAGGCTTGCTATAGTTAGTGTATGAACTTCACACCAAGGATCTTAACAGACACACTATACAATGGCCAACAAATTTCTTCTTTTAGCAAAAGACTAAGCCAAAGAATTGGTAGGTAATGAAATTCAATTAGACCCTACATGAGAGGAGATAGCCCCAATGCGAAATTTACAGCAAATAACTAACAAAGAAATGTCATCACGTGAATACAAATAAATAATATTGTTATTTATTATTTATCTTAAAATAATCCTTTATATAGTTCTTCTAAACTCTCCTAGCGTTTCTGTGTGTGACCAAGTGTGAATGAACGGGCACTCACACTGTACTATAACCTGATGAACATCTCTGTCTGGTTTCATATAGCACCTCATGTGAATTTGTGATTACCTCTTTCAGCGAGTGTCCCTGGGCAAGGAAATAATCCACACTGCAGAAGTCTTTCAGTCCTCAAATTTTTTTTTTTCATCGGTTGTTTCACAGACTGGCCGACTGACAGACCGGCGGTATTTGGCTTGTTGAGTGGGTCAGACAGTTGTTATGAACTGTTACACACAGCCGCCAGAATGAGGAACTTCGAAAAACTGGTTGGGGGTTTTTCTTTCTTGCTGAAACTTCCTGGTACAATTGTCTAATGATTATTTGCATAATCAGCAAAACACACAGACACACATTGATAAGGGCCCAGCAGAGAGCTGGTCTTTTAGTCCTTTACATACAGAAACATTACATTTGTTTGTGTTGAGGTACATAGGACTTGACAATATGTCAGAGAGCAACACCTGCCGTTGTGTGCCTGATCGCCCTTCCCTATACACTACTGCCAAATCTTTATTCTTGTTGTTGTCGATACTGATCACTTGTGTTTCACTCTTTTGTGGGTAACGCATGTTTTAGTGTGGCGTTTAAAAAATGACCCTACAGTGCGATCTGTTGGCCAAATGCAGAAGTACAACACTTGAAACATGTCATTTTACTGTCACTGTTTATTTTATTTGTCTTTGACACAAGAAGTAGAAAATATCTTCATAGACAGACAATTGCCAACACGTTTAGCACAATCATGCACCTGCCACGTGTCTACATGCTGAATTATGGACAGCTGGGTTCGCACAGTGTTGTTGACGCAGGAGTGAGTCACTATAGTCACATGGCAGTTTACACCTTATAAACCTGTTGAATAAGTATTATAAAAACAAGTTATATTCGCCTTATCATTGTCAGCAGTGTAACAGTGCGGTTATACTGGGTAAAACTACACAGTTTGAAATGTGCATGCATGATGTTTTTTTATGAATAATGATGATGGGGTGTATGCATTACCACACAACGTAGCTCAGCCTCTGTCAGAGATAGAAACTTTCACACGAACATGTTACATTTTAATGGAAGCTTCACTGAGATTTGCATATCTACATTTAAAGGACATATTTGACATTTGGAAAAATGCACCAATTTGTTTCAAAGATAAGGCCGACCGTTTTTTAGATTAATAGTATTTTCAACAATCCCCATACAGAGACCGAATCACAAAATGAAACCCAAATCACCTCTGCTAACTTAAATGAGCTTATTCTTCTGTTCAACAGACCTCCTTTGTTGCCCAAAAATTACTGTTGAAAATGTTATTAAGATATAAATATTATTCTGCCCGAACTTAAGAGAGAAGATAAACAGCGCACTCACCTCTGTATGCTAAATATGTAGCTAGAGCCTGCAGCTAACTAGGCTAATAGGTTTATCTATCCACTTATCTGTCCACTATTGATCAACATAAAGAAAGAAAAAAAAAGCAAGTGCTCGCCTGGTTCTGTACAATAGTGACAAAAGCTGCCTGAAAACACTTCTTTTACAGTTTAGTATTTGAATGAAATAAACAAACATGTTTATTTGTACAAAGACAGTAGTGGACTTTAGAAGTGCTGGTGTGGGTGATGTTTCTTTACCTTCAGATACAACTAGCTTAGCCATTTCCCTTTGTGTTTATGCTAAGCTAACCCTCTGCTGACTCCAACTACATATTTAACACCAGTAGTATCTACAGAGGAGGATTAGCACCACCGTAAAAATATTCTTTGAGATTTTACTTTTTTTCTCAGAATTCTGACTTTAATCTGAAAATTTCCTCTAAGTCAGAATTCTGAGAAAAAAGTCATAATGCTATCAGCAAGCAAGTCAATAGACATTTTCGAAAGTGTCATTTAAATTTGTGACTAGAAAAGTCAAAATAAAATAAAGACTAAAAAAGATCCAGTAGTACACCATCAGCATTCTCTTTAACCACTGAAAATGTCATTTACTAAATGTGTACTAACTGCAAACGTATTGTTCAGTATTGGTGTCACATACACGTCTGCATTTAGTTCGTCAAACACTTTAACGGAATCTGTGATCACTTTTCAGTAACCAAACCACATCTACTTTTTCCAGCTCCACCAGAATAATCCACCTCAGTTTAAAGGAAGCACAAACCATTAACTGGCACTATAATCTCTATAAGCATCACTACCTCTACAGACATGTTACTCCCACTGTGGCCCATTACATCAGCACATATCAGTGGTTAGCAAACTGCTTATGCTACTACAAAACTCACATAAGTCTTGTCCTTCTAGATATCCATCCAATGTGTTTAGCAACTAAGACCAAAAGAAAAGTCAACTTTACAAGATCTGTCCGTCTGTTTAGGTGGACTCGGAGAAGCACCCTGCCAAGTCTGTTGTTTTAGTGCACAGCAGAGGAGCCATAGGGATGTGAGAGGACTGGGGATCACATTCGGTAGCCTCTAGAGTGGAGTCAGTGTGTGAATGCCCTGCTTACAGTAGTGGTTCTACCATCCTTCCAGCCCATGTTGGACAAACGGCTTCGTCGCTGTGGCAGCTGGAATCCGTCCTCTCTGTCCAGCGGCGGCACTGTGGAGCAGGTTAGCTGTTCCTCTGCTCAGCCTCCCTCTGAGCCGAGGAGGATGAGCTCTGGCTGTCGTCAGCACCATCTCCATCTGCAAAAAAACAACATACCAAGTTTCTGAGTTTAAACCTCATGTTCTCAGTTTGCTCTTTCACAGTGTGATGCTTTATTCTATAACAGCATCTTTTATTTTGGCAGCCCTAAACAACAGTATGCTTTCAGATGATCCCTGCACACCTTGGACAATAAAACCAAAGCTTCTATCCAGAGAGTGAAGATCATCTACATACAGAAGCAGAAGCTAAATATAATTTTGAGTAAGCATCTTAAGTGCACCAGTGCACCATAAGTCAGCAGCATCTACCTGCCCCTCCTGCGTTGATGTGCAGCTGGGACAGAGACAGTGTGAGGGGCAGCTCTCGTCCCTCGGGGTCAGTGGGACTCTGCAGGATGTCGTGCAGGGCGTTCCTCCTTCCTGTCCTGCCCGAGGCAATGAAGTCTGCATACGTTGCCTCAACATCAGACATCGTACGTGCATCATTCACACAGCAACACCTACGGGGAGAGAGGAGTTCATCATATTTGTGTATTATGTTATTTATCATTCTCCAGTGTGCAGACGTTTGTACGACATTATTCACATTTATATTATAATACATGGTGCTCGGAGAAGTACTGGGATGGTGTTTCACTTTAATAATAATTTAGTTTCAAATCTATAAGCTCACGATGACATTGTCATTTTACACTGACAATGCTTTATTACAAGATCATTATTAATCTCATGTCCTACTCTCATATCTTAAGTGTCAGCAGTTGCTTTTCAGTCATTTTCATAGCTTTACAGTTTTCACTTCACTATGGGCTGCTGAAACAGGCAGCTCGTTCATTATTCCACACATCAGTCAGGTATCAAATAAAACCGGGATTACGTGTAAAATACAATACTTCTACTGATTCATGGGATGATTTTAGTGTGTCTGGATGCCTGTTTCAGACCTTCAGTGTCTTACCTCCAGTAATAGCTCTACCAGTGCTATAACGCGCAGCTTCATTACTAGGGAGTGACTTCACCTACAAGGCTGAGCTACGGGCCCGACATCACATCATACGATCCCACAAAAGAAAACAAAACCCCCCAAAAATCACCGAGCAAAACGTGCAGGGTCCGGTCGTTAACAATCTCACTACGAGGTGTAGGCGCATGAAAATAATCGAAGAATATTAACCACAAGTAGGATGGTTTAAAAAGTCCCCTGTCTATTCTCTATGGCCGCCGCATCTTCCTCCTTCGCGACCAATGAGCGGTCGGCAAACCGTATCTGAGCGCTGATTGGACAGCAGACACAAAAGGATGCGAGGAGAGCGCTCTGTGCAGCGCCGAGATGTGAAGATGCCTTCACGGTCACCTGGTAAAAATGACCGTCGGATGTTCAGTGTACACTTTATTATAATGTAAAAGATTGTTCGGAGACAAATGTAGAATCCTGCCTGAATAAGTCATGAGTCAGAACTCAGAGGTCTGTTTTACCAGCATGGCTTCCACCGTTTGTGCATAGTTTAACCAGCTTTTGTTTTGCAACAAGTCAGTTGCAGTTGAATTTGAATTCAGCATTAACTATATGTAGAATTGAGTGACTGCATTGTAATTAAACTCTTGCTGTTAATTGACTAATCTATTTGCCGTTGTATCATGGATTGAAACTCAACGGGAAATACAGTGTTGCAATACTGTTTCACACCACAGGGCGGGGCTGCAGTCAGCATGAATAAACAACTCTTTGTGCAAGTGGAAAACAACAATGTGTGAGCTTGTTGCCTGACAAACACAGTGCATTTCCTCTGCACTTTTTCAATCTGACTTTTATTCCATTCAGAAATAATGTCTCACTGAACACGATCTGTAAGAAAACAAGCGCTCAAGCAAATATGAGACAAACTGTTATCAGTGTTGACCTTTAAATTCCCACCGCTCCAGCTCCAGCAGTGACCAGTGTGAGAGTGTCAGACTGTGTTGCTGTGGAAACAGCTTCTCCCCTTTGAACTTGTCGCAGACAGTTTCAGCGATGCACGCTTTGGAAGTTGTAAAAAGGAATCTGATTAGCTGCAAAGAGTTCAGGGAGATCAGATCGCTTCCGCCGGCTCCAGAAGCTCATGCAGCACCACATTACTATTCATTGTGCAACGGTGACGTGATCCACAGATAGACACAGCTCATCTATGTGCTAGCTGTTTGTCCTGCTGTGATTCACCTCTCTGTAATCTTCCTGCAAACAGCGTCCTGTCTCTTTGTTAGTGATGCCTTTACTGTCACCTGCTCCATAACACTGTCCACAATGACTGGCACAGAAAAGTCCAGTATCATGAACTGTAACTATTTCAATTAATTAATATACGGTACTGTAGAAAAAAAGCCACATCTGATTTATTTATTGCTGTTTTCACTTTGAGTGTCTCTCATATCTTATATAATAATATAATATCCACTTGTATTTTCAACCAGCAACCAATTTCTCCCTTTCCCATGTTTGAGTCCCTGTTTTGGACTCCTTTTGGAGTTTTGCACCTTGCCTCTTATGCGTTCCCTTTGGGCTGGCTACTTGTCAGTTTCTGACCGCTGCCTGGACTCCCACATTTCCTCCTGACTTGTTTACCTGAACTCAGACTTAGACTGCTTTCTCGTGTCTGTAAATCGGCCTGCTTGCATGTGTAAGTGTCTGCACTATGATACAATATGACACATTCTGTAGTCAAACCTACGTCGTACCTACACTTACATACTGAATTCTACGCCCTAGAAATGATGAATGCACATGTAGAAATGTTATATATTGCACGTTTGCTTGACCACACTACATCAACATTTCATTTTTAAATATATAATAACATAATATTTATTTCACTATTTGTCCCCATAACATACTGGGATATAGGGAACACGGTTTACTATTGCTCACTTACATTAGATTGTACGGGTGTACTACACCTGCCATTAATTCTACTTTTACAAAGTTCAAATATCTCTGCTTTTCATAAAACTCCTCTTATTGTAATGTACTTCAGTTTGACTCCACCATCTACGATGATCTATACATTAGTAGTACGATTACCACCTCACTGACAAGTTCAACAGCTAATAATGTTGCCAACGATTGTATAGTAAGTATATTTTAAGTAGACTGGGTTTCTATATTTGCAGAACGGAGGAACAAAAATCATAGACTGACTCTGCACTAATAAGTATTACTCATATTTAGGTGAATAGAGAGTGCGTGTGTGTGTGTGTGTGGGTGTGTGTGTGTGTGTGTGCGTGTCTTTTACACGTGAGGCTGTAATCGTCAGTTTTGTCTGGTCCTTTGTCAGTTTCACGCTTTATGTCTCTCTCTCACATGATATCGACAGGCACCAGCGCGCTAAGTGGGTGCTATGTTTGTTTTCGTTGCCAGTTTCGAAAGCCAGACATAAAACTGTGCCGACAACAACTTAATAATCACCATCGCTTTCTCATCATCTCCCTCTTACCTCCAATCCAAATACTAAATGAGCTTGTTCTTCCTCCTTGTAGCATTGTGCTTCACATCCACAGATGTGTGTACACGTCTGCGGGCAGCGTCCTCAGCAACACAACCCCATCCCCAACTGAATGATGGATGCAGTGGATCAGACAAGAACCTCGCTTAAGGGATCAGATGAAACTTTAATGATCCCCATGAAGATGTCAGGTCATTAGAGCGGCGCAGGACAGGCTGCTGGAATAGGGGCACGCAGAGAATAATTAAACATACATTTAGAATTAGATTAAACAAAGAATTAAATGCGTACTCTTCTTCTACTGTTAACGTTTGACATTTTGGTTGTGATGTGGGCCGATAATCCAAGCATCCAAAATCATTCCTCATGCAGTGAAGCAGACAGTGCACGCAGGAACAATGTGTGCAAGATTTGTTTGCTATTGATGCCATTGACTGTGGCATTTGGAAATAGCTTACAGTTGACTGAACAAAGAAATGTTAGACAAAGGGAAACAGAGAGAAAGAGAGGGAGACAAATATAGAGCGTGCCAGAGATAGAGAAGAGTGTCAGAGGATATTTCAGTTCAGCGGGGCTACAAACTTGTTTCCAGTCTCCTTTTATGCTCAAACTCCCTCAAGAAAAGTCTTTGTAGAGATTAGTCATGTGTCTGTGCATATGTTACAGTCCTTCTTCACAGCTTTACAAAGGGCCTGGCTCTGGGGTTGGGTGGGAGATGTTAAGTTATGGAAACAATATACAGCGCAGTTGCACTTGATGGCCACTGGGGGCGGTAAAGGTTTTCATGAACTTACCGTTACTAAAGACCTTTCCTTTTCCTCCAGTGGGGGGCAGAGCATGTGAAGAATAACCCACTATGTGCAGGATGCATCACACTCAGCTGACGACACAGGAGCAGTCAGGTGAGGATGTACATCTTACTTAATGTTCATGTGCTCCAACGGGAAACTCAATCCTGACCCATAACTGGTGATACTTTTCAGCAGCTGACTAGCTCAGGCTCGCTTTAAAGATTTACTGTACCTGTTTGTCAAAATAAGAGCTATTTCTATTCCGTGCAGGTCACTGAAGATAATTTCCTTCTACCAGTAGGTTGTTGGCTGTGCAAAACTGGCGCTTCCTAACAATTGCTGAACTCTAACAATGGAGCTTTAAAGTCATCACCCAGTGTTGATGCAGCCTTAGAAAAAGGCTGGAAGATGTCTTCTCTGGAAGATGTGTTCAGCTAAAGCAGGGGTGGGTTATTCTGGTCTTCAGGAGCCACTGTAAAGGTACTCTTCCCTACCCGGTGCTATTTACCTGAATCAGTTCAGCAAAAGCTGGAGGGAGGATTCAGTGGAGGAGGATGCAACACCCTCATGCTTTAATCTGCTGAAGGAGAGTTCTAGCCAACATCCACCAGGAAGAAAGGGTAGCTGCTAATCTCAATTTGCAGACCAAATAGCTGATTAGCTAATCAGCTCATAAACTTGAGCTTATGGGATTAAAGCTGAGCTAGCTTGAAAAGCTTAAAAGCTTCCCTGCAAAGGTTGGTCTTTCTGGATGCTAAACGGTGCTGTCCTCAACACACAACGCTGCTTTAAAAGAAATAAAAAGTTGGCACGAGATGCTTTAAATTGTTTCCCAGAGTTGAACAATAGTGGTTAACTGTATTATGACAATATTGTAAAACCTTTAGCACAAGAAGAACAAACCAAACAATGTGCTGAAACTCATCGTTACAATTAGGAATAGTAATACACAGTGTTTTCTGAAAAGACGTTATCTATCACTAATGGCATAATGCAGTAAGATCTTGGTTCTGTGCAAAAGCAGTTCAATCATTTATATGCATGTATTTATTCCATACATGTGATATACAATTACAACAATCAGACCAAAATGCTGAATTGTGCATAAGATGACTTCACTGACAGTTGAAGAAATGCATGTGAAAGTGCGTCTCATGTATCGCTAAGGTGGACATTTCATTTGGGTTGAAAACTGTTGGAGACTGTTGTCTGTGTGGCATTACACATGATTGTTATTCACTATACACATGTTGTACGTATGTGTGAAAAGTTTTTTTTATTAACGTTAACAACACACGTTTTTAAACTTTCCTAAAAACACAACTTGAGTTTATAGAGTTTTTTCAAAATGTCCCACCCCTGTTTAAAGATCTAAACTCCTGATTTAAAACAATATTTCAGGGGAATTTGAAAGTTACAGCCGCAGGAGCAGATGCTGATGTTTCTCTAGGCCATTTCTCACCGTGCATGCCGCAGTCCCTCTCATCACCGGTGGGTGTCGCTGCGGACACTGGTACCACATCCGTTTGTCAGTTTGTCTGGCACAGATGGGGGGATGAGAGAGAGAGAGGGAGAGAGAGAGAGAGAGAGCACCTCTGCCGCTCTCGCTGCCTCTTCTTCTGTGCGCAGTGCTCCGGCCCGGCCGCTCCTTCCTTCCTTCCTCCCTCATTTCCTCCCCACAGCTGGCTCTCTCCTCTCGGATGCTGGCTTGCCTTCTCCTCTCACACACGCCGCGCTGGAACCAATACTTTGCAGGGTGGAGTGACTGACTACCTGTTCTGCATGGTCTAATTTTCGGGAAATTCGCACGTCGGAAAGGAGGGGAGTCAAGAGGGAAAACGGAGGCTCTCCATCCCCCGAGGGAATTTATTTTACAGTAAGCAGGCGCAATGTCATTCCCGTTTCCTCATTCCGCTCGTCTCACACCTCCCATCTGTGCAAATGCTTTCAGAAAACGCTAGAATGTAGGAGCCTGCTGGGACTGTGCCTTTGCCTGGATGTTGTGTGCCAGATGTTTTTGCTGTTTAATGTCAGCTTGTTCCGAGGCGTGGTGTGTGGGTAGTGGTTTCCTCTTTTTATGATGCGCTAAAGGGCCGTGGTGCACTTGCGATCGTAGATTGAAAATGAACCCCCCCACCCCACCCCCTTATCCCCGTACACACACACACACACACACACACATTTAAGCTCGACTCGCCGTCCATCCATCTGAGGCCGTGGTGTGCGGGGCTCGGAGGAGCAGGGGTGGGGGCTGGGGGGCATTACCTTCAGACTGACCTAAATCGGAGCGATATTCGCGGGATGATCACGCGTGACAGCGGCGGCAGCATCTTTGTGTTGCCTCCGCGGGCTGGATCGACGCTCCCGTTTCCTCCAGCAGCCAGCAGCGCGCATGGGAGGCGATGAGCTGCACCTGGCTTCCCTGCGCCTCCACTGCTCCACGTTGATCACACAAAAACCCCATCAGAGTGTGGTTCTGGCGAGCTCCAGGCTGTTTCTGTCATCCACTGCTCTGCCTGGCTTCCTGTATTGTAACCCAGCATCCCAGTGACAGGTATCTGTGGGGTTCTGCTCTGTGACCTGGCAGAAATCGGGGCCTGCTGCTGGCTGCTGAATTAGCCCCTCGTGTAGCTCTACAGGACCTCCACTTTGTGTGATGCCTCATTTCAAGCTCATCCCTGTGTTGTCCTCCTGTGAGCTACAGCGGTGCACGTCACAGATCACTCCCATGACGGAGGAGCTGCCCAACCCTAGTAAGAAGTTTAATGTGATGGACACTGGGGGAGTTGGGGGGCTACTGATGAGGCCCGTAGAACAGATTATGTCTGAACAGGGAGACGTCTCTGAGAAGTTGTTATCAACATGCTTCTGATGAGATAGTGGATGGTGCATATACACGCATACAGCATGTGGTAGCAGGTGTTTCTTGAAGGGCTGAGGAGAAAACCTACTGAGGACCTGTGGTACCATACATAAGGATTTGTTGGGCAACAGAGAACTGATGCTAGTGTGTTTACATCTTACGGTGCAACCTTCCCCTGGGGCTGAAGGAGAGTCCCACACTTCCTTGCTCTGGTTCCACTGTTTGTACTGACTCTTCACCCACAAAATGCAAATGTTGTTCCCAGATATTATGACACTTGAACAATACTTCATTACTTTGTCAAAAGCACTTATTAGAAATAAGATGTAAATATGAAGGCGTAGCTCGCAGTTCTTTAGCTTAGCTTAGCCTAAAGGCTGGATACAGAGGGAAGCAGCTAGCCAAGGCTAACCAAAGCTAAGTTTATGATTATAGTATGTTATATAACTGTTCTTATTCGTCCCTTAGCAGGATGCCAAATCTGATTGCTTTAAAGTATACTTTTACATTTTATAAAAATTATATCTTATAAAAACTGTAAGGCGATATAAGCTCCAAAGCTCATGTTCCTTCAATAAAAATAAAAATCAGCCTTTTAATGCAGACACGATTGTCGTGTTGACTGGCTCAAAACGCCTCACCTCCATCATTTGGTCTGCCAGAGTGAACACAAGCAGTGTGTGTTTACTGACTGCTACAAGCCAGATTTGCAACATCTCAAAGCGCAGCTCTCAACACCTAACAAACACACAAACACACACACAGCTGGAACTGCCAGCCAGTGTTCTCGTCACACAACATTTAACTGATCAAAGAGCCTCTTCTCCCGAATGGAGCTGCATGCGTTCCGCTAACATGCGTCGCAGCATTACAGGAAGCCAGAAGTCTTTAGAGAACATTCACATGCTACTCTGGGGTATTATAGACCTCCACCTCCACCCACATGCTCCCACCCCTCAACCCCACTCTTCATTTCTCTGCTTAATTGCCAAAGACCCATGGTGGATGGTGGAGTGACCCTACAGCCACATCCCTGGTGAAAAGCCTGTAAAGTGATGCACTCCACCACGGTTCAGAGAAGTGTTAAGAGCGTGTTATCATCCTTCTCCGAAGACTCGCCTCGGCTGCTGCAGCAGGCTTCATTAACTTTTTATATTAAGGAAATGATGCATGTGATGTGGACAAACTCTTAATAACCTCTTTCTGAGACTGATGTGAGAAGACTTGTAATAAAAGATATTGGTTCCCATATTGATCTCTAGATCTAGACTGATGAATAATATACAGTTTGGCTGCTGCATTTCATTTAGCTCACAGGTCGACAGCCTAAAAGGGAATAGGCACAGTAATGTAAACAGTTCGTTCATCATCTCAATTGGTTATGATACATTTGGCTCACACGAGTAATTGCTGAGAACCCAAAAAACACTGCAGCAAGAAGAGAAACGAAATGCGGCAACCGGCACTGTTGGTGTGAGTAACTATCTGACATGCTGTGTGACGGCTAACAGATTATCCAGCAGCTAGATAATCTGCTCATCTGCAGGTGCCTCGGTCACAAAAGTGGCACTGTAAATAAATCCATACCTCGGGGACTAGGATGCTAAATAAAATAAAATATAACTGCATTAAGAAGTAAATCATCTAGAGCAGCCAAAAGGGATATATAAAGATTGACAAATACTTATCATATGACCCACTTTGTAGCAGCATCAGGATACTTTAGTAACTTAGACGTTTTCTTCTGGTACCCTCTGTAAACTTTATGTAACATTGTATAGAAGAAGTAGCTGGTAGCTGTATATATATATTTGAAGAACATATACATCAAGAATATTTTTATGATCACACACGTTCTTTATTAGTGATTATCAGTGTTCACAACGTGCACACTTCATAGGTTGTCTGGACAAAGTGTCAGGAGCTGAGATGCATATATAGCAACAGTGTCACATCAGTCACTACCTACACGAGTCAGCCGTCAAGTCTCCCGATAACCTTGTTCAGACAAGGAGACACATGGTGTGCGAGAAAGAGAATGAAGAGAGATTATGTATTGCCAGGTCATTGTTTTCCAATCATGGCCACATCTGATTTATATCACAGCTGCCCCACCCACCTTCAGCAAATAGATGAGGAAGATATGTTGGCCTGGTCAACAACCCCAGCAAGAGATGCAGGAAGTGGGCCGAGTTACAGACGTCACAGATGATGTTTAACACAACAGCAAAAGGGGATTAAAAGAAAATCAAAATCAATTTGACAGAAGAATAATGAGATTATGTGTCAGGAGTAAATACGGGAAGAGCCTGTGTTGTGGACTCCTGCACGATTCTGTCACATGGGAGAGACAATTAGACAATGGATTTAATGTGGGTTGGTCATCCGCCAGGTGGTTGTTTATGACCTTATATCACCATCTCTCTCTCTCTCTCTCTCTCTATATATATATATA
>JAUMHF010000009.1:2600806-2688932 GCA_032359275.1 Microctenopoma steveboyesi | reverse complement strand
TGTGATGTGTTGATTTCATGTCACATAAAAAGAGCAAAAGCAACAACATGTTAGCCCCGGGTGTGTTTCTTTTTTTTCTGATGCTAATTTCCTAAGAAAGCTGCACTGTTTTAGATTTTAGCAAATGTTACTCAAACAACAGTGGATTAATCCACACGTGGTGCAGAGCATTAGCAGCCTATTACAGCATTTCAAAATAGGAGTAATCAGGCTTTGATTACACACACGTAGAGTTATAGCAGTGAGCAAACTCAATAATGCCATTAATTTAGAGTTTTTTGAATGTGTGGCAAGTTTCAAACAACCTTTGGATTAACGGAGGAAAAAACATATCGGCTGGGACTCTACTTTGCACAGTTACTATTAGTTAATTGTTCTTGTGAGATTGGTTAACATTAACTCACATCCCCAGACTTCTCTAAACTCTTAACTTTCTGTAGATTATTGAAGAAACAGGTGCTTTCTTTCTCCCATCACCATAGTGCAGCTCATAGCTGGAGGCACTAGGACCCAGAGAGCTCAGGTCTGCTGTTTGACGTATCGCTGCTGCCTTCTGCCTCTTTCTGTCTCTGTGTTGGATATACAGAGAGGCTGCCTGCCTGCTGGATCTCTGCCTTCTTCTCTCTTCCTCTTTTCCCTCTGGACATGGAAAAGAAACACAGACTCCCAGCATCCAACAGCAGATGGAGGACTTTCATAGATCAGTCTCTTTACCTGGGAGTAGTTTCCTCCTGACTCTTCTCCTCACCTGTGCAGAGGGGGACCTTTATAGTTTTCCTTGAAGTCTCGTCCTGTGACTCTGAACTCTGTCTCCACCCTTTTTTCTCTTTCCCTCATTCAGCTGTCACTCCTGTCTGTCACTTTCAGGATATCCCCTTTCCTCTTTCTAGAGTTTCATAAGTCAGTGGGATCTGAGCGAGGTCTGAGTCTCATTCAGAGGCCCAGGTGGATTTAATGACAGTAAGGACAAGTAACAGGTGCGACTTTATGAAAAGCTTTGGGTCATGGAATTAAGCAAAGGTCACTTCAGAGTCACACAGAGTCTCAGACTGAACTTTTAATAAATAGATACAGCCAATTTTTCATTGTCCAATCTGTATTTAACTGGGGCTGGATTTTTAGATCGGTGTTCTCGTGTATGTGCGTTCCTTTGGATATACAATCATGGGAAACGCAGCTGGAAGTATGGAGCTACCCCACTTGAAGGAAATCAAGACTGTGTCGGCCCCTCCGGTCGCCACGGTCCCCCAGAAGCAAAGTGCAGTGCCGAAACTCCCGATGCCACCAGAGGAAGAGCTGGAGGAGCGCTTCAGTGCAGCGCTGGTGAGTGATGATGTGCAGCAGCTCAGTTTTCATGTCAGCGTTAACGTGGAAGTAAAAACACGCAGTCAAACAACACAGCGAAACAAAGAATTCAGAATATGTTTGAAATGTGCACGTCCTCAGGACAAGCTTATCGCTGTGCCAGGTACACAATGCCACTGTGGAAAGATACATAAGGGATCCTTTATACTGGGGCTTACTGCAGCTTTAGGCTCAGTGAATAGTTTGTTGGCGGGGGACGATGGGAAAAGTCAGGTTTTACAATTTATTAAAAAGTGCAACTGAACTTGAACTTTTTCAGCACTACAGCTTCACACCTGTTAAAAAATGTGTTTCCCTGGAACAGTTCTTGCACTTTCTTAAAATCCAGCAGGGTGTTAAGTCATTGATTTCTTAGTCATCCTTTAAGAAGGACGCACCAAAGACGGTGGTTGTTACAGTTATTTATTATAAACAAAGAAAGTAGGTGAGAAAGGGAAAAATAACACTTAAAAACCAATTAACCTTTAGGAATTTAGGAATAAATCATTCCTAAATATCCCTCACGCAAGCTGTTAGAGAAACTTCAGTAGATGAAGAACACTGACCGCGCACGCGTTGGGTGCTCTGTTTGGTCTGTCTGACAAAAAAAACATTTTACTATACAGCTGACCGCCACTGCAATCACATTTAGGGAACATATTCAGTTTAGAAGCAGCATGTTTTATGAAAGTAGGAAGTGCTACTGTACATTTATTATCAGAAAGCAACCTGCAAGGATGTAGCTGTGGCGAGTGGCAGGCACTCATTCCTCAACCTTAACCCAATTTTCTCCTTGCTACGTCCTTCACTGTGTTGTCTCCTGTTTACAACAACATTAGCCGGTAAGGAGCTGAATTCATGCCTCTGTGGTGACACAGAGAAAAACACAAAGGAGAGACACACTTCTGTCTTGACAGTGCAGCTGCTGTATGTTAAACTTGTGGCCCGACAGCTTGCTGTGTGTCTAACTGCATTCCTTCTTTTACTCTTGTCTGCGTTTTGTCATCTGATCATCTCCAGTGTTCATAGATCCAGCTTGTCATGTCAGAATGAATGTAAACAGGCAGGTCAGTAAGTACCGTACTTCCAGAAACAAGCACCTGGAGGTGAATGACAGTCGATTAAAATGCTGTTCTTTCGTTTTCATGGAGGGGGATCAGTCTGTGTGTGAGGATGAACCTCCTCTGCTGAGGAACGCCAAACCATTACACTGGAAGTCTTTAAAATTTCGTTGACAAATGGGACAAATATCTGTAGAACTAGATGTACTTGTATGTAGACGCAATTAAACACAAAAAGCCTTTCTCAACACTAAAGTACAAAAAATTAAGGTGTGTCTCTCAGATTGATGATTAATTGTTAAAGAAAGATTGTGGTTTTGATGAAGGCTGAATGAACACGCTGTAACTAAAGTGACTCAACTACTTGATTACTTACTTACTTACTTATGTAGTGTAAGTAAAAGTGAAATGGGGAAACCTCAGCTTGCATGTTTTGAGTACCACTCTGTATATTCATCTATGGGTTGTCCATAGATTACATGACAGAAATAGACTCTCTAAACGGCATCTGTGGATCTAATTGGCAGGTTGTTCATAAAGGCTGACGCAGTCTCTGGTTTGCATGGAGTGAGCTGTTTGCAAATATTTGTGCTTTCAGTGAACATCCATGTTGTAGACATAAATAAATTCAATCTGTGTTACAGTAAAAGGATGTGTGTGTGTGTGTGTGTGTGTGTGTGTGTGTGTGCGTGGTGGGATGTGGTGGGGTCGTGGGATGACCGCCACTACAAATCAAAGTGCAGCAGATTTGTGCCAACTGCTGCATATCCTCCCGCTTGCTCTTTGTGTGTAGCTGCAGCAGTTTGTGTTCATACGAAGGTGCAAGTGCGCTGTGGTTTTCATGCCCAACAAAGCCGTTTCCTGCATGTGAGATGTTGTCCCAGTGCTGCACACATTCAGCCTGAAGCTTTTTGCTCCATCACTATTCCTCACAGCCCCTCCTCTCCCCCACAGCTTCTGCTGAGTGTGTTAGGTGGAAGAGGTACTCGGCCTGCATACAAACCAGCCCATCCGGCCCGTCTGTTCAGTGTGTGAAGAGGCAGAAGTGGAGTTAAACTGTCACTGGTCTCCTGCACAGGCTCAAAGCAACAAGAGGAAGAGGAGGAAGATAGGGTGTGCTTATTTGCATGTGAACACTCGGTATTTGTGTGTAGCATCACTCATGGTTAATGGGTTTCTCTGCAAGCTGCATTTATTGACGCTTCACTCTTTCTGTGTTTGTGTTCGACACCACTGCAGACTGAAAGAATCGATGTGAAAGCAGCAGAAGTCTGTGCAGTGTTCGCACAGTTTGACTCTGAAAAAGTGAGAAAGCATCAGCCATGTCCCCGATGACGCCATGCACTTTTCCCTCAGTGTTTTACATAACACTTTGCATATTTTCCAACAGAGAACGTGGCAGTGGGTGGAATTGTAAATGCACATCTGTGGATTTGTGTAGTATATTTACAGGCAGAGACAGAGCAGGGGAGTGAACACTTACACTTACTCAACATTTTATCAGGTTATTTGGTGAATCCCCTAAATTCTAAGGTCTTTACTGGCCAAGTCTGTTTGTATGATACGGTTCTGTTTCTTATTCTCATAAACATATGACTAACGAGGATACAGGTTTTAAAATATTAGTTGCATTTTAAAACACCCAAAATGTAGGATTATCAGTATTTGATCCATTGGGTCAAAAAAATGGAGAAATCTTAGTAAATTCTAGTAAACGTTCATGAGGTTGAGGAGGAAACAGGAAATGCAGACTTTTATTTATGCGCATGGTTAATGAGCAAGAAACGATGCATTGGACTGATGACGGTGTACAAGTGTCACTATTCTTTGTCCACATGGTGTATTTGCAGCTCTTAATACTAATAATGTCTTGTTCTGCCAAATCATTCTCACATATCCTCACATGTCCTGATGTTCAGTAATGGTGGGAATCTACAGAAGTTAGTCAACATGTGTAGATCCTGGAATTGAACAAATGAATGTACTGAATAATACCACAATAATATGTAGTATATTTGTGCTGTTTAGATGATACTGTAAAATGAAAACGGTGTAAAAGCTGGTTTTGTTGAGTCAAGATCCCAACACCTAAATATATAAACCGAATTCAGGACAATAATCAATTTTGAAAAAAGAATGATGAGGATTGATGATGTAATTGATTAATCAGCTTTGATACTGCAGTTATAGGTCAGTGTTATTCAGAGGATGTAGAAATACACAAACTGTCAAATTCTTTCAGTGCAAAAGTACTCGATCTAAAGTTTTTTTAACACTGTTGAACTTGATGCCTCCCACCACTATTACTAGATTATATGCAGAACAGACACAGCTTTATGGAAGACAAGAGGAACGGGAGAGAAACAAGAACACTGATTCTTCAGCAGATATGTGATTGTTCCAGATTTTATCACCACGCATCATGCAGCAACACAAAAATGTCTGTGTTGTTTCATACACATTTCTACTATGTTGGTAAACTACACCTCATATCTACTTACAGCCCAGTCAGTTACGCTGTAGATGAATGTTTGTCTGCATCTGAACGACACAGGTTTGACTCTTTAATGCAGCTTAAATCAGCGGGAGAGAAGTATTTGTAAACCCCACAGATACTGAGGCAGTTATTGTGCAAGTTGTCATGGAGAGAAAGTCTGAGTGTGAAAAACGACCACATGCTTTCACACTCAGCTCGTCTTAGGACACAGACATCAGCAAGCTTAAGATGAAAATGTAACTCGTTACAGTGTGCTGTATATATGTGCTGTTTATATTTTCTTAAAAGCAATGATTATTATTAACCAGCACAGGCTTTGTTGTTGTAGATGCTGTAGGTGTATCATGTAGATCAAGTTAGGACCAACCTGTTGTTGTTGTGCTTGTTGTTGTTGTGCTTGGCGTTGCTGTTACTGTGAAAGTCGACACGTACATAGTGATGTAGTGTGATGTGGCTGAGTTGTTGTAAGTATAGGATTGCAAGTTGAACAAACGCTGAGCCTGCATTATAGTGCCAGCACAGAACTGATCTATAAACAGTGGCGGCCCCTCGATAAGGGGGTTGCTGGAGCGCTGCCCCACCAGTGTTGTGTAAAGAAACAGAAGAAGATCACATAAAATAATTTTAGAAAAACATTCAAACTAAAACAAACTGTACACAATACTGTCTGTAAGTACTCCAGTGTAGTTATTTGACAGCGACGGAACTGTCCCTGTCTGTCCTGAGACCAGACCTTTGTTTGTTTGATGAAGTGAGAAAACGTGAACAGACCAGAGGCTACATGAAAAATGCGACCTGCTATGTGTCTTACAATGATTAGCAATGTGAATATCACTACACAGCTGAACAAAGGCTACAGGATAGAGAATAATGAGATGACACAATAATGGGGGAACAAAAAAAGATGATGAGAGTGAATGCATGTTAATGGGGATGTTGGACTTTGTTGGATCTCTGGATGGAGTTGTACATGTTGACTGTTACTGTGCTTGAAGCTGACATGTGAGACAGCGCGGGATGAGGTGCCTACTTTCCTTTTCTTTACTTACTGCTTGACTGCATGTTGTCAGTTGAGTCTCACGCAAAAAGATTTTTGGTTTCTAGTTTACAAGTAAAGGTTGAGTAAAACCAACAGTAGTGATAAGATGCATTTATTGCACCTTTAGATTTAGACCATGTCTGTTCTCGTATAGAGGAAAAACAGATCATACGTTATTTCCTGCTGATTTAGAGTTTTGAAGCACTTCCCAGAAAAAATAAAGTTGTTTTTCCAAATGTGTCCAGCACACATTGATGCAGCAGCTCCGCTCATCAGGCCTGATTTATCAGACTCCCATCTGGCACAGTGCCATTGATTTTCTGTGCTGTTTGAAATTTGCTGTGCCCTTGTTTTTCATCTACACAGCAGCTCTGCACATTTTAGTATTCAGACAATTGTAGCTTTTACCTGAGGAGTATCAGACATATCTGCCTGCGTATTGATTGACATGATTGCAAAATTAACACACACCATTTTTTGTAATAAAATAACAAATTGCTAATGTGAATTCTTGACATTTCGTTCAGCTGAGGCAGATAATCACCACTGAGTAACCACTGCTGGACTCCTCATCACACTGAAATGTCTAACAGTCTCTGCACACTGTCGCTGAGCGTGTGATGGCAGCGACACGGAGGGGAAAAGCATAAGATATGAGGAAGATATGTGCCGTTATAGCAGAGCGAGAAGAAAGCGGACTGAGTGGTGTCCTTCCTGTCGACTAGCCCGCTTCATGTGTGTGGGGGTTATAATTAGTACAGCTGATATGTAGGACACCACCAGCATAATGGGTGTGATACGTAGTGTGTGGATGTTTGTGGTGAGAGTCTTTCTGTCGATTCGGTCTGAAACTCTGCGGAGAATAACTGGGACAAAACGTCTGCATCCAAGAGATTTGAGCTCTTAGTAAAACAGTTGACAGTGAAGGTTCAGGATGGAAGAACGCTTGGTGGCTTCTCCAAACAAACTCACTCTGATTCTACAGTTTGTTGGTTAGATGCCATTTGCACCTTCTTTCGATAAATAGAGTTCACTGTCAACACGGAGTATTTCTAATCTGTGGCATTAAAACATTTGCGGCTGGGCTTAGCTTTAGAGACTGATGTCACCTGACGCACAGACCAACCACACGATCGTCCACCTTTAGGCGCGTGCGTTCACCTGTGTGACGTGCATTAGAAGGTGATGACCGACGCCACTGCGTTTCACGAACAACAGACCTGTGTTGGTGTTGTGACAACAACGAAACAGAAACAAAGTTCTTTGACTCACAGAGTGACTCCGTACGGGACCCGAGCACACGAGGACACTAATTCCTCCCTTAGTGGCAGTGAACAATACAAAAGCATTTACAGCAGACTTCTGAATTATTGAACACGGCTCCATAGTGGTTATTCTTCCAGGGGCCCGAGGGGGCCCAGTGTTTGTTGTCCTGACTGTCTGCTTAGTCTGGCGTTACCATGAGAGAATAGAATCTTACTGCTGTGTATGAATAATGAAGAATATATTACTAATCCTGACTGTTACGCTGCCTTCGTCTGGGTCAACAAGTAGCACTAAGACATAACTCCCTGTCCCAGCAGGTGGCAGTAGTTTGCATCAATAATTAAAATGCGACAGAAGAAGATCTAGGGCTGCAGATGTACAAGCTGCAAATTAAGCAGCACTTCCTTCCTTTTCACGCCACGGTAATAACTTACTACAGTTATTCTTGGGCAGAATAATCACTGTTTACTTGCTGCTAAGACACGACACACAGCGACCTGAGACAGAAAGAGCCACAGCTGTCAATCAACATCCCACATCATCATCTCTTGTCTATCTAACAACATAGACGCGTCGGGCTTTGTGTCTCAACTTGTTTCCCAAACAACCGATCAGACATCCACCAGCTAAAACCAGTTTGTAACAGAGTGACTCCTAGTTTGAAACATGTATGTTAATAGGAAATGCAGAGTGATCCCAAAGAGACGAAAAAGACACAAAGGAGAAAGACAAATACTGTTTGTCTTTAATCTTCAGCATCACTGCTTCTTACACAACAAGCTTGTCCTCTGAAACACATAGAGGCAAACATCATGGAGTTTTAAACCAAATTAAGTAGAAAAGTAATTTCAGCAGGACATTAAATCAGTAAACAACAACCTTGAGGCTTTCTGGATAGAAAAACTGAATATTTTGAGTCATGCAGCAGTTTTACTACACGTTTCGCTGATCTGCTGTTTTTGCTCCAAAGTCCTGGGAGAAAAAATAAATGTTGTTTTTCCTCTTTGGTCAGAACACGATGAATCTTCCTCCAGACAAAGTGAAGATCCTGAGTCAGTACGACATCGAGAAGAAGTGGGACCTGATCTGTGACCAGGTGGGGCTCATCGTTTTGCTCATTATGCTCCACCAGAAGTTTTCACTTTAGTCTTTGTGAGCAGGTCCCCTGACAGTTAACAAACAGATAAAGTAGATCATTCATTTAAAGGGCATGGATGGGACTAGCAGAACTGTGTATGAATATAACTGCTGAGATCAAATAAATTTGCATTTCAGGCAGAGAGTAATCAAACTGCCTGTGTAAACCCCCCCCCCCCCCCGACCCAGCTTTTCCTCTCACTGCAGTACAGCAATCAAATATAATTAGATGTCTTCGTATATGTGTATCTGCAGGAGCGCTTTCAAGTGAAGAATCCACCCTCTGCATATTTGGAGAAGCTGAAGAGTTATGTGGATCATGGAGGAGTCAGTCGAAAGGTACGGCCCAGCTGACTCTCACCCAGCGGCTCGGTTCGAGCGTGGTTTCTGGGCGTAGCTCACTGATTTACATTATGTGCTGCAGCAACGACACTGACACTTGCTGCCGACTTCTTTTGCACACGTCCCATCTCAAATCGAATTTGCGTGTGTGTAATAATGCAATACCTAGACACTAAACTCTTGTTGGTTTAGTTTTTGATTCTTCATTTATGATATGGAGAAAAAGTCTGAATATTTAGTATTTAGTTACAGTTTTTGAATGTTATTTAATCCAAAAAGCTCACTGAGATGAAGATGTGTTCTGTTTAAGCTAATAAACATTTAATACTGATTCTTGTGATCACCTTTCATGTTCAGTTTAAGAGACGTGTCCCGGAGTCCACTCAGGTCCTGAGAGAGCTGGAGATTTCCCTCAGAACCAATCACATAGGGTGAGTTTAACTGATTCGTGTACAGTACATCCAACATGTAACATATAAAAAAATACAGTTATTAAATTACTATTGAAGGACCGTTTTATTTACAGGAATGTTTGTCTTCACTTTGAATTCAATAAATATCACCATCATGTTAATTCTTTTTTTTACTCTTTAGAACTGTCTCACTCATTTTTTGTCTCCAGCTGGGCTCAAGAATTCCTGAATGAAGAAAACCAAGGACTAGATGTTCTAGTTGATTATTTATCATATGCCCACATTGCTGTGACGTAGGTATCTGCCTGTAACACATTCCTGACACAGTGAAGTGCATCTTCTCTGTCACTAACTGTCATACATACACTGTGACTCACAGGAACGACGTGGACACTTTGGACAATGGCTCAGTGCCCACAGGCAAAGGCAAAAATGTGGAGAAGTCTGTGGAAGACCTGAGCAGAAGTGCCAGCAACTCACCTTCTCACAGCGCTTCAAAGGCCAACAAGGCCTTCACAGTGAGGTGAGGACGCAGAGGTGATGAGGTTCGTGGTGTGGATTAATCCACATTCACCACCTGTCATTGTGCACACAAAGTCGGATGTCAAGTCATAGCATCAAAACTCAAAGTTTTTAAGAGATTTGTGAATGTTCAATTAAAATTTCAATTACATTGTATTTGTATAGCACCAAATCACAAGTCATTTAAAGGAACCTTACAGTATAAGGTTTAGGACCTTTAGGACCTATATATATATATATATATATATATATATATATATATATATATATATATACATCTATATATATATACATCTATATAATATAACTCTATATAATCAGATGCACTCAAATCTATCCGTCCTGTTCAGTTTCACCAGGAGCACTGCTCCACGGCACCAAGAGACAACAACAGAGTAAACGAGCTGCACTGAGAGGGTGCTAGAAGGTAAACGGACTAATAATTGTAAAGACACTCTTAAAGTTGAATATATCCATTAACATACTGTTCTCCAGTCATTTCAGTCAAGTCGAACTTTGTGTACTGGATTTTAGAATTACTGTAGAACAGCCAAAGTGGTGTGTGATGTCTGTTTTTGACCTCAGCCTCCAAGGCATGGACGTCTTGGAGGGAAGGGGACCTAATGTCTGTTTGCAAATTCTTCAGCGTGTTTATATTTGTGCTCATTTCTTAGCTACTTGGGACATTTTGTGAGTAATTTTGGTCAATGTGTATTTTTTTTTATATTCTTTAGAGAATTTGTTCACCTCTTTGTAACCGTTTTGCATCTGCTTGTTGTTTATCTTTTATTACTACTATAACGTACAAACAAAAAGTATTACCACAGAGCTCACACCTAAGCGGAGGTCTTGTCCTGCACAGTGTTCAGGAGCTATCTTGGACCATTCTTCCAGACATTTTCTTCCAGTCATTCCACAGCACCTCTGTTGGATTGAGGTCTTTTTACACATGTGCAGATGTAAAAAAAAACAAATAAACCAGATTAACTGATAACAGGTGTTATCTGATAAAGCCTATCAGAGTGTGAAGACATGATCAGGTAATAATCTGATAACTCTAGAAATCGGAATATGATCTGATACTTAGTGTGCATGTAAACAGGCCCAGTGATTCATGAACGGGTTGTTTTATACCCCTTTCTGTGTTGTGCCTTTGGTGTCATTGTGGCTGGACGTCCACTTCCATAGAGTGTCCACAAAACTAAACCATCTAACAACTTTGACTTTACCTTTTCAGCTTCCTGCAAACCCACCATTCTTGACTTCCTTGTAAATCTGAGATCTTTTCTGAGGTGTGTTTCCCACCAGCAGGTGTTTGGCTATCTTCTCAGCAACTCAGCAACATTTATACCACATGTACTGTATGTTTCTCCCTACTCTCTAGATTTAGACTTGACTTCTAGATTTTGGGTTAGGAACTCGTCACTGACTTCTTACTGGAAGGCAGATTGCTGGAGGGAGGCGACTTGGCTGTTGTGTGTGCTTCCACTCTGCTCTCTCCCGTGACCACATGGCAGTGATACCTCTGGAAGCCACCATCCTGTGGTCACCTTGCCCCTGACTATCCAACTTGCTTCACTACTCGAGCAACAGCTTCTACCTCCAAGCTCTCCTTTACTTCTTTTAAATGCTATAGACAGCATAAGACTTACCTGCCCGTGTTTGGCTTCTTCCTTGGTCAATGTGATTGTATTGATTGGACTCCAGGTTTGCTAACTACTTAATCCGAATAGTTTAGCCAAGAGGTTCCCACTGTGAATGTTGTGTGTTAAACACATTCCTCTTTGTTAAAATCTGGTTCCTGCATAACCCACAGTGCAACTTCTGTCACATTTGTGTGTTATGGTAGTATTTGCGGACACAGCATGAAGACGACTTACCCTCAAGCACAGATGAAGAATGCGCCATAGAAGTCTGTTGATTGCCCCCAGATTCCAGAGATGCTTTACTATAACCAGCGTTATCTCAGACATATAGTGTCATGTTCCAGACCAAACAATACTCAAATTGAAATCAAGTACCATAACTAAGTAGGTGTAGAAGGAAATTCTGAGTGCATGTGAATGGGGTCATGCAAGAGTGCTGGCATTGACCTCGACATTATTACCTACAGTACTGGGCAGGTGCAAAACAACCACCAACCATCTCCTCTCTCTGCAGCTTCCACTCCTAGATCTGACTGGTTCACTAATGGATGATGGCATATAACAGCTGCACTTTTTTCCCTGTCTCAGACACTGAGTGGTTTACTCTCTTCTCCTCTGCCCTAAGAGGAGAGAGGAGCAAAGCACAAGCTATGGATACGGTAATGGTTGCTTATCGGACACATCATTTTATCACTTGTTCATTTCCCTCCATGGTCGAGTGTGCACTTTGCAGCCAGAAATCTCTTGCTGCAGGATGGCTTTGCCGTATCTATATTTACTACGGCACTCTTTTGGATGTGCTTTAAACAGGCACTTGAATGAAAACCGTATCTGTCTCCCTCTGCTCAGTTTAATCATACCATTTAGATATAACCAAATAATAAATGGGGGAAAAGCCTCTGCTTGACCAAAAGTGCATCACAGTCTTTTATACTCACTGCAGCACATTAGCAAATTAATGAGTCATGGATAAATTGGAGACATCTTTTATCACTGTCTTAAGTTCAGACTGGGGCTGTCATCATTGTTTCAGTGAGTGCACTGTCCTCTCACTGTGTGGCACAGCTCAAACCCTGCATGTCCTTCTGCACCGAGGGAAACAATAATACTTGTACCAATCTACCTCTTACTGTATTGCACATCCAATCAATCCCCCATGGAGTGGGACGTTGCCAAGTTGTGGTTGCCCTGGCAACAGAGACTCAGTTTTTGCCGTGATGTCGGCCAGGTGCGGGCTGGAAGTTTGAGTTCTATCAAGGACAACCCTTGCTGGGGAAGACTGCTGTCATGGAGATGACTCTTTTTGTGCACGAGGGGTAGTCGGCCAGGGGCGACTCCCTGTTAGCTTGGTGTGTGCGTCTGAGAGGAAGAGAGGGAGTGGATGTGAGTGGGAAGACAGTTTGTAACCATGTGTTTGACACTGTAGGAATGTACTTTCCTCACTGTGTGTGCAGTGTTGGAGTCAGTCATGTGTTTGCACACATGAAACCGTTCTGCATTATACATTTCTTGCTTCACATGAAATGTATAAGTCTAAAAGCATATAGAGAAGGTTGACAGCACATTATTATGATGACAATTAGATTTCCTATAATAGTGTGCATCCCATAAACCTAAAATGAGCAATAAAAAAACTTAAACTTCTGCCTGGCTTCATGTATTGAAGAAGGGCAACGTGAGGTAGTGAGGTTTTGGGTCCCGTTCGCTCACTTTATCTACACTGCTGATAAATCTTTTTTTTTATTGCATTTATTCAGATGCAAGTGTGTGACTTTGTGTGCCCTTGTCGTTCTGCATGTGTGCGCTGTGTCTGCATTTGTGTGTGAGATTTTGACTGGGTGGGCGTTGGCAGTCGCTCTTTGTTCTCACACGCGTTTTTTAACACTCGTGTGTAAGTGGGCCTTACGTAATTACAAATGAGCTTCTTTTTTTCATAAGAGCCGCAGAGAGAGGAAAAAACATTACGCACCTCTGGGCTTTTGGAGCCACTAAGTTTAAATAAAAAAAGGACAGATTGTGGTGGTCAAACACCCATTCATCACTTCTCACCTTGATGAGAAGAGTTCTCACTCTTTTTTTCCTGCCTGTGTTCTGTGGAGCTGGCAGCAGATACATCCACTCAGATAGGTCACAAAACAAAGAGAGAGAAACAGTTTATTTGGGTGTGAAATGAATGGTTTTGCAGAGGTTTTACCCCTTTGCTGTGATGTCTTTGTTTTTGGTGCCTTTGTGTGTTGGGTTTAATCTAACATTACTTTTGCACTTGTTTGTGGTGTTGAAACTGTTCTGCTAAGAATTGTTGCAACTTGGTATTATTTTGTTCTCTATGCACCCAAAACTCCCCAGCCTCACTTCTACCATTGTTTTCTTTGTTAGCATGTTGGTTCCTTTTTTGCTGACTGTGTGATTTGTGCGGGGTCAGTTGCAGACTGCACTGTGTCAGTGTATTCTCTTGCTTCAGGTGGTGTCCTTGATTGTTTCCTGATCCAAACTCCTCCATTTCTCTATCCCTACCGCACTAGAAACAATAATTACAAGGAGTGGCCATTATATATGAATCAAAGAAACACACTAATTAAATTTGAAGGGTGAGAATATAAAAAACATTTTTAAGAGAGGGTGAGGATGATATCTGTTTTCTGTGACAACTTTTACTTCATAAGCATTTTTAAACTTTAAAGGGCATCCTGGTGCCCCAAGCCCTCATTAATTTCTAACCCTGTGCAAGCATTTGCTTGCTTGCAGGTTTTCTGTATGTGTGCGTACGCGCACATACAGAAAACCTGCTGTGTGCGTACGCGCACACAGCAGAGGAAGTGGTGTCTGGCCAGAGCAGCCCAGCTTTGTCTGGCTTTAATGCCTCTTCATTCACTGTAGTCGCAGGCAGCCGGCACACTGACGACCACTAATCTCCTCTTTATCTTAAAGGTTTGCTCAGCAATTTGGTCCCATTCTGTTAGGTGCACAGCTTTCAAGCAGCAACACTCGACCACTCCACTGTGGCCGCCAGTCATCGTTGTACTGTGGAGTGGTGAACATGGATTGGCTCCATAGAACTGTCACATGAGGACATGAGCAGACATTCATATTCCTGGAGGATAAACCATGCTGAGATGTAACTGGATAATGTTTCCTCCAGCACTACCTAGAATCTGCTACTTTAACAGCTTTAGTTTTCCGTAAAGAGGACCAGGCTTTTCTCTGAAAACATTCAGTTACACTCAATGAATCTCAATGACTTTGATGATTCTTTGAATTTTAGCACTACCAGACGGTCAGTACAATCCAGCCAAATATCCTTTCTTTGGTGGTTTCTTTTCTAGCTTGGACACAGTGAGGTTGACATTAGCTACAGACCGTCATGTTCCCACAGAGTAAACTGCAGTAACTGCGGTGCTGTTGGCATTAAGAGCACCACTGTGTCCATGTTCAGTGTGGCTTAAGCACAATGCCAGAGGTCATCCTGTGAGTGAGATTCACTGTCACTTTATTATGACACATGTCTAGAAATGTAAATATCTTACCTCTTTGCATGTGTTCATCCACATTGTACCACCACGATGGCCAGGATGACATCACCGGTTTGCAAACTGTTGCTGTTTGGCTTGAGGAAGACATGATATATATGATGCATATAACAGCCCCAGCAGTTAATCACATTAACAACTGACACTTTTTTTCAAATGCAGCATAAAGAGAAAGAAAGTATTTGATGATTTATTTTCTTTTTGGAAATTAATCGTGTTATATGGGAAAACATTACAAGAAATAATTAGCTGGAAACGTCTTGTTATGAGATATTTAGACATGAAATAAGCAGTGCAAATAATGAGGATGTCGTTTCCAGTCGCTGCCTGTGAAATTACTACCGACTCACATAACCACGCCCATGCTGATTGTGTGTGTGGCTCTGGAAGTGGGAGTGCCGTGGCTGCAGTCACAAACACATGCACCCAAATGTAACCGGAGGTAACTGAGTTATTTTTAACCTTGAATCCTTAAATCTGAAAACTGATCATAATATAGATTGAACTTGAAGTGAGGTTGAGGTATTTTAACAAGCTCTGATGTCAGGAAGAAAACAGGACATTTGCACTTAGGAGACAGAACAAGAGGGAGAATCAAATGAAATCAAATATGCCAGTGCTTTTTATAGCTGCCGTGAATCAGCGATTGGACACTCTCTGTCAGCTACGTGTTACTTCGAGTGTTTTATCACCAGACGCAGGTAGGAAAAATACGGCTCCAGCGTCTGGCAGCTGCTGATTGAAAACGTCACACTCACGCCTTCATGAAGACAAGCTTAGAGCACAGGATGGACTTTTGAACGTAGCTCAAAGGAAATATTTTCTCTCAGACCTTTTAACTTTGACTAATAGGGATTTGTCAGGTTGAGCTCACTCGAGCGTCTCGCTGCTGACTAAGCATTGTGTCTGAGCGGGAGATGAAGATACTTTGCAGTGTACAGGCCAGGGGTCAAATCCCTCAGAGATTTTCACTCAGCTGGCAAACGTACTGCGCTCCATGTGCTCCAGCGTGTTAGCCAGGTCTGGGAATTCCTTATTTGCACTGGTCTCTGTGGCTCTAGTAAAATAACAGTGTGTCCTTACTTATTCAGCCTTTGAGCTAAATTAATGAATGTCATTGATTTGTTGCAGTGAAATAACACTGTGTCCTCAGTTAACTCACTTCTCAGCCTAATTAATGGAAGAGATTGATCAGACAATGATAAGCTGGATGTGTGATGGGCTGGACCTTTCTGTTTTACGCCTGCATATGGATGATGCCCACTTTGCTTGTCGAACAGTGCTCCACATAATTTGGGATAAATGCTAACATGCTGATAAATATGGATGACAATGATGTTTACTAAGAAGAGTAGAGCAAGAACATAACAAAGAGATGTGGAAGGCAGAATGATGAAGAGATCATTTCGGTGTGATGCCTCCACATAGAATTTTAATTAAGCTGCTGCTGTCCACTGCAGATTTCTTTTACTTAGACAGTTTGTGTTTGAGCTCAGTATCCCTTCATCCTCTCACAACAAAGGAAAATCAGGAATCAGAAAGATCTCTAGTAACTGTGTTTTTAAGTGCATGTAAACTCTGTTCCCAACTTCCCAACAAAAAAAGCTGCCATCTCTAAGTGATGTCCAGTTACATAGCTCAATGGTTTAAGTGTTAGACTGGGATGCAGTAGGTTGCAGGTTCAAAACCCGGTCTGACTCCTAGTCCATCCCCTGCCAGGTGTGTCCCTGAGTCAGACTAGCGCTAGATCCTTTTAAGTCGCTTTGAATAGAAGCGTCAGCCAAGCACAGTAATGTAAAGTAAAGCCAGTTAAGGATAACAGTGCACTGGAAAAGAGGGATGGTAAATGCTGAATGCTAAGAGAAGAGAGAGAATCACAGAGAAAATATATTCTCTATATTATCATCATTATTATAATACCACCTACCCCTAAAGTATAACTACAGCCAGTTAGTTCAATTCATCATAATTTGAGATTTTACATTTTGTTTGATTTTTACTTAAAACAACTAATGTCAGCTTTCTGATTGTGCTAAAGTAAAGGCCACTTGATTACCTGGGTCATTAGGCTTTATACCCTAGACTCATGGAGACATGAATTCCTAATACTGGTCAGTTTCAAACCATTGTGTTTTACTGTGCTGCTCCAATGATTTGCACCTTGTTTGCTTCTGCCACATCAATCCATCAGTTCTGTGTTTTACTCTCTGTAATGTCAAAATATCTGGACAGCATAACTTGATTAATTATCCTTTTAGATACACAATTTTGTTTTAGAATATTACCATAAAATACCAAAAACAGCAAAGGTTAAATTTGTTTCTGTCTTTTTTAGCCTAAAAACGTTGAAAAAATCAAAAAGTCAAAGAAGTGTTTTTCATTATTTTTGTGTTACTCCGTCTCCTAACATTAAGTGAAACTGACTCTTCTAAAATGTCTAACATTGCTAATAACTGAAACCTCCTTTATTTGGAATTTAGCCTTTTTTCACAGAATTGCAGTGGAGATCAATTCAAACCCAGAACCATTCAATGGGAATAGCCATATGGAGATGGGCTTTGGTCTTTCTGGTCGTTGACCTGAAGAGAACAAACTTGAGTCGTTTGAGTGCACTAACGCTGTTTTTGTGAAGGATTGTGAACCAGTGGGAAGATAATAATGCCATGGGGCATGATTTTATCCCATGGGACAGGGAACTTTATTTGGGTGTGGGGGATCATTAAGAAATCTGCTGCTAGTCCAGAGCTAGATTGCCGCTGGGTCTTCCCAGACACCAAACATAAATCTAAATTGGTAAAAATTGATTTTGGTAGATTGGCCTGGTAGCTTAATGGGACAGGCATTAGACTCGGAAGGTGGCTGGATTAAATCTCAGCTCACAGTGCTAGACCATCCCCCACACCAGGTGTGTCCTTGAGCAAGACACTGAGCGCTACCTCCTTGTAAGTTGCGTCGGATAACAGCTTCTGTAAAGTAACGTAGTGAAAATGGGCTAATAATTTATCAGGTCAATTACAGATCATATATACATAGATATGTATTCAAAAGCTGAAGACTGATATCGAAGCATCAGACATTGTGCTCAGAGATACACGCCGGCCTTCCCTGTAAAAAGATGAATTCGTCTTGCCAAATGAAAACAGTTGTAGCTAGTATTTTGCACATTGCTTTGTTATGAGACTGCGTTTGTTTGTTTGCATTTGTGTTGTAGCAATGCATACAGACAATGATGCTCGAATTCAGAATTCTAGACATGGGTAACAAGCCTCTACCTACCACGGCAGCTCTAGGGTGAAAAGGTGGGTTTTCACGTCAATGCTGCAATATGCTGAGTCATTTATATTTGAATAGCCTAAAATAACTCAAATGCGTTTAAATGAAATAGGATGATGACGTTACGATATGAAGGGTGCTTCATGTCACTACGATTTTATTATTTTATTTAAATTGCCTGTACTGTTTATGGGTTTCTAGCCCCTTGCCGCTTGAAACGTGATTTAGGCCCGGTCTCTAAAGGCTGCAGCGAGGAGGAGAGAATAGCAGAGAGGAGCGAGGAAGTGGGAACAAATGCAGAAGGAGGCAAAAAGAGGCTTCATACACACAGTGAACATTCTTCACCGCTGACTGTGGGAGCCAGTGACACATGAAATATGAGAGACAGCAGCACTCTCCACTATTTATAGGACTGCAAGAGAGACGGAGACAGATAGAAAAAGCAGCTACACCACGTACACTCCAGGGCAGAGCTGGCATCATTTTTTCATTCGCTAAAGAGGAATTGCGCCCAGTTTTCAGGATGCACATATGTCACTGCAACCGCTTCGGACGGGCCAGTCAGATTCAAGCACAATTCATGCACAAGCCCCTTTCACCTTGTCTGCATCCACTGGCCGTCACCCTCCCGTTTGAATTCACAATGCTAAACAGATGCTCGGGGGAAGCTCTGGTTGTGGGTTTGTGTTGATGCTTTGTGACGATTCAAACCCATCTGTAGCTCAGCACTGTTTTTGCACAAACTGCTAAAAATGTATCAGTGCTGCCGGGAATGTAACAGCATGTCCCGTTCAGCGTGAGATAACGATGAAAAGAAGCCAGGAGAAGCCACTGCAAAAGTAGCGCGCGAGGCTTAGTCATTTAACTTATGTTTAGATGAAGCTGTGACCTGTGAGTAAGAATCAAAGAGACTGGAAGTCATTCTGGTCTGCTCTGTAGCCTGACGCGGACTAAAAATAACCTTTGAGGGCAATTAGATAAATATCTGGGCTCATGTTTTGGCATGTTGTTCTTAATGCAAGATGATTTAGATTGATCTGACCCGAAATTTCATGTCTGCGCTGTTAGGCCAAAAAACGTCAGACAGAAATAAGCAGAAGTGGGGGAAGAGAATCTAAAGAAAGTGGTACCATGGTCCACCATTTTAAAAGCAGATTTACATGTAAAACAGCTTCTTATTTGTTTACTGAAGATATTAGAAAAAGCATTAGTTGATATTTGAGCGCTTCTGAACACGCTTTCTTCTTGACATTTCACGGATTCTCCAACTTGCATCACGCTGTTCAAACCACAGTCATCTCGGCTGTTTGATGCTGCCGTCCTCGTGTTTGAAGTCGAGCCTTACTCGTGGTCCTAGGCGGAAGCCCGCGGGCCGTTGTGCCTCTTCAATGTTGTCTTCCATAAGCGATTTCTTCAGTGATGTCATTTATTCTAAGAGAAGCTCTTCAAAGTCAGCCTGATGCATTATACATGGCCTACAGTAGATAGCCAGTGTGCTCGCAGTGTTTAGGGGTGGGACTGGTGAAACTCGCAGTGCTGTGAATAGCAATGAGAAGCTTTTGTAATGCAGGGTGAGTTCCTCCACGATCCACGCGTTTTGTATGTGACATTTTAGTTAAATCATTTCCAACATAAAACAACTTAATTTGAGGGTTGTGGGGGTGGGGATACAGTTAATTACACTAATCACAATGAAACTGCATTTAGATAATATCTCTGCAACCTTTATTAGATTTAGACTAAAAGATTGTACACATCTTTAACCTGTGACATGCATTTGTTATTGTTTTTTATAACTTAAAATCATTTAAATTAAATTTTTATAAGAAAACTTTTCTAATTTCCCTCAGATAAAAACATTTTGTCATCTCCGTAAAATAATTGAGATCATCTGGTTTGTCATCAATCAGCAACAACAAAATTGTCAGTGTATTTAATCCTTTGTGAGGGTTTTATAAAGTCAATAAGTAAATAATTCACACACTAATGTATTCACTGAATGATGGACTGATAGATGATAGACTGGAAAACTGTCCAGGGAGGATCCCACCTTTCTCCCAATGACATCTGGGACCGACTCCAGCTCTCCTCGTTACAAGCACTTAGGATAATGAACGGGTGCGTTGAGCAGGGTGGCTCAAACAGAAAACTACATCACCTTTCTGTTTCCTTAAATAAATGATATCTACAATACACATATACTCTAGTAAAGTAGGTTGTGAATGGTGCAAGAGCACAGCGTCCTCAACAGGCATTTATCATGCATCTTATATCAGATTTGATCCATTATTGGATGAATGAGATCAACATGTTAATCCACAGGACTTCAGATGTCATGTTTTGTGCAGTATGACCAACTTCTGTAACTTTGCTTCCTGAATGTTTTCGTTCTCCATGTCCCGCTCCTATCATCTCCCAGCTTGAATTCCCTCTGTGGGTGGAGGCTAGTGCGAGTTTTAATTTGTCTCTGCACCGTGTTTATCACAGCAGTTGTAACCTCTGTAATTATACCATGCGGTGAAGCTGCTCGCGAACGTTGATCTCCTAGAGGATCTAAAGAGAAGATGTATAATTCATGATGTTGATCATACTTTTACTTGCTCTGGCTGCTTGTTTGAAGACTGAGGAGTAGCACTGAACAAGGGCGACTATCTGTAATGGAGACAGTATATTTCCTCCCATTTTAGCTGATGTACGCCACCAGCTGGGGGGTTCTTCTGCAACAGCTGTTTCATTTTGGGGTTTTTTCTCAGCTTCTCACAAAAAAAGCATTAATGCCCGAGTTACCATCATTCTTTATTCTTATTTAATTTAGTTTTCTTTCAAGCTAAAACAGATGTGGGAATACTTTCAAAGCACTGTCATTCCAGTGAGCGCCATTACGCTACATTAAAAATGAATTGCTCAAGCTCAGCATTGGCTACATCTCACTGTTCGCATAATTTATATTGGAAATCTAGGAGCCTTCTTTCATTTTAAATTGGAGACGATGAACTACATGATAGTTGAGCCATTAGAAGCATGTTCTTATGAGCGCTGAAAAGACGTACACACAAAATGATTCACTTTACTTCTGAACAGTGAGCTTGTGTGTGTGTGTGTGTGTGTTTGTTATTCTGAATGTGAGTTCTGCATTTCCTTGAATGCAGTGAGAAACTCTGTGAACTCTGGCCCCCCCTCTCAGTGTGTATTTGTTCATCAATCAATCGCAGCGCTGTGGCAGTGACCTGCAGTGTGCGGAGGACAGCTGTGTTGCTCGCGGTGTTACTGTCCTATTACTAAAACCTACTATCGTACTACTGTACAAACTGGGCTTTTTTGTGTGTGTGTTTTACGAGGATACTGTAGGACATTTGCTGCGTATTATGCAGTAAGCTTATATTATATATTCTATTATATTTTGTGTAGTTTCTGCACAGTAGTGTCAAAGACGCAGCTGCTTATCCTCCTGTTAGACTGAGAGTGAAAAATGCTGAGACAAGAAAAATGTAAATATGATTTTGTTTTTGTAAAATACAGAAATACATTCAAAAATTAATTCCAAACGGAACGACAAAAGTTCCTTCGGTGCAAGATGACGCGTGTAAACACAGTGGTTTGCAGAAAAGATCAGAAACAGAGCATCTGATGTTTGGTGCTGCTCTTTATCAGCCTGGATTTCCAAGTCCAAATCTAGATTACAGTCCTCCTCAAAAGCAAGTCACTTTTTTCTGCATGTATCCGTGTGAACATGTCCTTTTCTTTGGCCCACACCTACTGGCGCTTATACAGGTCTGCAGCAACATACGCAGCACATCTCACCCCAACCGGTTGAGGCCGATGATTAGGATGACTAGGACCACAGCATTAATCTAGACTAAAATAAAGGTAAAATAAACAATAAGAACACAATCAATCCCGGAAACGATGATGATGACATAATGTCAAAATTAAGTCAGTCCTTTTACCTTTGGCCATGTGCGCATACTTATATGATGCGATTGTTCTTGTCCACTTGTTTCACTTATGTCAGCTCTTAACATGCATTATCCTTCATCATCCTGTTCTGAAATGAGATTTCAGTCAAACAAACAGACAGAAGACAGTCAGTGAGTGATAGTCAGTGATAAGTGAATAAAGTGCAGGAGCTCTCCATAGCAAAAAAAAACATTGTGGTATATTACTCTGATACCACTAATCTGACATTAAACAGGTCCTTTTTCTGTGGATCTAATGCAGATAACATTCCGTATGTCAAAATGGAGAGAATGACCTTGTAAGGTCAATACATCCTCCAGCAGCATCAACATGCTTAAACTGTCTCTGTCCCATGATCGGCACACAGCCTGAGGATAAACCTGCAATGGAGACTTGCTCTGATGTGGCAGCAGTTTGAAAACAATTTCCATCAGACACCAAATACGATCATGACTAACTCATGAGGGCTGCCTAATCTTGATTTGAGCCATGTCTTAGCTCCAAATGTGCACATTACTGAGTAGAAATATGACTTAATTATAACTAAAAATGAAATGCTCCAGATTTTTGAGTGTGCAGCTTGCGCATCAATTGAATTCAAAGAAATCTTTTGGTAAAGGTTTTTGCAGAGTTGTGGGCATGTTTCTTTGAGCTTTAGAACAAAACCACTGTGAAAGGAAGAAAGAAAGTTTTACTTATCTTTGCTCACTCTCTCTCTCATTTACAGATTAGCTCGACCCTAACTCTCTTGGTAGAATGTCAGTGGTGTATATATATATATATATATATATATATATATATATTCTACATTATAATATGACTGATTTTAAGCATAATTTAAATACAATTAATCTGCTCATTCTGTTTTTAATCACTTTTAATCACTTCACAACAAACAAACCTCATTTAACAATCTTTAATCATCCGGTCAAATCCAAATTTACACTGAGCTCAGTGCAATGTAATTCTACTCTTTTATGTTTTGTTGACAGTGTCTGGGATTGTCTGAAACATATAAACGGAGTTGTGTTGTTGGATGTGGATGTTAAGAGATGTTTTTTATATACACGGGGGTGTGGCTAATTGGAAAACACTTCTATATGAGTTTTGAAGATGAGTTGTGCATGAACACAGTGTGCACTTGTAATCTGCGTACTGTATGATGTCTTTGCACCATCAACTGCATGAATTACAGACGTAGGTTTCTCTGAATAAGTCACTGAATGAGCAGTCATTGACGTGCCTGTTTTTAAGCAAGACAGCTGTGCTGACATCTGTCAGGCTCTGTGATCCTTAGATCTGCAGTTAAATAATACTAATTATTAATTCCTATACTAGTGCAGCTTCTTATGAATGAAACCTTGCCTTGCGATGTATGCTGGTATGCAGCAGGATTTTTCAGTGTTATCAGTTTATAATATCTAAATTAAAGTTCATCTGTGCCCTGTGTTTTGCAGTAGGTGCACAAAGAGTTTCCTTTGGGTGGAAACTGTTCCTGCTAGCTGCTTTTGCTCCCTGAGCTACAGGACCATGCTAGCTAGCTCAAACTAGCTAAAGATATCTATTTCGGAGTTAAATGCTACAAATTCACTTGTAAACAGTAATTTTACATTTTTCAAACAGTGTGCTTCACACAGAAAATGTCCATATGCAAGTTATCATAAAATTGTAATAAGGTGTCAACCTCCTGCTGCGGGCACAGACCTAGCTGTTTGCAAATGGAAAAGATGTTTGTAAGATATCACAGCCACGTGTGTGTGTGTGTGTGTGTGTGTGTGTGTGTGTGTGTGTGTGTGTGTGTGTGAGCAAGCAGGGGTGGAGAGAGCAAGCTCTCTCTGGCCTCTGGAGACTTGTGCGCGCATGCACCTTCGCTGGCATCACTAATTAAACACTTGAATCCCAAGGAAAGGCTGCTAATTGAACCCATTGTTGAATGTTTATTTTGGCCTGTGGGAAGTTTAAATTTAGGAAAAATACACCCTGGCCTAAAACACAAGAACTGCAAAGTCCTAGACCAGAGTAACAAGGTGCAGTGTCCCTGCAGGCTGTGCATTAGTGAGCATATGTATTAACGCTTCATATGCTTCATATCAGGTAGAACTGCATTAAACTGCACTATACATACTGTTATTGTTCAGCAAGCGGACAGATTTCTACATAAGAGTTGGACATTCTGGGAGCTGTGGAAGTGACATTGTCTTAGCTTTGCCCCCCAAAAAAGTGTGGTTTTGTTGCTCGTGCTTTAAAAAAAAAACATCCACCAAGTTTCATTGCTAAACTGGAAAGTGTGCTCAGCGTCTGTAAGTAAAACGGGACACACACCTGAAGACTTGACTAGAGGAAGATGACCTCCAAACTCTAGAAGCAGAGGGAGCATCTTGCCCACATTAGAGCTTCCCTAACTACAGATTTACTGTCTGCACCTGTATTTCCTGTGCGGTATTCCTCTTGATCAAACCGCGCGTGCACTTCTGCTCTGCAGTGTCGTTTGTGTTAAATTTAGTCCAGCTCTGTTGTGTTGTTATGTGCTAACGTGGTTAGAACTAAATCTAATCAACCACATTAACTATAGTGTTTGTTTTGTGAAAGCCTGAAGGTTAAGCACCATCCACGAGCTTCTGTCATCCCTCAACACCTACTGTCAGATGGCTTGTTTGAGTTTTTATTTTCTTCCTACCACGTTTCTACTATTCTGTTTAACTATTGCTTCCCTCTGGGTAATTAACTGTGTGCTGAGAAAAGAAGCCAAAAACTCAACGTTAGCTGCTTAATGGCCGTAAGTTACTGAGGTGTTTAAGTTGTCCTTGGAGCTTCTTGCTCGGATCTGTGATTATACAATGAGCAGTACGTGCTAAACCATATCAACAAACATCAATAATTCATTCAATTAATCCCGAAACAGATCACACCACCATTCAGACCCAAAGAATTGTAATCCATAGGCTGTGAGCCAGGTATCCAGGCTATGGAACTCACACAGCGCACGGCATCAGCTCTGAGTGGTTTGGCAAGTGTTTCCCACGTACTGTGACTGGCTTTGTGCTGCTTTTAATAATACATTTTTTTAGTAAATAATAGATTTTTAGTGTGGCCAATTGCCTCTTAATGGTTTGTCATCAGAGCTGGTATCGTTAAGTGACACTCAGAGTGATGTGCACTATATCTCAGCACTGGAATAGGTATATAAATGTGTGTGCACTTAAAATAAATATCCATTAGCATCTGGCCTTTTTCCATGTAGAGATGTAGCTTATGGATGATTAACCCTTAATCACAATTGTGAGGCTGGTTACTATTGTCCGCCAGAATCAGTGAAATCTGACATAGGCTCTCTGATATCATCTGAGTCAAATAGTTTCAATCACCAACCGACATGGAGCGAGGCCAAGTTGTATGACAGGCAATGTAGGCACGAGGATTCATCAAGGACGACTGGTAAGTGCAGTGGAAAAGGCAACATGGCCGGTTCTAAAGCCGGATGACTCCAGTTCACTCCAGTTCTGATCCAGAGAGACAGCAGAGATAGCTGGAACACAAGCAGGGCTGGGTATAAACAAAACACAACACTAATAACCGTGTTAATATAAGTGTTGTTAATTTGAAAGCAGAGTCCGGGTCTGGACTAAGGGACAGATGACTGGTGAAGCCCAAACAAAATACTGCAGCGAGTTTTAATGAAGCGACAGGGGACTGCCCGTCAAACACATAAGAAATACCAACATCCCAGAAGGGAAGCGCACACACGCAGCCATGCTCTGGTGCTCGACGCACACATGTCTACAGAACTACATGACACAAGAAAACACGCATCAGTGCGACATGGATATTTGGCTGATTTGCTGCTGATCTGTGATGGATTCCGTCTTCACCAAAACACGCCTGTCTCAGACCTGAGCTTAAAGGGTCAAAAGATTAAAGTCAATATTCCCCATGTCAGGCATGTCAATCATAGCATGGTGATCTGCATTTATAGTGTTACAGCAATATCAGAGATTACTGCGTTCAAATGCGGGGCTAAATACCCTTGCATTACAACGCTGAAATATAGACCTAAAAAAATCCAAGATTATGCTTCAGTGAAATAAAGCCTTTAGGCCTAATCCATATTCAAAGTCTTGTCTGTAGCTGGGCTGTGAGCCTCTATAACCTAGTTCTGGTGGCTGTTATTGGGGAAAGCTGCTTTGTACTGGTCACTTGTGTGATGAGGGCTTGGACACGGTCTGTTGAGTTGACCTATATTTGGCTGACTGCCCTGTCTGCACAGTCAAAAGCAGAGCTCCTCCGTTGTTGTGTTCTATAGGCATGTTGCGCCGCTGGGCACTCTTCTGTGTTCTCCGATCAAGTTTAACCACACAGACGTTCCAAGTAAGACGAAGTAATGATAAAAATGAATTTCACCATCAGTAGAAGAGTTTGTGACATTTGCATCAACAGCTAATGACACGATAACACAGAGGAGAACAGAAACCCCATTCAAACAAGACAACGGCCATGCTGTGTTGTACATGGGTTCACTGGTGATTAAACTACACTCTACAAATTTAGTACAAAATTAGTTTTTGACCTACTGATAGCCTGAGATGGAACCCGAAGACATATTCATACTTTCAACTCTTTCAATTCTTGCGCTGTGGACACATATCCGCTTCTATTTATATTAGAGCTGTAGATGTGGACACAGACATGTCCTACAACCATCCATCATCCTAACTATTTTTCCTCTTTAGGGTTGCAGGGGCGCTGGAGCCAATCCCAGCTGTCACTGGGCAAAAGGCAGGGTACAGATGAGGCTATGAACCCCAGGACTGGTGCTTAGATTGAAATTAGGCTCTCAGAAGATTTACCAAGACTTAATCTTGGTGAGGCTGAGTATTTTCCTACCCAGTATCTGTCCAAGAAGGTGGTAAAGAAACTAACTAAAGCATTGCTTCTTGCAGGCTTTGTTCCTGTTCCCTCACAGAAATGTTTGTATAGTAAAAACGACAAGTACTCATAAATGCACAAGATGAAGAAGTGGTGATGCTTGTGAGAAGATGAGTGTGTCTGTGCAATCAAAGAACCAGCTGAATGAATACTTATACTAAACTAAAAATAAAATGTCATTTGTAAAAAGGTTTTATTTATTGTGAGTGGTGTTAGACTGGCCCATCTCCACTAAAGCAATGAGCATGACTCAGTATGACTACAGTGAAATGAGTGATATTATTGAAAAGGCTTAGCAAATAGCCAGGACTACAAAGTCCAGCAATGTTTTCCCACCTGTAGCCTCTCAGCAGCACAGTTAGTAGCCGAATTTAGTTTTACCAATGTTCTAGAACCAGTTATCATGGCAGAAGATATGACAAGTTTATTTCACAAGAAATACAATGTATTACAAGCTAGCTAGTGTAGAGCTGATTCAAGGTTCAGGTGACAGAAAAATAAATACAATTGAGTGTAAGAGAAGGATCTGGTATTTAAGACAGGAATAGACACAGATTCAGTTGAGTAGAGGTGATAACGTGATGACATCGTGTGACAACAGGAAGAGCAAAGAGTTCGATGAAGAAGGAGACAGAAGAACAAAGTGTAGGGGAAGGATGAAGTGATAATGCCGAGCAGTGGTAACAAAAAAAAGGAAAAGGAGGGGTGTTGTGTCACACGGCCTGATGAGCAGCAGAGTGTTTATGAGGTGAGCTGCATGCTGGAAGTGGGAGGACCGGGTGGCTTCAGGTCCAATGTAGCGCTGCAGGTTCCGGTGCAACCTGCAACCTTTGGGTCGTCTTCCTCCTGTCACCTTCTGCTGCGCGCTGCCTAATAAAGCAGAAATGTGCTGAAAAGACGAAATAGGTCAAGCGAAGAGAAGTGGGCAGGGAGAGAGGGAAGGAGAGGGGGGGTGAAACTAGGAGAGAAGATATGAGAAAGAACGGAGGAGTAAGTCTTGTAGTGTTAGTAGGAAGATGGGGACGAGCGCACACTCTCTAAAATGAAAGACAGGTAAAGTAAGGGCGGCCATATTGTCTTTCCTCCTCTCACCTTGCCCCCTCTTCTCCACTGCCCGTACAAGCCACCCTCCTTTCACCTCTCCCTCTTGCCCCATCCTTTTCCACTCTGCTCACCGGCTCCACTTTCGTTTTTGCCTCTGTGCTATGTTGGCGCTGCCTCATGCTGACAGCCTTTTATGTGTGTGTGTGTGTGTGTGTGTGTGCGTGTGTGTGTGTGCCCGCCTGCATTTGTGATGACAAGCCTTTCATCAGTGTGCAAAGCTGGCTGATGCAGCCGTTACACCAGCTCCGTGCTGCATCAGGATTACATGGCACATGTGAAGCCCATGTCCTCCAAATACAGGATGACACATGGCATCAAGCATGCCGGTGTGTGTGTGTGTGTGTGTGTGTGTGCCTCTTTTCCTAGGACTCTGATGCTTGCTTTCTGGCACCAGGTTTAACTTGTTCATATTATAGCAGGTGTCTTGTGCTGATGTCATATTAATAAATACAGTTTTTTTAATGCCATAGCAACAGGCATCACTACAACACAACACAAGCAGAGTGTATAGTGGACACAAAGAGTTTCATGTTGTCGATGACATATGTTGAAATAGGACTAAACTGTGTTGTCAGACACCCTCCATCCACTCCAGCTACCTCCTCGCATCTAATAGATGTTTCATTCAAAGATCTATGTGGATGATGTTTGTTACACGGGGACCTACAGAACTAGAGCTGGTTCTGTTACTACTGCCTTTGTAGAGGCTGCACTCTTTCCTCCCACTGGCCTAGATTTTCTGTTTAGTAGTGCACCTGTCTAGGACGTGTCACTACACTTTGCCAAACACATGCTGGGATGAGCCCCAGTTCTCTAAGAGCCCGAGGAAAATGTAAATGCGTCAAATGCACAGCGATAGCACATCAATGTAGTGAAGGTCAAAATGACAAAAACAAATTGTAACAAATGTACACAATAAAAAAGTGTATTAGCGGGCTGGTTTATTGCTGTAACCCTGCGGCTGTATGTCTGCGTCTCAGTGAGTGTGTAGCGAGTGTAGGTGTGACAGCCACTCAGTTTAAATGCTGGCATGTCAGAGTGTCTTTAATAACAGTAAAAGAGTTGCTTGTTCCCTTGTCTTTGCAGGAGGTATGCCAGTGCCTGAGGTGGCGTCTAACACTGCCAGCGCTGCCACCATGTTAAGCCCCGTCCTCAACGCCTCCAACGGAGATGGCTCTGAGTCTGAAACCACCTCCGCCATCCTCGCCTCAGTCAAGGAACAGGTTAGAGCTGTGTGTGTGTGTGTGTGTGTCAGAAGGTTGTCACAATTAATGAAGTATGCATGCCGGAGTGCAGTGAGGATTATTCCTCCAGTCCTTTCAGGGTGAGAAAAGGCAATAGTAAACAGTAAACACAAATGATGGAATGCCCATCTGAGCTAATGTGTCACAAATGTGACACCACATTTTGATCTGTTTACAGAACGCCTCAGGCTGCAGCCGCTCGCTGTAATTCTGAAAATGCTGTTCTGTGTTGGGATGCATAATTTCTCACAGTATGTCTGAGCAGCTTTGTTGGAAGATACTGTGTATGAAGACGCATCAAAGAGGCACGAAGAAGTCTCCACCTGGATTATTTTCAGAAATGCTAACATCGCGCTGTAAGCCCGACGGTTTGAATATTCATCACTCAGCCAGAACACGTCTGGAAGTTTCACGTGTTTTAACTTTGCTTCTATTTGTTATTTGTCTTATCAGTGCACATTAAACAAACTCGGAGTTTCAAGTGTTGCACTCGCACAAAGGTTATTAATGTGCTGTATGACAATGACATGACCATGAGGTTTGGAATCAGGTTCAAAATCACAGAACAGACGTGATGCTGGGTATAAGTGTGGTTTTAAGCAGCGCGCCCATCCAGTAAGAACACGTCGTGTCTTACTGACAGTTGCAGTAAAATGCTGCACGTCACTGTAATTTCATGACTGTAACCATCACTGCTGCACTTGCCTGTTGGTTTAGTTTTGCAGATGATAACATTTCGTATGTTGAAATGCAGGATTTCATATTTGACAGAAAGGCTGGGCAACCTCTCTGATGAGACTCTGCTCAGCCATTTTAGAGATACAGTATTGTATTGTGTGATGTGCAAATTTACTGGTGGTGATCCCTAGAGTCATTAGATGCTTACCACTGAGAACCATGTATGTGTCTATCAGAATGAGCATCAATCCATCCACATTTTTTTTTTAAATCTTTTAATCTGAACCTCAGTGTTGAACAGATGGACCGTTGGACTAGTGTTGCCACCCCCAGAGCCACAGTACTGTGCTCAAAAAACAACTTTTACTCGGCTTTCTCTCCCTTAGGATACGTACTAATCAACATTCGGTAATATCAGAAGAGATTAAAGGCAAGCTTTCAAATCTGTAAGTGTCAAATCTCATTATATATTTAAGATCAAAGTCTGTTTACAGGACTTAGGGGAGTTAGTTTGCATATGTGGAATACAAATACAGTATAACACCTTTTGTGTGTCCAGAGGGAGTTGTGTAATATTTGATAAATTTCCAAAAGTGATGTCAGCATAGGATTGAAAAATCAGCAGGTGTGGAGGGTTAGGGTTGGCCCTTTTAAACCTCTGGTCTATCCATTACCAGAAATATACATACAGCTCACTAAATGTCTATGGCTAAGCATTGTGGGTAATGTAGGCTCCAGGTTTTAGAGGCAGAAGCATTTGTGGGGTAAAGAAGTATCAATAAAATAGCTCTGGTTCTGAATTTCAGTAGCAGAACCAGGTATCTTAGACTCTGGAATCAGACTGAGAACGTGTGCACATGACTGTGTGAGTAGAGTGAGTAGATAGCTGACATCATGGCCACTGTGTGTGTGTGAGTACGATAAAGGGAGGTACTCTGAAGCTAAAGATAGCCAGTGGAAAGGCAGAGAACAAAAATAATGGATTCTGCATGTTGTCTGCATGGTTTAGACCTAACTGTGAGTTACTACAGTGTTTTAGTAAGACCACTTGTGGACTAAGTAGGTCAAACATACGCGCACACACACAGGTCACCTCACAGACTTACATATAATGTAGGACATGGTAATGGCCCTCGGTTGAGAATGTGTAAAAGGGAAAGAGCTGAGGAGAAGAGGCATGGAAGGAGTGTCAGCTCAGCGCAGATGAATAGATACTCTAGTCCTGGAGTCGTTATACTTCATCCTCCTGCACCATGGTGAAGTTATTATTATTTTTTTAAGCCAGTCATTTGTCACTTCCTTTCATAATTGTTTTTGCAGTGTGTCATTTTTCAATATGTTTGGCCTGAAGCCAGTCTATGCTACCAAGCTGTGAAAAAAGGGAGCAGGGATGTGTTTTTTTTGTGAGTCTTTTTTTTAAGCAGTCACACACACACACACACACACACACACACACACACACACACACACACACAGAGTTTTCTGTTTAGCTCGACTTATACAGGCAAGGTCAGGCATGAGAGAGTAGGAAAAGGCTCCACACACACTTGGATACGCAACACGCTGCCAATCAGCCTCTTTTTCCTCTGCTGACTCACACCAGGAGATCCCTGCTGCTGGTTTTTCCTGTGTTTCTTTCTTCCAACTTGAGATTGATTAGCCATTCGACGTTGTATTTATCACATCTGCCAGCTTTTGTTCTTGTATCGTTCATCATTTCTGCTGTCAACACATCTGCTATTGGGGAAGTGTGACGCAGTGTGACGTTCCCGCTCTTATAGTGTTTTGTTCTTATGTAAGTAGTGGCATCTTTGAAAAATATGACATATTGTCTTGTTGAATGACAGATAAAGGGAAAGTGGGGGTGGTAAGGTGGTGCAGTGGGGGTGCACATCACAGCAAGAAGGAGCTGGATTGAGAGTTCACACCTTCTCCGTGTGTTTATGTGGGTTCTCTGCGGGTCCAGCTTCTTTCCACCGTCCACAGACATGGTGACTATATTGTCCACGTGTGTGAGCTGTTGTTTGTCTCCGTATGTCAGCACTGTTATAGAGGGACACAACCTGACCAGTGTGCACCCTGCCTCCAGCCTAATCACAGCTAGGATAGGCTCCAGCGGAGTGAGTGTGACCCTCAAGAGAAAAAGTGGTTAGGATAATGGGTTGATGGATGGAAGAGGAAGTGGCACAGGCTATTGATTAGCTGTCTCTGGTTTGCAACCCAACATTTTAAAATCCATTCAGCCAAGATGTCAAATTTGTGTTTAAAAAACAAATCCCTAAAACGGTTTGATGTTTGTTAACAACTACGGTGCATAGCTGTTTCATAAAGTTATTCATTTTTTTATCAGCCATGCTAGCATTATGGCTCCAGGGTCAGATTAGAGAATTACACTGTAAGCTCATAGACAGTGAGCTTAGCGCCACAGGGACGAGCATTAGTTGCACATGCTGATGTTTTAACTTTTTCGATCAGGTCAGTTTGTTCAGTCCTTTGGTTCATGGACAAATAAAGTCAAAGCTGGTAACAGTTCCCAGTAGTGCAAATTAGCATGTGTTAATATGCTAATTGAAACAGAGACGGTGATTACTGCAAACATTTTACCCATTTAGCATCTGCGTGTTAAAATGATCATACTCCACTCAGCATTGATCCTTTTAGTACTGAGACAAAAGGTGGGATGTAGACAGACAAGAATGCAAGTTATTGTGTGTTCTTGTGCCAAAACACACCTGGAAAGTAACCAGCAGCTTCTACTTTTCATAAACAGTGTGACTATAGTAATAATATGTTAAACAATAAGGATTCTCTCTTCTTCTTCTTTTCCATATTTTCATCTTGACTTTCACAGCAGGTCCACTTTGGCCTGTATCAAAAGATCTAGAGCAACTATTCAGTCAGACCAGCAGGCTGGATCTGCCTTTTTGAGATGTGACTGATGCAGCTACTTCAGTATTTATTAAGGTGGGATTTAAAAGTCAATTTCTAGAAAAAGTGTAGTGAAATATTTCACATTTGGCTGGAGAAAACGCACATGCACAACACATCTGACACAGCCTAGCATCTGAACATACTGTATGTACTGTAGTGGCACACGTATGTAAATCAGATGAGCTGCAGCTGGGCTCATTTACATATGTAGGGATAGTAAATAGCCAACTAAATTGAAAGATTGTAGAGATGCGAAATGCTCCCCTGATGATAATTTGCATCAGGCTTGCCAAGCATCCCCTGTTGTGATTTTCACTGCACTCAACTACAAGTGAAATAGCCTTTTTTGACAAATACAAGACTGCATCCAAACCTGACATACAATTAACGTTTTCAAGATAAAAAAAAAAACCAGCAAGCCTAAAATCCTCGTTAGAGAGAGTGTTCATGTCGTGTTTATTTCCAAACCGAAAAGCACATTACATTACTGCCACAAACTTTATTTTCATCAGGTTGGCAACATACCCCCCTGCTGTGATTTTACACGCCACAACACTGGAGCGGCATAAGTAATGTCAGACTGAAAAAGATGTTGTTGAATCAAGTGAATTGAAGAAAACATGAGAATGCACTGAAGGATGCAAAATAGGAAACAATCAAAATGAGGGAATTCAAGAGGAGAAAGTGCAAGAGCGAGATAAGACAGAGAAAAAAACAAGCTTTCTAGTGGTTATAAAACCAAATGAGCTTTAGGCAGAATAAGGATTTTCTGAGTCGTGGTGCTTTGTTGAACTGGTTATTCTAATTGGTACCAGATAACAGCTTGTGTCCAAAATAAAAATGTGGGCTTTAGGTTCATTTTCTGTGACTAAACTTGTGTGTTTTCTGCTTTAAAACTGTTTCTTTATTATTGTTGTTACGATGCTGTTACGATGCAGGAGGAGACGTTACAGAGGCAAAGCAGAGCATTGTGGGTAGGCCTCAAAATAGCAGAGGCCCCTATATTTGGCAGCTTGATTTCCATGTCAACTTTATCTCCACAATAGGAGCAATTGCTCAGTAGTGAATGCAAGCAAGAGAAACTGAGAGTGTGTGTGTGTTTGGGCGTTGTTAGACGGAGGAGTCCAATGCTCCAGCCTAAAGTGTCCCGCTCTGGCAGGTACAATATGCAGACAGCTGAGCAGACTGTTGAAACTGTGAGGGAGAAGATACCATACTTTATATTTCATGAGCATAAGTTTAGTGCTGCATCTTAACTATTTTTTTAAAGGCGAATGAAAAAAGACACAGTGTTATCTGAACTGGGATTTCAGTAAATGCATCAGTGAGAACACTGATTTCTCACTGAGATTTCTTTTCATCAGTCCTGTTTTCAGTCATAGTTTTCCCATCTTTTCATCTCTCCCCAAAGACACAAGGCAAAAATACAAAGGCTATATTTTAATATATATATGGATGTATCATTAAGGCAATATTTTCAGATTATGTCACATTTCATCTTCAAACTACTTCATATAACTGGGTTTCAAGATGACTCATAACTCTTTAATTCTATTTTTCACAAGTATGCAGCTAATATGACGGTTTATTCAAAGTTTGGTGGTGAAATTAAATATGGCCCTTTTGGTTTTATGTACTATAACACATGCTGAGTCTATTGGTTCATTCTTTGAGCAGGAGATTCTTCCTACCAGTGTCCATTAAGCCTCCCCCCCCCACCCCCCGTAAGGGGAAGGGGGGCATTAGTTATGTCTGAATTTATTATGTCATCCCTTTTCTTTGCTTTCCACTCACGATGCACTTTTTATGACTGACTCCTTGTTTGAACTGTACATAAATGAACCGGTCTGTCCCAAGTCCAAACAAGTCAGCTCATGCCATCCTTGATAATTCAATTGCACCAAGAAGTGTTCCGGTCATTTGACACATACTCGGCCAGATGCACTGGAGCCATGAGTGGTGATGTTTCACAAGAATGCCGATACAAGTTTATGAAGGGCTTGTTGTTGAGCCTATCCAGGCCTTGAATTTGTTATTCTTTGTTTTGTTGTTAAATGTGGAAGGACCTTATTGGTCAGAGCTGCTCATTTTTCTTCTTTTCTTCTTCCTCTGACGATACGGCGTGTTCTTTTGGCGGTATAGAATGTCAACTGGCAATCCCTCCAGCAACCGACAATAAACTGAGACGAAAATAACAAAGCCACAAGGTGTTTCAACATGATTAAAGCAACAATGTCAAGAAAACTCTCACCCTTTAGATGTTTACCTCATGTGTCATTGCCTTGAGTTCTTCAAATCCTCAAGGTTTTCATTTGCCCTGGAGTTTGAATAAACAGTTTTGCCGTGATGCTTTGTGAACAGTTTTCCAACTTTTAAGACACTGCACTCTGAAGATTGAACCCTTACTCGTAATTTGCATGTCCAATCCTGTGCTTAAAACATAGGATGAGAGGAATTATGGAATCTCCTTCCGGATGAACTGTTAAATAGCTTTAGTTTCCTGACAGTGCTAAATCTTCTGGAATCTTTCCTGTCGCTACAGTTTTCCTTTTTTCATTTATAGCTTGTTCCCCTGTTGATTATCTTTGTACCACTTTCCACCTTCTCGTGTTGGCTTGTTTTCCTCTACCTTTGGGACAATTTCGTTACCGACTGGATGTAGCTAATAATTTCCCGACCTAAAACAATAGCCCCAGACAGCGGAGGTCTTAGCTGTACAGCCACTGTGACATTTTCTCATCGAACAGGCCCTCTTTTGAAACAACTAAATGCCAGGCAGACACCACAGGGCACAATTAGACTTCTTTACACTGCACAGAGAGAAGGAGACTGCTACAGCTAGGACACACACACACATACACATACACACTAAGTTTGCTCCCCATGCAGTCCGCCACTGTCCTACAGTCATTTATTTTACTTTACTAATTGCTTTAATGGGGTTTTCAGGGGTCAGCTTGTTCCTGTAAGCTAGTGGCTGTTAACTCTCTATCTTTTTCTCTCTGTCTCCATTAATAGGCTCAGATTAGAGCTGAATCTTTAGTAATGCAATCACTTGACAGGCACTTCATTGTAGAACCTGCTCATTAAGACATAGTTAATAGATGTCCTTTTCACTTAATTGCTTTCCAAGCTATGGTTACTCACACACACAAACATATGCATGTACGTTAAGATGATATCGGTCAGTGAGTGCATATTGTACTTGAGGAGTACTACAGTCTATTGTAAGGGAATTGTTTTCAAATGATCCTTTTTCAATTTTTACTTTGTCGTGGGGAGTACCTAAGTCAGAATGTATTAATAGGAAGACACTGTTACAAGGGATTTTATGGCTTGACCCACTAACCTGAGAGACCCATTTATTTAAATAGTAAAAAGACAATTGGCAATTTTTCTGCTGACAGGCAACGTATGGTGGCAGCTTTTAAACAGTACACAACACGCAGTGAAATGTGTCCTATTGCAGTTAACCCATCCCCCTGTGGGGAGCAGTGGACAGCTACAGACCGCGCCTGGGGAGCTCACACTGGGTGTCTTACTCAGGACATACCTGGTATGGGGGACGATCTGGGTGCCATAGCTGGGAATCAAACCTGTGACCTTTTGCATCCCAGCCTCATGCCTTAACCCACTGAGCTACCAGGTCTTGCATGCGACTGAAATGGTCTCACACCAACATACAGTACAGCCTGTATTGAAACAGCACGTTGAGAGATGCCAATCATTTACATTCTAAGCTCTGAAACTCTGCCTAAAACGTGGCGTTGATCAAAATGATCTGTCTCATTTTAGCCAAATGCTCCACCAGTGGCCCACTTATCTCTGCAATTAAGTCTGTGGTCAGTCTGTTTGCAGCCAAACAACCGTGTAAACTGAGCCAATCCAAATTTGAATAAAGAAATGACTGGAGGCTGGAGCTTTGCATGCAGTATTTTCTATGATGCCATGATTGGTTTATTTCATGTCATTCAGAGAGAAGCAATGGGTAGGAGAGTGTGGTTAGAGGCTGAAATCTTTGTTCAATGGTCCATTTGGTGATTTAGGAAGTGATTGTGGAACATTTGAGAAGCCATGGATTGCATCTGGGTAAGAGAAGATAAATTGCAAGCTTGTTTTTTTCACTTTCTTTCACTTTTCTGTAGCTTTATTACACACTGTACCCTGCAATAATACACATCAACTAAAATAAAAATACTATATCAAATATAAGGATTGATAAGCACAAGTGATCTCAGTCCCTTCCTTCCTGGAGGCTTGCTACCTAACTACTAGAGCTAACAAGCTAACTACAGGGTAACTTGCTAACTACCTAGGATTTGGATGGCACATGGAGATAAGCAGATCTGTTTTTTGGTAGATTTTACACTATATGTAGCTTTTGTCTTTAGACACAAGTTTAAATAAGGTAGAACTCAGAAGGAACCTCATGAGGAAAAGGTTTTTTAGCTTCTGTCAGTCACCCTAGTTTTTATATTTTCCGGTTGTATATCCTTTAGATATACTTCAGCTAAAGCAATATACCAAATACACTAAAATGAAATATGAATTATATTTAAGTTCAACTGTAACATATGTGCTTTAAGGCAGGTTTAAGGCTGGTTTTAACTGTGTTACATGGACTAAGACAGTTTGTTGTTGGTCAGTGTGTCGATTCTGCTGCAGTGGTATTTAAACTGCATTGTGTGTGGAGCTTACTGCCTCCACACTCAAAGCCACTGAAACTGGCATTATATGAAATTAAACTCACAGTGTAGTAGGTCACTTTCATGTGCTTTCAGACTCTCAGTCTGTGCATTTAATTGCAGCCTAGAGTCCAAATGGTCCATGCTACCACTGTGTGTAGGTCATGTGTTTGTGTATGCTTGAACTTCTTTAGACTAATTTACCTTTTTGCCCCCATGATGCACTTTGCACATCCCATTTCAGTCCATTTAGTTGAAGGCGGTACATACATGCATGTGATGGCATGTGCATATGGTTTGCAAGTGTGTATGTGGTTGTGTGTGTGCTACCATCTATAACCCCTCCCCTTTCCCTCTTCTGTCTCTCCCGACTCCCCCTTTCAAAATCCCTCCTTGCTTTTCAGACTTGGTGGATGAGCGGGGAGGGAGGGATGGGGGGTGGATGCAGATGGTCTGGTCAGAGAGAAAGAGAGAGAGGCCAAGAAAGAGAGAGAGAGGCAGAGGATGACTGGCAAGCGGCGGGCTTTTTGGCAGGGTCGACCAGTGGGAGGGCCCATTGTGATGCAACGTTGCATAAATAATGCCACGGGGCTTTTAAATGCTCTGTTGCCATGGGGACCTTTGTGCCTCGGTGAGCACTGTGTGTGTGTGAGTGTGTACGTGTGTGTTTCGTGGCCCCTGAGGAGAGAAAGAGAAGGAGATATAGAGAGAGAGAGAGAGGAGCTGCAGTCAGCTCAAGTGACACTTCTTCCCTCTCTCTCTCTCTCTCTCTCTCTCTCTCTCTCTCTCTCTCTCTCTCTCTCTCGCTGTGTCCTGAACCAGGACAGATGAGAGTTTGGAGGAGGGAGAGGGAGTGCTGGTGTTGTCGCTTCTTGACCAGACTGAAGCAAAGAAAAGCGGCGTACTTTTGTGATTTTGTGTCTTTCTGTGAAGTATGGTCCATGTGAAGGTATGTGTGCTCACTGCTTCTTCTCCTCTCTTTTTCTTTTATCCCCTCATCTCGATATTTCTTTCGTTTTCACCAGCATTATGTACCAGAATACATTCCATCATAGTCTCGCCTCTTTCTCTGCAGTAACAGGTGTCTGCCTGTCAGCCTTGAATTGGAGGGAGCAGAGATCACAGGGGGAAAAGGAGGGAGCGGTTGCTTTTGTTTGAGTGTTCATGAAGCCTTACAGCCGAATTCTCACGGCTCTTCATCCAGCTAGTTAGTCCGCTTGTTTGGCCTGCCAGCCCCTGTGCTCTTAGCAAAAAACCAAATAAAAAACACAAGCTTATCATTTCTTTCTTTACCTTCTGTGGAGATTTTGTTTTTAAGTGTGTGTTTTTTCTTCTCTGCTCTTGTTCACATCACTTGATGAGGGTGTTTAGATTCTCATCACACAAAACAACCTGCAGTTTGCTCACATGCAGTGTTTGCTTAAGATGAAAATAGGAAGTGCAGCTTTCCAACTCTGTGTGACGGGATTTCTTGCAGCTTTCTAGAAGCTTTTGATTTGCATTTGCATGAAAGGACTGCAAGTTTTATTTTTGGAATTACTCCCTTACAATCCTACACACATCAGTTTCAGAAATGATTTACCATCGTTTGAATGAATGCGCAAAATGTGATTTCTGTTTCTGTCAAGCATCTATATTTTTATTTGCTGAGGAGCGCAAACGCGTCTGTGTATCATCGTGTCGAAGCCGTGTAAACAGGGGAGACTCTGCAAGTTGCTCTCGCTGTTTAACGATATTCACACTTGAGAGACTTCAGAGCACCGTGTGTGTGTGTGTGTGTGTGTTTGTGTGTGAGCATTAAAGCATGTTACCATCAACAGACTGTTCTGCATTCACAACATTTTGCACTCAGCAACTAGTCACGGATGATGGATTCTGTATCTTGCAGCAGAACATTTCTGATATGTTGCATGTGACTTAAGCATTTAACTGTATGATGGAGGCTTTTGGAAAGTTTATGTAACCTGTTAGTCTATCTGTACACCCACTCTATGATTGAAACGTGTGCAAAATGAACACAGATGCATCGTCCCTGCCCCTGTTACAGCCATGCGTGTCCACTTACCATTAATAAAAAGAAAGTTGTGCATAATTACAGCTAATAATTACAAATTTGCAATGTGATTTGTTAACTTATTACATTAATGATTCATTATAATCAAATTGTATCAGGAAAGCCTGCAGTCGCCTCAGGCAACATCAGTGTTTAAGCTCCCACGGACCAGCACTCTGCTCTCCATCAGAGCACTTTTCAGGAAGAAAACGAACATAGCATTAATAATATTTATTTTTACTGAGCAATGTAATTTGGGGTGATATTTTAAAGCTACCCTGCTTCTCTGACTGTGTTTGTGCGAACAGAACAAGCTGACTTTTACTCACTTTAACGACACGCAGTGGCCTGGTTGGTGTATGAAGTTTAATTTGGTTTGACTCTGCATAGGATTAAGTGGCCACCTGTCTTTCACACTTACCTCTATGAGTGCCACTCATAAAAAGAACTTAATATAACCAAATATATATTTAATGCATACATTGTGTGTGCGCTTGTGTCACATGTGAAGACCCATTTAAAACTCGGACAAACTCACGTTTGTCATGGCTTCTCGTCTCCTTCTTATACTGCCGCTGTCGTATCTTCTTCCATTGATTAGAACCAGTCCACTTGGATTGATTTAAAGTTTTTCTCATTTTTCTGTTTTTTTTTCTTCGTGCAAACTGATTACATTTAATCAGCTATAATGATTGTAGCAGCCAAAACAAATGCTACAATCAGCTGTTTGTTTGTGTCTATCAACTAATTGGTTGTTATGCATCACACGTCGAACAGCATAAATTAAGCATAAAGACAATGAGCCTCGTGCCAAAACCACTCATGCTAACACATCTTGTTTTGTTAACGGCATGTAGGAGTGATCTTAGACGGGCGGCTTGAGCTCTGTAGTGTAAAGTACTTCCTACAAGCAGTCTTAAACTGTATGGCTGTGAAAACAGATACAGTACGATAAGATTCTGTGTTGCACCTGATTTCATGCAGATTTATTTAACAATTTCCAATGTGTTCATTTTAAACAGAACTACAATATATTTACGTTACATTTAGTGTATTTAGATTTAGTTCATATATTTTGCACTGAAGAAACTGAAGCCACTACACTGCAGCCAGAGCTTATACATTTTATAAATAAATCAATTATAAATAAACATTCACGTTGGGATTTCCTACATTTTATATCCATTGCACCTACACATTGTAAAATTCACTCATGTAAAACACATTTTATACATATGTTCATATCCATTGCATATTTATATGTAGTAGCAATCTGTCAATATGTTTATCTACTTCTAATTCATGATTATAGTTAATACAACCTGTATATTATTTCATATCACTGCACATCCGCAAATCTGTAAGTATTAGTCTTTTACCCTACGTATACTCTTAACGTATTACTCCTAACAGCAAATCCACACACTGCATAAATGATTTGTCAGGCAGAGTTTAGATCCAAACGTCAACGTTGCCTTCTATGACAGTAAATAGCTAGCAGTGTGAAACTGACATAACCAGTGATGTCTGGCCTGTTTTCCCACCACAGACCAGGGTCCATTTCACAACAATTAAAAACGTGTCAGTGGCACTGGAGCCAAAATGATGTTCAGGATGACTGTAAATGTGGCAGTAAATAAATAGATGAATTGTTTTGACACATTCTGTCCCCCTCTCTCCCTCACTCTCTCGCTCTGTCACTTTCTCTGTCTCCAGGAGTTGCAATTTGAACGTCTGACCCGGGAGCTGGAAGCTGAACGACAGATTGTTGCCAGTCAGCTGGAGAGATGCAAGCTTGGCTCTGAGACTGGAAGCATGACTAGCATCAGGTGTGTGTGCGTGTGCGTGTGTGTCTCACACCCGTCAGATCCTCTTCTGTACACTCTACCTGTGTGTGTCAGCTGTTGCTCTTGCAGGTGACTGGCTTTACAGCTGGTCACATTAGAGATGCACTCCTTGATTTTTGTCCAAAAAGTGTAGTAGAACACACACATGTGTTTTATGAATTTACACAGTTGACAAACATCAGGCTTAAATTTAATAGATTAATTGTTCTTTTTTCTTAACTGAACAATCATTATGTAATGGATTTATAATCCAAGACTAGATAATAATAGATTATTTGATAAGCTTTGATCATACATACAGTATTATCACTATATTAGGCTGTTGTGGTGAACATGGTTGCAGACACAGCCACACAACAATAGCCACTCTCCTTTTAGCAATGTTTTTTGTCTCCATCGATTCACGAGTGAACTGCTCCATCTGGCCTCTTTGCCAGTAATAAATAATTGGTCATAAAAACAAAACTAAGAGCTAAAAAAGACTCAGATATGTTTTAGAGCTTTTTAGTTGGGTTATCTATGTATGATTAAAATACCCTGTTGGCACTCGAATAATCAGGAAAGGGGGCAAATACTTTTTTTTCAGTATGGCTTATTTCTGCATTGTGTAAATATCCAGCGTTGCCTTCTGCCGTCCGAGACTCCTTTTCTGCAGCAGGAGAACAAGCATCAGTGTTACTCTAAGAATGATCAAAGCAGCTGCTTTTCGTAGTTTAAATGAATTTTGGCTCAACTCTACTGGCACAAAAACAAACGTTCATATTTGCTAACATAATGTGCTATCTATTGTTCATTAAAAGCTGCAACTGCCTCTCACAGTGTGCAGCTGTCACAGGAGTCCGTTGTTCTGTTCGGGAGCTTCATATTTTGTGAAGATGGAAGTAAACTGTACACAATGTGGAGAGACTGTCATATTATCTGCTGCTGATTGAGTTTGGACCCGAGTCTTGGCGCTGCTCTGAGGCTAAAGAACACATTCTACACATTCCATACAGGTCCCAGTGTGAAGGCAGCGCTCCTGACACAATAGCGGTAATGCACTTATCCTGCCTCTCGGGACACTGTAACCCGATTAAAGCCTCTGTCTCCATTTCTTTGTCTCACTCTCTCTCTCTCTCATACACACACATAAATAGACGCACACAATCCATCATCTTTTCTCCTCTTTGATTCTGTTAAGCGAGTGGGGATTCCATCCGTCTCAAACTAATTACTCATCTGTCTGCATTGTAATTCTCATTTCAATTTGAAGGGATGGACCAACAAAGAGCGGGAAGACGGTCTAAAACCCGATTCATTCACGAGTCTAATTAGCTGGTGCATGCATTTAGCTCTTGCGCCCCGCAGTAGGGCTGTGCTGCGGGCCCACTTTTAAAACAGCAGTAATAGGGGAGATGAGAAGCCTTTCAGTGCATCACCCAGCTGCACAGAGAAGGAAGAAAGGCTGCCGTCTTCGCAACTCGATTAGATGGGTTTTTATTTAGTGGGGAGCAGAGCGTCTTGTAGATAACTCTGTGATGTACACTGCTTTTTAGAAAGCATCCACTTTGTTTGACTTGGAAGTAATTATCAAATGGACAAATGGTTTGGCAAAACACACCGATCCACCGAGGCAGTGTGCTGGAGGTTTGTAAGAGCATGTAGAATATGTGGTTCAATTATCCCTGCAACACTTGTATTGTGTCTGTTCTTAGTAGAACAAAAGGGGCAACATTTAATCGTCAGCTACAATACATGTAGGGGAATTTATCCTGCTAGTACTTATAGTAAGACACTGCACAGCGTTTAAGCTAGCAGTTTAAATATAATTGAAGCATTGAATTTTTTGAAAGTGAATTAAATTGAAATTCTTGTATTTAGGGGTATTGAACCTGTCATTTTGATGTTTTTTGGCAGCTGAAAATGATTTTGGTGCCTTTCATTTGTCTTGGGATGTTAGCATAACCGAGATGCATTTTAGCTCATTAAATATTTGGTTTATGTGTGATACAATGATTATTATTAAATCTTTTTGGTATCTGTTTGGCACGGTATCCACGTGGTCCCGTTTGGGATAGGTCATTTAACATTGGCAAAGTGTCATTTGTATCATCCAAGTCTCATTAAGATGTAAAATGTCAAACTTCTACACTTAGTAAGAAGCTGTATTATATTTCTTAGAAAACTCTCTTCCAGACAGTCTAACCATCTGTCCCTAAGGAGCAGCTCTAGTTTCTGCACCCAGACAACCCACGAGCTCACCGACTGAAGGCACAGTAGATATAATTTGATCGCTGGCGTTAAGGCCAGGGCCAGTACCTGTGTGGGGTTTTCAGACGCCTTAGCTGACGCGTGTGCTAGATATATACAATAGATCCAGGGACTTGTCATTTCTCAGAGTGGCTTTTCTCTTCAGATTCTAGTGGTTTAGGGTAAATCATCTTACTAGTTGGCTTTCTCTGTCATTGATCTGACACAACACATAAAACGCAGCACCTGAAACAATGCTAATGTTTCCTCATGGAAGGGTTCAAGGTAAATTATGAATGAGTGTTAACTGCAGCCGTGTAGTTGTGGGGGTGCTGCCAGTTCAGGAACCTGCTCCTGTTGTGTTGTGGGAGATAAAAACTTTCAGAGGTGCTAATGAGTTGTTGGGCTCTTCTTGTTTCTAGTGTTAATCAGTCACCACAGGTCATAGTGCCTGCCACAGCATGTGCTGCTGCTTTATCACTTCAAAAAGCACAGTTCTACTGTGTGACTGTGTGTGTGTGTGTGTGTGTTGCTCTGTCAGCCAACATCAGACACTGTTTTCATCTGTGAAGAGAAGAACAACACATATGTTGCTTCATTAGTTCAATGGCCATTCTGTCTAAAATGTCAAGGTTGCAAGTGATGCTTTGATTTGCTTATGATCTCAGGTTAAACAACAGGTGAGAATGATCATATGAGTAATATAGTTGTGCTGAATAAGTTGGGATTGAGTTATTGTTCCATTCACTTAAGTCTCTGTAGGAGCTTAAGCAGTCAAGCATGAATGGTGTTCTACTAATTGGTGAATAGTTTTAATCAATACTTTCCTGTATATTCATGTTGTGCTCATTGGATAGAATCACTGACAGAATAAAGTACAACGAGGGTTTGACATGTTTTATGTTTAACAGGAGAAGGGAGGGTATACAAAAGCTACAATAGCTCTGAGTTATTATGAAGCTGGCCAAGGAAACGGTTTGTTTTTGGCATAAGGACAACTTTGCTTTTTCAGCACTGCTCTTTTGTTATCCTGTTTTCCTCCCATTCACTTTGGATTTTCTTCTTTTATTTACCCACTTGTCCTTTAACATTGGTATAGCTTTGTGTTTTTTTTTTCACTCTCTTTATCTGAGTTCTCTACAAGTTGTCAGCTAACTTTTCTCACCTGGACACAAACACAAGTTGTTAGAGCAGTTCAGTTAAGAGCGATTGTGGCTGTTTCACTTGGGTGCAGACACCTAGGTCCTTCTTTAAGCTCAATTTTGATCCATTAAAACGAGCCCTGAAGAACATATAAAATATGAGAAATGTCTATTAGTGGCCCTTCCTCGGCCTACAGTTTGCCTTCTCCCTGGCTACGGTCCCTTTATCTAATCATCCAAGTGGCCTTCTGACAGTGAGCACACACCTAGTAGATACGGATACGTATCCTCTGGTGGCACCGTGGTGGCCGCACCACTCTGCTGGCTGAGAAATAGTCACCTCGCTGGGTGGGCTATTTGTCTGGCCGTTTTGGCTGTGCATGTTCGCGGCACTTGTCCAGTAATCCGATGTGTCGCTGTGTGCTTGTCTGGCTGCTGAGTCGTGAGTATGTATGTATGTGTGCATATGTGTGCGCATATGTAACGGCGACCACTGTTGCTCGTCTGGCGGGAAAATGCGGCCTGTCTTGTGAGCCCTGCAAGGGCCCATTACACATAAGTTGGCAGAGGGCTCGGCTGCCACTTTAGATTCAGAGGACTGCTGCTCCTTCTCAGCATCCCCTCTGTACACATACACTAACAGAGAACAGGTGTGCAGCCTTACTAAGTGCCAGTATCATATTCAAAGAAATGTCTCTAATAGTACTAGTACTAGTACTTAAAGGAAAAACAGATGAATCGTTGCCATGCAGAACATCGCCAATAGTGAAGACTTTGCTTGACACTTTTATTCAAAGCAACTTACAAGGAGCTAGTGCTAAAGGTCTTGTTAAAGAACACACCTTTGATGGGGGTTGCATCCCAGTCTAAAGCTTATCCCATTGAGCTGCCAGGCCAGGAAAGAGCCTGTGTTGGCCTCACGGACAAGTATTCAACAGCCCAGGTTGCTGAGTAGAACATTATTATTACGTTTTAATGGCATTAGAGATAAAACTCGTAGACCATAGATGTGGGTCAGGAAGGCTCCACGTCCCCTCTGGCTTTACGCTTTAATCACGCGCCAGACCCTTGTCGTCATTTACAGTAATGTGTACTGCACCTGCTCTAGGCACAAAAACTGCTTGGCTATGTGTAGACATAAAAACTGCACCTAAGTCAGTTATGGCTAAAACAGTTAAGCTGAGGATCACAGCTATCTAATGTCTCCAAGATGCTCATACACACATTTCAGCCTCCTCCCTGCGCATACATTGTTGACTCTTGCTCATATAATAATTACCCCAGCCAGCTGTGGATCTAGTCACGTCTGCTACAGTGGCTTCACACCAAGAATATTTGTCAAGGCTGTATACTTGCAGCATCAGAGCGGAGCTAAAAATGTTTGGACAGGGAAATTTTGCTGGAGAAATGATGTAGGAAAAAAGTGTGACCCAAAGTCAGAGTGCTTTATGAATGCGTATGTTTCATTACAGTCATCAGTGTATATGTCATTGTTGTTCTAGTTCAGGGGTAGGCAAGTTCGGTCCTAGAGAGCCGCAGCCCTGCTTGTTTTCCAACCCTCCAGCTGTTAACCAAGAGCACGAGCGGTTGATTACCTGGATCAGGTGTGTTCAGCCAGTCAGAAGCTGTAAGTGCAGGGATGGTTGGAAAACAATCAGGGCTTCGGCTCCCTAGGACCGAACTTGCCTTCCCCTGTTCTAGTTGTATGTCGCAGGCTGTGTTTAAGAGAGCCAGCCTGTTTAGTAGATTATTGCACAAGTTAGGGAAATGAAAAACCTTCACAGGTAACCTTCGCAATAAGGTGGTTTAGAATCAGAATCCCCTTTATTTACCAAGTATGCTGCTTATACAGTGGAGGAAATAAGTATTTGACCCCTCTCTGATTTTGTAAGTTTGTAAGATATGAAAAGTCTCAGAACAGTTACATTTTAATGGATGGTTGAATTTAACAGTGACAGATAGCACATTAAAAGAAAATTGAAAAAAAAACATTAAATAAAAGAAACTGATTTGCCTTTCAGTGAAATAAGTATTTGAACCCTCTAACAAAAATACTTTATACTTAGTGGCAAAACCCTTGTAAAGGATGACCAACTTCTAGCACATTTTAGGAGGAATTTTGGTCCCCTCCTCTTTGCAGACTATCTCTAAATCACTAAGGTTTCCAGGCTGTCTTTGTGCAACTTTGAGCTTCAGCTCACTCCATAGGTTTTCTATTGGATTAAGGTCCGGAGACTGACGAGGCCACTCCATGATCTTAACGTACTTTTTCTTAAGCACTCCTTTGTTGCCTTTGCTGTATGTTTTGGGTCGTTGTCATGCTGGAACACCCATCCACGACCCATTTTTAGTTTCCTGGCAGAGGGAAGGAGGTTTTTGCTCAGGATTTTACAATACATGGCTCCGTCCATTTTCCTGTTGATGCTGTGAAGTTGTCCTGTGCCTACCCCCAAAGCAGAATGTTTTGGGGACGGTGTTTTGGGGTTCATAGGCAGCATTTGTCTTCTTTCATACACGTCGAGTTGAGTTAATGCCAAAGAGCTCAAATTTGGTCACATCTGACCACAGCCCCTTCTCCCAGTCACTGTCTGACTCATTCAGGTGTTCATTAGCAAAATTCACACGTCCTGCACATGTTCCTTCTTGGGCAGGGGGAGCTTAGGAGCACTGCAGGATTTAAATCCATTGCGGTGTAATGTGTTTCCAATGGTTTTCTTGGTGACTGTGGTTCCAGCTACTTTAAGGTCATTGACTCCTCACATTTAGTTCTAGGATGATTTCTCACCTTTCTCAGAATCACTGACACTCCACGAGGTGAGATCTTGCCTGGAGCCCCAGGCTGAGTTTGAATAATTTTGAGCTCCTTCCATTTTCAAACAATTGCACCGACAGTTGTCACCTTCTCTCCCAGATTCTTGCGAATGGTTTTGTAGCCCATTCCAGCCTTGTGCAGGTCTACAACTTTGTCTCTGACATCTTTGGACAGCTCTTTGGTCTTTCCCATGTTGGAGCGTTTGGAGTCTGCCTGCTTGATTGTTTCTGTGGACAGGTGTCTTTTATACAGGTGACTAGTTAAGACAGGTGTCTTTAATGAGGATGACTAATTGAGTAGGCGTGTCTAACCACTCTGTGGGAGCCAGAACTCCTAATGGTTGGTAGGGGTTAAAATACTTATTTCACTCAATGAAATATTTCTATCTTTTATTTAAAGTTAGTTTTCCATTTGATGTGCTATCTGTTAAAATCAACCTACCATTAAAATGATACTGTTCTGAGACTTTTCATTTCTTACAAATGTACAAAATCAGCGAGGGGTCAAATCATCATTTTCTCCACTGTACAAGAAATTAGCATCTGGTCTTTTGCAGCTCTTCTAGGACAGTACATACATGGCCATAACATTGATGATGACACATTCAATTATCTGTTACAGAAGATTATGGATTATGCAGTACATGAACTAGTTCACTTACTGAAAGATTTATTTTACCAATCCATTTTAGGCAAAGGCAATTTCTATTCTATTATTTAATGTTTAGACTATATTCACATTCAGCACCGTGATGAGAACTCTTTGCTGAAATGTTTTGAATTTAAAATTCCTTCAGCTGGTATGTTTATCATGTTTCAAAATGTTAGGAAATCACAGGAAAGTCAGTTGCTTTCATCCTGTGAGGACCGTGAACTTCACCTAACCTAACTTCACTGCAGTCTACCCATAGTTACCAAACCAAGCCACGCAGCTTCAGCAATAACAAAACAAATCCAGTTCCACTGTCAGTGAGCACTTCATGTTTTCATTTTCACACATTTTAAGAGTCATTGGGCCTGAAAAATATAATTTAGAGGGAAAAAATGAAATTTGGTTGTTAAGATGCATAATTAGTAACCCAGATTTCTGTCTGCTTCGTACAGTGATGTGTAAGATTCCATTTTCAGTTCACTGACTGCAACAAAACACTTTAGCTATTGTGTTTTTCTTCCTTGCATAGACATTTTAGACTTCCTCTCTTTATCAAGCCCACAAACTGCATCATCTGCAATCGCATTACACGCTCTTCTCTAAATGCCAGTGCTCTGAGTGGGTTCGTCGTTGTTGTGCCTCGATGAAACGCAGACAGATTTTTTTAGTTAAAGGCCACTTCCTCTCAGCCAATGTCCCAGAATATTGAGCACCACTCAGGTGAACCATTTGGTATTTTGAAAAAGTTGAAAAGCCTCCGAAAGTTTTGATTAACTAAAAGAAAGATATTGATATTGGCAAAGAAAATCGAAGCAGTTGAGTTGTGTGTGGGTGAATAATCTGTGATCTGCAGAGGGCTTTGATGTTGACTATTCTCATTTATCCCCCTCTTTACCATTAGAATTTAAATCCCTAATGTGTTCCTTCAGGAATCATATTGACTATAATGATAATGGTAATGGTGTTGTTGTTGGTAATGAGGATGTTCATTTCTAAACCTTCACTGATCCAGAGAGGACGGACCTTAGTGGCATCCTCCCTGTGTTCAAGCTATTGATTCGAGAGCGAGAGAGGGGAAACAGGAAGGAGAGTACAGCCAGTATGATGTGTTTTGTTGCCGGTGAAATATTCATCTGGCAACGTGCATATAGGAAACATATATATATATATATATATATATATATGTAACAACATCCATGTGTCTTGTAAAAGGAGCCTTGCTCAATATAAAATATTGCTTTCAGTAAATTAGCTGGAACTGGGGCCCGTAGTAGCCTGATAATTGAATCACATTTTGTTTTACTTCATTAGTTCAGCCTCATATTGTTTTTTATTGTGTCATTCCACAAATTGTCACTTCATGGAATGGCTGGCTGTGCAGAGCGTGGCACAGCGTAGCATATGACAGAGGAGCGCAGGAGAGCAGGGAGAGAGAGAGGACTGTCTGGAGCATAGTCGCTTGACTTTGACTCTATCGCTTAAGTTGCATATTGTAGCTTTAAGATACTAATAAGCAAATGTGTTTACTAGCCATAGAGCTTGTCATATGAGGCTAACCTTACAGGTAGCTGTACAAGACTTTTCCTTCGCAAGCTACAGAGTTCTATCCCCAGAGCTCTGTTAGTTGATCAGGGTGTGGAGCTGTCAATAACCAAAATACCAAACATATTAGAACTGCGGAACATATCTGAGAAAACTAGAGCCACGAGCATTAAGACATGAATTTTTAATACTGCTTTTGTTATACAAATAAGATGAAATAATTCTGGCATTTTAATTGATTTGAGCTTTCTGCCTAGTTAGGCTGTCTACTACACTACCACGTTTCTACAGTAACACAGCAGCCATTACAAAACCTTCACAGAGAAAGTCTGGCTAACAGTGATGCAGAGTAGAGAGGGGTGGCAGACAGAGAAAGAGAGAGAGAGGGAGGGAATAATAGGATGAGCGAGGAGACAGAGAGGGGAACGGGGTAGGCGGGGGGGGGGGTGGGGTGGGGGTGCATTGTCATGTTAAGCCCTTTTAACCCACCATCCTCTACACACCCGGAGACCCAGACACTGTTAATAAGACTAATATCGTCACAGACAGACTCTGTCTGTCCCATGGCTGTGTGTGTGTGTGTGTGTGAGTGTGTGAGAGTGTGTGAGTGTGTGAGAATGTGTGAGTGTGTGTGTGTGTGTGTGTAGGCACCAGCTGGCTCCCACCTTAGTCATATGCACCTATTATTGATCTAGCAGAATGGAGACTGTCAAAATGCACAGCACAGCAGCAAACGCATATTTGTGCAAAGAATCAGTATTTTTTTACAGTTTTGTCTTCCAGTTTTTTAGAGCATTAGGATTCTTAAAAGCACATTAGACTAATTATTGTAATTCTAATTACATACCTTATGTGTCAGGGGTTCAGACCTTGGTTTTCAAGCCATGATTTGGGTCATTTTTTTTTTTAGATTAGTTTTTTTTAAATAATCGACTATTTGACACTCAACAATATTAAGCTCTGTGAAGTTTTGACTTAATCCTGTCGCTGAAGATTTTATTCCCACTGCAACAGGCTTTGGTTTGTGTTCTAATGGAGTATTAAGACATGTGTTGATTCAGTGGGGTCATCTGGATTTATCTTTATCTGGTTTCATGGTTTATATCATCATGAGAGACATTGAATGAGCATATTTTTTCCCAACCCAGGTAGTAGAGCTACATGTAACCCCTCCCCCCACCTCAACCTCTACATTTTTTTGAAGTAAAATGGCAATGCCGTATCTGTGATCACTGTAGCCCTGATGTGTTGTTACCTACTGAGGAGGCGCACGTCACCTGTAATGTACAGTAGCTATGGCAGCCATGTGCGTCATACCAAGTCCCTTAAAGCACCCAAACAGAGCTGCAACACAAAAGGTGATGCTTGTTAAAGCACCACTAAAATTGTCCATTTAAAACCTGTCTAAGGGAAATGATAGTGTTCTCATGTTTTTTGCCACAGTATTTTTGAATCTCATTGGCACCATTTGTTACAAAAGATCAGAGATGATTAAGGTTGTTAATTAAAGTGTCAGGGACTTTTTAGTGCTATTTGGTGTAATGTTAGCGTAAAATAAATGAGAACCTGTAAAATATATGTTCATTCTGACTTGGCTGGTCACAGTTGAAACATATTGTGATTCCACATCTGTGCTCACTCCACTCAGACAGTCTGAACATAGTTTTACAGTGCCCTGCCAATTCAAACTGCCTCAATCACACACGGACAGCGGCAGTGAATTAGAAAATCACACGGCACTTTACGAGATGATCTGTTGATAGCAAAACATAATTAACTTAATTCCTTAAATGCAATCATGACTGTCTGAAAGGCAACACACCTGGGAGTCCGCTGGAGAAGCACAATGGAGCTGAGGATAGATCGTTAGCTATTCTGGCCACAAACTGATGTTTTCCTTAATTTAGCTCTGGACGTCTGCCATCCAGTAAAGTGGTTTTGCTGGAGCTGATCAATGCTGATAAGGTGACCTGGCAGACAGCTTCTGATAATGTGCACCGTATATATATGTGTGACACGGGCCGAGTTTCAAGCCGGCGAATTGATTTGATTTGACATCTAGGTAGCAGAGTAGAGAGTCGGAGCTCTGGCTTGCCAATCTCAGGAGAGAAAAGCTGCTGCTGAAGTCCCAACAGTTGAGCTAAACACAGTGTTTTGGCACCAAGGCTGTGCCACGCATCGTTTCTCGAGGAGAACTTGTCCTGGCAGCAGCACCAGGGACACAAATTCCCTGTAGAAATGTCAAAGTAAAGCGCGTGCTTCATTGCAGCAGCTCGGGAAACGTTTCCCTCTCTTGAAGTATCTGTTTTTGTTTCTAAAACGAGCAGATGAGACGATATGCCAGCATGTGTTAAATGAATGATTTGTAAAAATGTTGAAGTACTAAGTCCATTTCAAGACAGTCTCCATTTCTGCAGAAAGGAAAAGCACTGCTGCCGTCCTAATAAATGCCCTTTGAACAGATATCCCAAAGGGAGGTTTTGTCTATTGACAGCTGCACTTATTTATAACTCTTGACAAGCTCAATATTTCAGGCCTTGATAAGTGGAAAAGAAGGGGAGGAGATGTGGCCTAGTGCAGTCAGCACACATCAGCTTTTTCTGTATGGTGCACAGCTGAAAAACATGAGTGATTGTGCCACTCTGTGAAGTCCTGAAGCGCCGCTCTCTCTGAGCTCTTGTAGTCAACCAAAAGGCACGTTTTTCTTCTGTTCAGTTGAAAAGAAGGTTCGCATGCCCGTACAACACCACGAGAGAGACACTCCGCAGCCAATCCTTTTCACCATCTCGTTCGTCAAGCTTCATCAGTTTCTTTTTGTTTAGAAATGCCAGGTGACTGGCAGAGTGGCTCTGGAAAGTTTGGCCACAGCGTCACACAGAGAAGCAACCTGTCCTCCTCCTCGCTTATGGCCGTGAATCAAAATGGCTGACTCCCACACTGGCAGACTAGGAAGTCAATCTGACCAATTTAGTGGGTCACAGGAGACTTCTGCTTCTCTCTCTCTCTCTCTCTAGCCATTTGTTTGGAGCATGTGGACGGGGTAACAGAAATGGCAAGCTGCGCCTCATCCTGCTGTGCTTTAATCACTCGCTTCAAAGGGTCTCGTGTTTCTCCCTCTCTCTCGCGCGCGCGCTCTAGATGGCAGAGGGGAGGGAGAGGAAGCCCTGCTCCACCTTGACTGAATTCCTGTACACCAGACCCATACGAGATTGATGTGTCTCTTCACCTTCGCTGTCCCAGCTCCACATTGAGCTTTTAAACTGAAAAAAAGGAGAATTTCATTTTAAAAAAATTATCAGTCGCAGCCAGACACAGAGCTCTGCATTCAGTTAGTGTTATTTTCTTTGGTGATTGCAATCAGCTGCAGCACTGGCAGCCAGCGGAGTTATATTTGCATATGCAAGTGGAATCTATTTCTGCTTCTCTTGTACCTTTTGTAGTTATTTACAGTATGTGCTTTAACAAACAGACTCATCATTTATACGACAATTGAATTAGTGAAACATACACACACACACACACACGTAGAGATATCTCACCCCGTATGAGTTCCCCTAGCTGTTTTCGTCTCCCTGCTTTTTTTTCTAACTGTTAGTAATTAGTAACGTCTAATACATGTTAAATTAGCAAATGCAATTTTTGTGGCCACCAGGGGACAGTAGAAATAAGATATTGATAAGTAATGTTTTAGGTTAACGTGCTGTACTTATTAGCAAATATTTAGCTCAAATATTCAGCTGGCTTCCTGTTATATGCTCTGTTACATTCTGTTATTCTCTAAATGTTTGGTGCTGAGTAGGGAGTTAACAAGGATTTTTAGAGTTGTCTGTAGTTAGTCAAAGCAAAGTCAAGAAGACCTACAAAATGAACCGTTGCCTGATAATTCTCTATGGACCCAGGACACCATGTCACATTGTTTTCACGTTTCGTCTTTACTTAACACATAGAGGTGCTTTAGAGGAAGCCTATAAGCTGCTAGTAGCATTACGAAGCACGTGCTGTGGCATTTTTGAAGAAGGAACCAAAGCAGGCTTTTGGGAGGGATGCAGACAATCAATTCAATGTGACACATATAGAGTGGTTTTGCTTTTGATTTCTACTGAGATTCTCTGTCCTGCTCAGGACCATGACACCTACCAACTTGCCCAGAGGTTTGATTCTTGGAGCAGTACAGATTTCTATGACATCTTATTGCACCATTCTACCACGTATCATGCTCGACATGTCCCTCCTTTGAGACGCAAAGGGTCACGAGAGTGTTGACATTTGAAACTCGGTGGATTTTCAGCTCTTTTGAGATATGAGATACAGCTGGAGCAGATAGTACCCACACAAAGCAGCAGCAGATTGCTATTGTTCCAACATAATGTGTAATTAGGTAAAAGTCAGGTGACCGGGCAAGATAAAGCACACAGTTACAAAGCACACTGGAGTCTGCCGTCTTCCAGCTAAGACTGTAATTAAAGGTCCACAATAGCCGTTGTGGGATGTGCCTGGGTTTGATCCCCTGGCTGCCTCAGTGCCACCTATGGCAGTAGGAAACTCATGCTGGAGTCCCATTTCAATAACAGCAGCACCTCTGGGCTCAATGTGTATCTTCATATATATTCTCTTGAGACTTATAATGTCAATATTGGCCAGACTGTCTTGTTACTCTCACTGGTCCTGTACAGCAATTTGCTTCCAGGTTCATGTTCAGGTGTTAATATCATTTATGTCTCCACACTGGTTGTAAATCAGCACTGTTCTGTATAAATGCATCACAGAGTGCTACCAGCTGCATGTACCACATACTAGATCTATTCTAAGCTCATAGTATAAGCAACAGAGAAGTCGAACCCTAAAGTGGTTATAATAGATTTTTGTTTGTTAACAGTTAATAAAGTGTGAAAGGTGTAATCTCCAGCTCTACAACTTCCCTGTTCTTCCCTCTACAGCGTCTGTGTTATGTTCAATTGAGCCCAAGTGTGAATTCAGCAGGTAAATGTCAGGAGGATTCACCTTGAGTGAGTGGGCGTGGTGCTGTAAACAAAAGAGTGTGATTTCTACGTTTATCACGGCTTCTTCACATTGACACTCGGTGCAGTGTGGCACGTTTTGTCACAATTTGCTACGGAATAATAAGAAGAGAAAGATTTCTCTTCCTTTGTTGCAAAGTCAGTGGCACTAAAGAACTGTGTATGTGTCTATGTACTGAACATGTAATTAGTCTGATGTGACTAAGAAATAACTGGGCCAGAGCCACCACTTGATGAATGATGAAGAATTGTAGGTGAATATTTGTAAAATGGTGAATTGTAGTGTAGAAAAAGTTACAATCTTGGAACATTCGACGTTGACTATATGACTCATTGTTTATGTGACTTGCACCCTAGCTGTGCTCCCAGTAGGATCGACCAGAGAATTACGTACGTGTCCCTTTCAGCTTGTGACACTGCCTGTCTTGTGTTGCTTTATGTGACAGTATTCTTCTGTCAGGCTCACTGCTGTCATTTCCATGCAGGATAAAGGTTGTGACGTTCACTGCTGCTCTTTAGAGCGAGCTGCCTTCTTGCTCTTTCATAGTACTGACTATGTATACTTTCACACAGTACTCGAGACACCAGCCTGTGCTCTATTTAAGGACATATTTGGGATCATATCCTGTTCGTGTTTGTCCTCTTGCAGTAACAGAATATTGTTACCATAGTGACAGACTTTATACAATAGATGTTAGTTTTTTATGTATCAGGATTCCTGCTGTTATCAGCTGAGATCATATTTGGGTTTCACATAAACAGGATTTTGGCTCTGTGAATGTAATATGGCATACCTTTACTGTGGAAATGAATCAGTGAAATAACAAGCTTGATTTTCAGCTTTACACAAGATAAATAAAAAAGGAAGGTACACTGTGAGAGTGAGTGATCCTGTGCTAAGTGTGTAAATAGCACAGTTTCCCACTGAGGCCATTGTTACACATTGGTACACATAGATAATTTCTCATGACATATCATAAAAAAACATCATATCAAGAACAACTGGACTAATTGCATCTGTATCTATAAAGTGGCACAAACTGCAGCAACAGCATGTTTCTGCAAAACATTTGATGATGCCTGTCCTGAACCAAACAGCAGGCACGGTTAGCAGCTAGCTGGTAAACATAATGCAGCATTTAGGAGGAACTGGTGCTCAAAGCAGAGGGAATATTAAAAAGCATTGCTGCATGAATGCTAATGATGCTCAGTGATTGCTGAAATGTAAACAGGCAACTGATAACTGCAATGTTGGTAATGTCAGCCAGCGAGCAAGAATTCACCGTCTGGTATCTCAGTATTTGGTCTCTATCAACTTCTGACTGAACTTGGTCCTTCTAGCTATGAGGCGATGACTGCTAACTAATTAGATTCTGGTCCAGTGGGTTCTCTGACCTGACATCTTCATTTGTAATGTTAATTCACTTTAATTTATCTTGCTGAATCAGTCTTTATGGTTCGCCACAGTAGCTCAATGGTCTACTTCATTGTGTACTCCAAATTCAAATTACAATATTACAATATAATTTAGGTATTCTAATCTCTATGCAGATGACTATAGGCTTTTTAAAAGTGCGGTATCTGTGGTTGTGATGAGTGTGAATTAAATGCTGTGAATTGTGAATGGAGTGGCTGAATGTAAACAGGGATATTGTAACTGACAGCCAAGATTAATGTGTAACTAAAATTTCTGCATAAGATAAATGCACATTTGCAAAATCAGCTACAGAGTCATCAACTTTCTTTTTATCACAAGGACCTTTGGGTCTTTGTTGTTATTTTGTACGGTGCTGAGTAAACTGACGACCACAGTGTTGCTATAACTTTTGAATCTAAATCAGTGTTGACACAAGCAGTGGCTGTCGTATTGTTTTGATGCTTTCCATAAGCTAAAAAAAGGCCTTTACTTTCTTTGTGTTATTTCCTTTATGGGTGGCTCTATTATCTAACTGCTCTGTCTACAAGAGGACCATTGTGGTCAGCAGCGATAACAGATAATATGCAGGGCATGGAAATTGATGGATTATATTGACTGGGTTCAGAATGTGTTTATTGGGTGGATAAAGTGACAGGATTTTCACTGCTATCTCTGGCACTCACTCCTTTAAACCCCTCTCATTGGATTTAGCAGAGCGCTCTCTCTCCCTCTCTCTCTCTCTGTCTTCTGAATCTCTTTTTCTGTGTCCCTCCCTTCCTCTCTCTTCCTCTCTTTTTTATTATTTTCCCACTTTCCTATTTCCTTACTCTGTGTATGTCTTTTGTTCTCCCTCTTTCTAATTCTTCTCTGAATTCTCTCTTTCTCTCCATAATTCCCTTGTTCTTCCATTTTCCCGTCCTTTAATGCAGCATGCCAGTCGGTCAGAGAGATGAGGTGGCTAAAGAGCAGTGGTCGTATTTGTAACATAACATGTTTTCTTCTAGGAATAGCCCCAAATAGCTGAAATGCGCTCCATAAAGCAGCTGTGATCAGGTATCAGGTCAGAAAATAGTTATTTATTATATGAAATTACAGCATATTATACTTCCCATCTGTACTCATATCCAACTGAAAATACCTGCATTAAACTAAAATGGTTATAACAGGGCCCAAGTAGCTTATTGCAGCAGAGAGCTTCTACCTACGTTTTTAAGTGATTTGAATTAAAGCTTAATTTGTCCCTTTATCCTGACATGTGTAGTTGGAAAGATTTCTATTGTAGTCCAGAAATTAGGCCAGTGAGAGGTGATGGCTCCTACAGTCTAATGGACCCATTCTCTTGTAAAGTATCATTAGGGTTTATTCCTCCTGAATACTACTTTGGGGCCACCAGAAGAATCTTGCACAGGGCCCAAAAATACCTAGCAACAGTTCTGGGTTTATGCAAAGCATATAGTTTGTAAGGTTCAGGAAAAGATTTTGGGTAAAATAATGTTCAACTGTTTTAAATGGGAAGAAATACCTGTCTTGAGTTTTATATTGCTCTGTTTCTATTCCTTGGTCACCTATTCGTCACATGTCAGTAAAGTTCAGCTTCTTGCTGACTGGCAGGTGCAAATTGTCCTTTCTAGAGTATAATTATGGACATTTTAAGTGAATAATAAGAGTTCTGGATATTATATTGTCTGAAAACTTGTTTAATTGGTATAAAAAGCAGAAATAGAGAAAATGTTGGAGAAAAGATTTGCAAATAAAGGCAAAAAATATGCTAATAAAGCTTGGCTCCATGGTTTAAGAATGTGGGAACCACTGCGTTGTTGTTCTAGTCTAGCAAGGGCTAATGGTAGGTCTTAGATTTGGTTTTTGTCCAAGAGTGACAGTGTTGTTAAAAGCCATCAACTTGTCCCAAATTTCAAAGGTTAGACCAAGTTGTAAACATAAAGAAACACTTTAATGACATTCTGCTGATCAGCTTTAGCCAGTGATTTTGGAAATGAGCACATAGTTTCTTTTACTTTGCCTTTCACACTTGAGGGGATGTTCCTCTAATGGTATCATCCTAATTTAACAAGGTCAGTCTTTGTAGCTTGTAGAAATAGCTGCAGGCATTTTGAGATAATCCACTGTTGTTGCAGAGCAGTCTTGAAGTAAACAACATTGTGCTTTACTTGAGGTTACATTATTGGGAATTTGCATTGTGTATATCAAAAGCAAGATCAGTTCAGTAGAATTGTATGTATAGCTAGTTTTATTTTAGTTTCATTAACGACCTGTGTTTGAGCTGCACACTCAAAGACATAAAGGATGAAGACCTGTATTCACACAAACTAAGCCGCATGCACATAAACATCACGGCATACTGTATGGCATGGTGTGGCATGACCAGCAGCTGGTGAGTTCATCACACTGTCAATTAGTTCTCTCTCGAGTCAGTAATTATACTGTCACGTCTCATTGGTGCGCCGTGAACAGTCTTTGGGAAGCAACACTAACTCTCTCTTGTGTTTCCCCGGGCCAAGAGGTCAGCGAGCTGTTTCGCATAGTGAGGTTTCATTAGACGTTTGTCTCTCTGCTTGGCACGAGGTGGACTGTGCATGTGTGGGCAGAGAAAGACGGGGAGGCTGTAGCTCAGGTAGTAGTGGAACTGATGAGTTAAGGTACTGAACATGCTAAATATCACGAACACATGGAGTTGTGCACATTAGCAGGAAAATTAGGTAAAAACATTGTGCAGTAAAGAACGACGGACATCTTCAAAGGTCAAGTGGTAAACGTACTTTAACTTTTAATTGAAAATGTAATCAATGTAAGTGATTCATTGACTTACTGCTTCAGCACTTACAGCAAAAGGAGAGAAGGAGGAGGAGGAGGAGGAGGAGAGTCAAACGTGACACCAAAAGGATCAAATCTAGGCTCTGTGGTCACATCCTGACCTGCTGCTGTGATTCGTGATCAAAGCAGTAATATTAAATCTTTCATATTAAGCAACGACTATTGTTCTATTGAGTCTACTCTCCTGTTATATTCTCTCTCAGGTCTTCTCTCGCCCCGCCTCTGCTTTATTTTGATCTCCCTTCTAATATGAATAAACCCTTACAACTAAATCCTCCTCTTGCAGCTCAGACAGAAATCGGGAACTCCCCGGACTGTTTTATATTCCAGCTTCAGCTCCCTTCACGACAACACGACTTGGCCTCTTTCCTCACAGTTTGCAGCAGCATTTCTATGCGAGCGCTCAGCTTCCATTTAGTTCTACATACATCACAACATGGCCATCGGTAAATACCACACACTCAAGCGTACTCCGGCATCGCAGACGAGGCAACATTTACACACCAGCACGTGCAGGGGAAGAATGGTGCGTCCTGACTTTAAGAAAACATTGACCCAGCTTGTTTAACAGTGCTGGCTGTCTGAACCCAGACTGGAGATAATAATCTTCATCATTCTGCTCCATCTAAGGTGTTTGTCTGATATAAACACACTCTGTGTGATGCATTCGTGTCCTTTTGTGGAGCCGATATCTGCGGTGTGTAGCTGGTGTCTGTGTGTGTTCCAGCCTATTGTTTAGCATAATAGCGCCTAATGAATGACGAGTCTGCTCTGCTGACGGAGGGTCCCATTAACATGTAGCGCTTTAGCTCCCTTTTGCGATCCGTCACACAAACACACGCGCACATGCAGAAAAGCGATGATTTAATTGCATCTGTGGTGTGTCAGCACAGAGTGAATAGTGTCCAGGTTTAAGTGTGGAGGCTTTAGGATGATTTCACAGCGCTGTTTATTTTTATTTCTTTCATGCAGGAACGCTGACAAGAGGGAGTACTGCTTCCTGACTTGATGATACCTATAAATTACTGGCATTCAGCACATGCCTTCAGGAATCATTTGATATTTTGGGAAATACACATATAGAGTTCATTGAGAAGATTAATACACGCAACCTTCTATGTGCTAAATACGAAGCTAAATCCAAACGTTGTCCTGGTTGTGAGCAGAACTCATTTAGTTTCTGTGCATGTGTCTCACAATCATCTTGGATTCCTTCCACATCCAGCAATGCTCCATTTGTGCATTTGATAATCAGTCCAGTAAAAGGGTAGGTGATAACAGAAAAACATCCAATCTGTAGTTACAAGTAGGAAGCAGACATGATGAAGTTTAGATCATTTAATCTCCACCGTAATATAAAACAGGTCATATAATATGTGAAACGCACTTTTCATCACATTGTTACCTGTCAGTGATGATGCTTTCTTTTTTCTAAAACTTCCTATTCATGCGGATTGCGCTTCAGGCTTTTTATTGTTCATGTCTGGAATCACACATTTCCTCAACAACAGCAAAAAATGGTTCCATAAAAACACATTGAGAGAAACTCCTACTGGTATGAATCAACAGTAAATTGCAACTAGCTGAAGGCTCAAGCAGCAAGTGTGTTGCAGCTGATGGTGGCTGAAGAATGCATGAATGACATTATGGTCTACGTTGCTCAAGTCATGCCCTCACATCAGTGTGTTTATGGAAAATATGTCCATTAATATTCAGCTGTCATTTTTTTCCAGAGTACAGACTCTTCTCCAGCCCAGTTTACCCTGATGGTTTTCCACTTTCTTAGCAGCATCCCGCTGCTCCTTTAGAAACCTTTATATCTCAACTCCATTTGTGCTGTCGGAAATCTTTCCTGTGTTGTTGGATGAAATATTTTCCTCTCCAAAAAAAGAAGCAGCCAAAAAGAAACAGGATTGATTTCTGCTTCACAACAATGTGTCATTTTTAATTCTACAAACCAGTAGCTTTCCATGATATTCCTGTGTAAAATCATGCTGCAAACATGTTTCTAACTGTTTGTTTCTGTTTGTGTCTTGCAGCTCGGCAGATGAGAAATTTCGCTGGAACAACCAAGGTAATATTTCCTCTGACATACTCAGTTTATTGCATTTCAGTTCTGGGATTTGCTGACTGAGCTTATTACAATATATTGACGCTATGCTGTACAAGACCTACAGAGGTCCATAAACCTCGCTGTCTCCTGTACAGATCCATCCTCTTGTCTACTGTTGTAGACAATTACTCACTCTCAACCCTTCCAACAGCTGAGTAAAGGTCAAACAGCATTTGCAAATAATCCTTAGTGTTTAGTTAAACTTGCTTGTGGTGCCAGATGGGAATAGTTGTCCATTAGAACCAAGAAAAATCAATGAGTGTGAAGCCTTTGGATGATCTGGCCATGACAACTTCTTTAACAGCATTTTATCTGGAAAACACAGGCCGTACACGAGACTTAGGTCTTTCTCTGTCCTCTCCTCTCGCTCCTTTGTTAGTCACGCTGAGCTGGACACAGCGCTGACAGTAGATTGATTATGTGAGTGCAAGGTTGACAACCTCTGCCAACACCGAGGTAAATAAACTCAAAGCTTAGATGTTTGTGGTTGAAGCTTTTCACACGGAAGGCTTTCACTGTCTGCTGTGGTTTTGCTGTGCTCGAGCTCGGCCCAAGTGCTCAGCGTCGGAAGGACTCGCGCAGCTCCGTCAAGAAAAGAGAGAAGCCTTACCTTACTCCACTCACGCCTTTTGATTTCGCCATCGTTCAGGCGTGATTAAAAGCTCCTCGCTTGTGGCTCGAGCAGGTTTCAGCCTCCTAAATCCTCTCACTAAGGCCTGTACTATTAGCATGTTTCTTTTTCTCGGTAGGGGATCAATGTTACACACATTCAGAAAGGTTTTATGCAGCTTTTCTAACAGTGAAAGACACTGGATATGTCATCAGCATCTTTCTGACCAAATGGCCTCAATCCCATAGCCCTCGTGTTTGTTAGGGTTTTACCTATGACTGTGAACCTCGAGGTTGACTGTGACACTACTCTGTGATGAGATGTGTGAGGCCACTGTCGTCTAACTTCTTTGAGGAAAGTCTTATTAATTTTAAAGCCAGAATATGTAACATTTATATATATATATATATACAGTACATAGTAATGGTTATATAGTTCAAAATCATCTGATGTCCTAGCTACAAACAAACACAGCAGCTTTTAACAAAGTTATGTCTTCATGTCTCATGTTTGTACAGTCACTCCATATGACCTCAGGCAGCATCAACATGCTAAGCTAACGTGGTAAAGTTAGTGTCGTGAGGAGTTTGGTTTAAAAAACATTAGTCCCGGGTGACAGAAGAAACTTCTTTTTTTTTATTTGTGTTTGTGCAGACGGACAGAAGGACATAGAGGAAGAGCTGACCACAGGCCTGGAGCTGGTGGACTCCTGCATCCGATCGCTCCAGGAATCAGGCATCTTGGACTCGCAGGACACAGGAGACAGTAAGACTGACGTTATGATTTTTTATGAGTAGTCCTAGTCCTCCCTGAAAGAAAAAGTAGGAGGTTTCATAAGTAACTTTTATGTCCTATTCTCTGAAATTGGACTATTTTAGTTCTAAGATAACTGTCAGCGCGATTCCTCTGAGTGATTCTGAGATGCTTGATAAATACAGGCCCTGAACATTTGATCTATGATTAGAGCGCTGTAGATAGATCATCACAGATCTTAACAAATAATATATGATGCATTATTATTCATTAAACAGCTCTGAGCACTGTGAAACTGAAACTGTGAACGTCTAAACTGCAGTTCAGACGATGCTCTGACCAATTCACTTTGAGTTTATAAACGCACCCAGAACAATCAGCGGCCTGGAACTGGAAATGCTGCAGCCTGCTAAGAGCAAGAGTTTACCAATGAAATGGTTTTCTTAACAAAAAATAAAACTAAGAAATAGCTGAATTTGAGGTGCTGAAATTAAACCCTTAAATAGAGAGGTTCATAAGTGTTGTTGTACTTCAACAGTAAAAGCTAGTGCATGTTCCTCCTCTCCACTGCAATCCTTTTTCACTTGCCCCCAGGGATGATACCCTTGTCGACCGTATAGTAGAAGGGTAGCTGTCAGGAGAGCCGTGCCAGTAGCTTGATATGCTAATCCATCCTCGCTGAGGTGTCAGCTGGCCTGCTGTTCACAGAGCAGAGAGCGGAGTCACACACTCAGAAACACCGAAACACACAGCACAGCCGCATGAGGCCATACATATGTGCCCACAGACAGGCTTACATAAATAATAACACACTGAGGCATGAAGAAAAACAACACTGGGAGGTGTACATGCGCACGCTGTCACCTTTACATACTCACACAGGCACACCTGTGTGTGTGAGCAAACCCAGCAATGATGCTAGCATTAATAACAGTTTAATAAAAGCCAAAGTGAAAAGATGCAGACAGAAAGATGGAAGATCTGAGAGTGTAAAAGGAAAAGACAATCATCCAGACAAAGACTTCACAACACGCATTTTCATAGAGCGATTTCTGAAAGTTGACTCTCTGTCAGCTTACAAGTCACCAAATCCAGGGTTTGCTTCAGACCTTGATTTTGTTCTGCCCTTTGGTGCAGATATATTTCAAAAAGGAGCTTCTCTTTGAAAGAATAGAAAGTCTAATTTAGCTTTTTGCTTCATTATACTGCATATACTCAGTACTAGCACTGCAGTCTCCAGCTTCCTATCAGAAGTCTCCGCTGTACCTCTTTAATCTCAGACATGTGGCAGGACAGAATATATGTTACTGGCTACAAATGATAAGCTTGTTCTTTCCACCTCACTCAAGGGCCGGGTGTTTGAAAAATGACTGAGAAAGTCACATCTGTCACCAGGTGCCAGTGAGCGGTCAAGTGTTATTTCTTTAAGTGTGTTTAAAGAACAACAACAAGCAGCAGTGTCGTTTACAACAAGGCGTTCACACACATATAGCACAAATGAAGACACACACACACACAGCAGAATCCACTCCTTTACTCAAGCTGCTGAGCAGATTAGTGCGACCCAGCGACGTGCTGTGTGATGAGCGTCTTCATGCTTCACGCTGCTCCATGCTGGTGATGCTCGCCGGTGTGCATGTTAACCTGTGCGTGTAAACGACTGTGTTGTCCACAGTGACTCTGGTCTGTGCCTGCACTTCTATGTGTAGCAGACAGCAAATGCCTCCAATACGTGTCTAAAAATAACCAGCTGATAAAATATTAAAATGTGTCAATAGAGAACTCTGGCCACCACGAAGGGACACACTTTCAGTTTTAATGCTTGTGCCTGTGTGTTTGTGTGCTGAGCCAGAGCTGGTCCGTCGACATCACTACCTCAGTGCAGGTATATGCAGATGTAATGTGTGTCCGTTGACGCGTGAGATCACGAGAGCGAGAGAGACGTGTGCGTCCGGGTTCACTCGACTCTGAAAAGACACCAAAAATGCACCAGTGGCCGAGTCGTACTGCAGACCATTCCTTCTCTCGCTAATACACTAATACACCCCTACAGCTTCCTATCCCCGCAAACACACACACACTCACTTACCTCAGATGGATGGAGCAGAGCCTTCAGTGTTTGCCATCTGAGTGATAATGTATTTATGAGGCTCCACTACCCACATGAAACCCACCTAAAGTGGCAAACTAAATCTGTGGAAAACATCCTCTGGATTTGTAGACTCCCCAGGAGTCTGTGAGTCCATCTCGGAGTACAAATTCCTCCATTTGGCATTGCCATGTGTGTGTGTGTGTGTGTGTGTGTGTGTGTGTATAGTCACCCAGGATGAGCCTATACTGGACACGGAGGCCTTGACCTAGTAAACTCACGCTCAGCTTAATATCACAGTTTAAATAATGCACCATCACCAGCTTCTCTGCCTACAGGAGCCATTTGCTGTTTTTCACATGGATGGAGCCTTATTTTCCAACACGCTTACCCAGAGTGACTCCATTTGCCGTTAGCTGCTGACTTTATCTGTCTCATGCAGTGAATATTGACCGCCGGCACGCTATGACCTCTTTCTCTCTTCTTTAAAATAATCACAAACAAGCAAAGTTTTCTGATTCTTAGACTGCCGGCAACAAAATGACACCAGCAGAGATTAAAGGGAGAGCCACTGCTCATGGAGGACAGCCCAAGAACTCCAGCGAGAGCACTGAGGAATTTATAAGTCTATTCTGAGCTGATGTAATGCAGCAAGGATATTTTCCAGTGGGTTTTCCAAAAACGCAAACAACTAGCAAAGGGGCTGGGGTTCCTGCACTGCTGCTGCCCCTCGTGCTTTTCTACGGGGACGTCGTGTTCTGAGGAACATGTGGGTGAAAAATTACTCAAATTTATCTCATTAAAGCTGTTGATGAGCCTCATCGTTGCTATCATCACCAAAACGTTAATTAATCAAGGGCGTATCAAAAATGTAACAGGACTTTAATAGGAGGGATGGGAGAGTTCTGTCTCTCTCCCGATTCCTCCTGCCCTCCTCAAATGATTCACCACCGAGGACGAACGCACTTATAGTCCACAAAACAGCGTATGACAGCGTCCTCATAATTTGTTCACGCTAGAGATTAAAAATCCATATGCAAACTGCAAAGCTGTAAATGTGTCGGCAACGTAAATGAGGCTGTGTATCGAATCAGCAATGAGGAGTTTTATCGCATGCTGCAGGTGCGTGTCTGGGAACCCCACTGTTGATCGGTGACAGTGTCAGCCGTAAATTAATGTTACCACAGAGTGAGAGGTGGACACGTGTGGAGTTCCACCACAAACTGACATTATTTATCCCGAGGGAATAAATGAACGCCCGCTTTCGGCCGCTGGCATGAGCTGTAACGGAGGCTTTACATGCAGCAACAACATTAAAAGCAGCAGGCTAACGCCAACGCTGGTGTTTTCAAGTCTTATTCTAAAAGTTACCAGTGGATCAGCAGCTGATCTGAAGGCTGACCAGCTGCTAGCTCAGCAGCCAGCTGGAGTCAGGTCCACTGATCTGTGGCGGGGTTTGGATGGTGGCCTGAATGTGGAAGTGGGAAGGGTAAGAGCTGAGGCTTTAAAACAGCTCCAGTGGAAGGTGTTACACAGCAGCGTATCAGTGGTTCTCACGCTTTCCTCTTTCACCAGAGCTGACAGATGACATTTCAAAGTGTAGATGATGTGTAATGAGCCAGAGGCTACAGTACGCTGTGCTGCTGAAAATCTCTCACAACATGTGGAGAACAAATATTTATTAATCTCCCCCGGAAGGGGGAGATAAATAGGGGGAGGGGGGGTTGGATTTAGTGTTTTTTTCTTATTAGCCAAACTCCACCTCACAAACACATATCTGTGTGTGTAGATTTAAAGTACTGATCTAATGCTGGCGTCAGATTACACCATATCTACAGCTCGGCCTTTCAACGTGAGCAACATCCCCCCTCCCCCAGAGGTTCAAATATTCTGACAGCATCTCCCGACGCCTGAAAATCATAAACTGTATCACAGAGATACTGACTTACACACCTTCATCGTTGACCGGTTCATTAGGCTGCCTTGTAGCTTTTCTCAGCTCTCTAGTTCTGTGATCAGGAGGCGATGCTTGTCTCTGAGTATACGGTATCTGCTCCACCACTACCTGCCTGAGGTTCCTCCGGGTACTTCAGTTTCCTCCCACAAACCAGAGTGCGACAGGCAGGCTAATTGGTGACTTCAAATTGCCTCTAGGTAAAAGTGGGAGCGTGTTATCGCTGCAGTGAACTGTCAATCTGTCCACTGTGTGCCCCTCCTCTTGACCAATGACAGCTTGGAGATTGGCTCCAGCATCCCCGTGGCCCCTAACAGAGCTGAAACCAAACTGGTCACAAATCTTACTGAGACAACTGCTGGTAGGCCGATGTGACAGTAGTGCTGATCTCCCCATATTACTCACGGCAAGGCAGCTGTTCTTCCCTAAAAAATCCCACCTCTTTATCAACGCTTGTACGTGTGTATAAAAGTATGAGCGATACTTAATACACAAACATCATTATCTCTAAAAATATAACCTGTGAGAGTGTTTTTTTTCCTCCATTCTAACACTCTCTGCTCCTCCTGTTGAATTATGCAGAGGATGGAGCAGAGAGGAAGACAGGTAGTGGAAAGCGATAAATAAAGTGAGAGAAAGAGACAGAGTGTATTTTAAATGAAGGTCAGGAACAGAGTGAGATTTAAGGGTCACAGAGCATGAGAGGAAAAGCGTGGAGGCTGGAATAACAGAGTAGGCAAAAAGCAAATGGGTGTCTCCAGAAATAGGACAAGTCATTTGATTAGATCCTATTCGAGCTTTCTCTTTTGGTTTCTTTTCATTTTAAGTGCTGATACAAATCAAGCCAGTTATACGTTTTGTATTCACAGTTAAAAAGCAGAATGACGTTGTGTAACGCGTGGGATGTAAACTGGGTTACGAAACTCCTTCAAGGCCGTGGACAGAGTAAATCTTTCCACTGTTACGCAGAGATGTTGCACCAAATGCAACTTGACAGAAGGGAGAGCGTGTCCTAATGTGACAATGATCAAAAGTTAGTCTCAAACAATGACACATCTCTCCAACTCTCTGCATCCCTCTCATTTCTTCTCTCAGAGAAAAGAGAATTTATGACTTTCCATAAAAGCAACGCTCGTGTCTACATGTCAAGAGTTTCTCTCTTAATTCCTTTCTTCTTTCTCTTGTTCACATCAGGACAAGGACTCCTGTCACAAAGCGCTCTGCAGCTCAACAACCAGGATGCCTATGCAGCAGCGGGTTACCATAGCAACCAAGGCCTGACACTTGGGGAAACAGTGACGGGCAGCGGCGGGCATATCGGAGGGGCAGTACACAGCTACAACCAGGTACACACACATGAATTAATGATAGGGTTACTTCATTCTTCTCCCTCATTTTCATCTTCCTCCAGCATCGCTCCCCGCTCGCTCATCGCTCTCTGCACTCCGTCCCTCTCTAGGTGACATCCAGCCGTGCAGCTGCCCAGTTAGTGGGGACGGATTCTCCCTCCCAGTCCCAGAGAGACTCATTTGCTCGTGGCAGCGCCTTCCACATGCCCACAGAGTGTGGATCTACACCTGCTGGACCATCCATGTATTACTCCTATGCCACTTTGCCAGCACAGGTACAAATCCCCGATGAGATTACTGCGATGCTTTAGTTGTCTACACTGCTCCGTAGAAATCCCTAACCCTGCTGTCGTCAGACGGAACCAAAGAGTGTTAGAGCTGCTACTGGTGTGTTTCTCGTGGACTGATCTTCTCTGTCATATAAAGAAAATACTACACTCTCAATCTCTACACTGTAGTTTATTTACTTCTAAACATTCAGAGGCATCCCTTTGTGTTTGGCCTGATGGCTCCAAGGCCTTTAGAGTGATGTTATCACAGATCAGAGTGTCTGCTCTCTGGTCTTCCCACCTCGCAGGGAGTTGTTCATCTGTCTAGGAATAATGATATGAATAAAAAGAGTGGACAAATATTTAAAGTGAGTGGCATTCCCCTTTAATGAAGTCCAACTCTTGTGTTACAGCGTGTCAGCTCTCCTCTGCAGGCGGTGGGATCCCCGACTAAGCTGCAGCGCCTGGGATCCGCCTCCTCTGACATGCCCAGCTACGCCACGCTACAGAGGGTGTCTTCGCCCAAACAGTCGCCCAGTCGGCTGGCCAAGTCCTACAGGTGGGTTCAGTTTCAGCCTGACCCTTTGATTTAGCAAAGGTTAGAGCACAGAAGTATCTATCTATCGATCAATATCAGAATTCTGAGAATTCTGCATTTGAAAAATTAAATGAGTCATATTAAACACCAGTGCTAACAAATTAATGGTAGCTTCACGTTATACTTTCTGCACACAAAAAGATGCAAATGATGAAGTTAGGCAGAAGGTTTGAAGGTTAAAACTATAATAGTACTCCATGTGCTGTACCTTTAAATGCAATAATCTTCTACCTCTGGTCCGCTCCATGTCTTACCACAGACTGTGACAGAGACTACATTGTTGAATGCTTTGACTGAAGGCTTTAGTGGACTCATCATCACCAATAAGTCTTTGATCAAACTCTCAAAGCACTAGTTTTACAACCAATAATAAAGTGGTAGACTGCTGGTGAGCCAGCCATCACAAGCTTCACGCTGTGCAGCCAAAAAACTAAAATCTAGTGAGGAACTGAAGCGTTGAAGGTGATTGAATCGCGGAAGGCTGCACAAGACGACTATAACGCGTCTCTGTTTGGTAAAGCCATTAAAAGAAAATGGGTTTAAATATAAGTCACTTATTTCAAACACTGAGGTTTCCACAACGAGCTGGAGCAGTCTGCAAAATATAAATGATGATCTCACACAGTGTAGAATAGTGTTCAGTTTCTAGTTTCTGCATTCACGCAGTCGTGACATTACCTTCATCGTTTTTTACTTCCTCCTCCTGCAGCACCTCGTCGCCCATCAACATGGTAGCGTCGGGTACCGCTGGCTCCTCCTCCCCCCTCCCCATGGCAGCCTCCCCTGGAGGAAACCACATCTCGTCGCCCATCCACCAGATCAGCTCGGTAGTGGGAAGCTACGCCACCCTGTCGCCCACCAAGCGCATGCTGCACCACATCGGGGGGGAGAGCCACAAGATTTCCCATGAGCTCTACGCCAACGCCACCCTGCAAAGGCCTGGGAGCCTGGCAGGTAGAGGTCAGGACAACTTTCTTTATTATTTCTTTCTGTACTGTATGTGCGTGAAATGTCTTATAAGCATTTTACTGTGTGCACTTGCTTTTCCTCCTTTTTGCTGTAACAACGATGAAATCACTTTACCGTACATGAACATTACAGCCTCGCTTTCCTTCTGTTTTGTTTTCGTGCTTTCTTTTAATACCATTTGTGAAATATGGGTTTTCCTCCAGGCATAATGTGGCCTTTCTCAATTAGTTCTATTACATTCGTTGATATTAGTCAAAGATCTCACGAAGCCACCAAATATTTGATAAAATTGGCTGGAGGTTTTATCTAAAAATGATTAGATTGCTAATCTACTCATGAATTTCTGAATAAGAGTTATTGTCTCCACAGAGGACCCACGTTTAATAAGTTTAGGCCTTTTAAAGAGTTGAATTTGTCATTGTGAACTTTTAAAAAGTTCAAATGCAATGTTGACATTTGATCACACCAGTGCCTCTGAGAATATTTAATATTTCATCCATCTGTGACTATGTCTAACATCCGTTCTCTTGTTCTCCCAGGCTCCAGAGGTTCCTACAGCAGCCAGCACAGTCACCTGGGCTCTGAGCTCCGACCCCTCCAGTCTCCAGAACACCACATTGACCCCATCTATGAAGACAGAGTCTACACCAAACCCAACCTTAGAGGGCAAGGTAAACAGACGTGGAAATATGCGAGGGGGGGGTTACAGCTACGGAGTCACAACCAGGCAATCCTAAAATTCCTGGAGGAGACCAAAAGAAAAGGAAATATCAAACAGTCAGAACTGACAGACTGAAAATAGCTGCAGAACCATCTAAATTTAACATCACATGACGACATCATATGATCCCCTGATCAAAGTAACACTGTACGGTCAGAACTATAAAAAGCAACAGCCTGGTCTCATTTACAAACTAGCTGTTATTTAGTGATATAACAGAAGCTGCTACACACAGGAAACGTGCTCTTTTTATCTGATCGTGTGGAGCTATTTGCCCGATCAGGTAGGCAAATCCAATTGGGGTCTCAGTGGCAATTTGTTTCTCAGTCACAGTCTGTTAACTAATTAGTTTCAAGGCTGAAAATTAATCTCAATTAATCCCATGGGCGTTAGCTTGGGTGCTTTGAAATCAAAGCAAATCATCCGTGTCCTAAAATGTAGTCAGCGTTGTGCCGCCGGTACGGCCGTCTGAGCAGTGAGAAACAGGCAAAGAGGAATGTGACACTCTGTGTTCGGTTTTGTTTCAGTAAGTAACATCGACGGGTCACTTCCATGCAGAGAATGACAATTATCTGCAGCTTCTTGTCTGTGAATAGAAGTCACGACAGCAGTAACTCTCTCACAAACACAATGTTTTTGCCTCGGCTTGGAGCTGCTTTTCATTTTTTCAGTTGTGCGCAACACAAAGTAGCTGTTAAGACCTAGCTATGTTTCAAGGTCAATTCACATAGTTTCAAGAGCTGGAAACAAGCAGACAACACTTCACACCCCACTTCACATCACAGGTGAATTTCCCGAGGCCTAGCCGAGGCCCCTACAGTGATATGGTCACACTGACAATGGCTGACCTCGCCTCCCTTGGCACATGAGCTGGTGTGACCGTGTTGACTATCATGGCCAAATGTCTCCCGAAGTGAATTCCTGTCTCTGTTTGAGATTGGCAGAGGTTAGAAGGTTTTATGTGCTCAGAGGGCTTTAGATGAGACACTCAGGCAAACACTGAAGGGGCCCAAAGGCTCCCGGTTCACAATGTGGAAATGACTCTGTGGCTAGAACAGCAAGACTGCAGCGTTTCTTGAGTAATACGTTGAAAACAAAAGAACACGAACCGAAAGAAAGTCACACTGAGATCTGCTGACTGCTTCGATCCGGTCAGTGAACTGCGCGCACACTGAAGACGCTCCCTCTGTTGACTTACTTGTGCAAAACAGCTGTTTACTGAGTTTTCACCAGTTACACATTTTTTATTTTTATTTTCATTAATAAGATATTTAGGAGACAGATTCCTGTGCGCGCACGCGTTGCTGTAGTCTCATAAAATCCTAGGACGTAGGAAGGTGATGGTGAACGAGGACCATTGGTCTCAAATGAAATTCATTTTTCTGCTCAAAAAGCAACCAAACCATCGTAACAATGCGTGTATGTTTAATCTGACTGCTTCTGTTTGTTTGTGATTTTCCATCCAAATGAAAGCTCATTTGCTGAGCTCGTCTTATCACCTGAAGTTACCCCGCCTGTTGGGTTGTAAGTTGCCTGTCACGTTTATTTACGTCATGTTTTGTTTTCTGTTCTGTGCTGTTTTGTTCCACCGGTTCTGGTGTTGCTTTCTGTGTTTTCGTGTGTGTGCATTCTCGTGTTGTTGTTTGTGCGATGCTCCCCCCCCCCACCGCTCCTCGGCTAAATCCAACCCAGTGGTGAACCAGTTGTACCGGGAAGTCCTCAACTATCTGCTCTTTCCCTACGCTCCTCTTCCCGCTTTAGCCCCGCCCTCCCCTGGTGTTGACCCAATCCCGTTGCAGCGAACAGGAAGCCAGAGCACCGTGGGCACCTTTCAGAGAGGCAGCTTCGCCACGGCGAGCGGGGCGGCTGACTACGCCAATCCCTACTGCACTCTGCAGTTCTGTCCTTCCACCGAGTCGCCTTACAGCAAGTCGGGGCCTGCCCTCCCCCCTGAGGCCACCCTGGGCCGCTCTCCATCGGTGGACAGCATCCAGAAGGACCCAAGGTGAGGAAAACGGAGGGCCTTCTGACTGTGGCTTGTTGATAAAGCCCTCTGATCTGCTCCCTTCTCCCACTGTCACTGATCTTACTGAGGGCCAGATTCACCAAAATGACACATACGGTCTATCAATATTCACATTCTGAATGAAAGTAACTTAAAGCTTTACCAGTGCAAAAGAGTTTAATTGCAACCCACCAAAGAGTGTCAAACTCAGCCAGCGTGACGTCAAACAGTTTGTAGCACCTTAACTGATAATTGGCTGTCAGGATTTGATGGTCCAGTGGCTGAATCTGGGCTTTAGTATGAGGCACACATCACGCCGCATCTCTCACTGTCCTCTCTAGTTTGCCTGGTGTTGAGGCTCCAGAATGTTGTAGAATGTTGAGGTTCACGCTGCCGTCTGAATGCCTGCACACCCCTCCAGGTCCAATTTAAAAGTTTGCTGTTGCTGTTAGTAGTGGAGTGTCTCTCTGTCAGTGACAATCAGTCACATTCCACGCGGTAGGTAGCCGCAGTTAATGTGGAAAGCCTGTTTTTAAAACCCAGAGAGCTCCGTGCTCAAGTGTGAGTAGGAGAGAGACACAGTGACAGATGGGCAGAAAAGAGAGGAAGAGAAAGACACACACAGAGACAGGGAGTAATAGCTGTGTTTATCTCCCTTTTGTCCTAGTTAAACTCAGGTTTGAAATACTATTTTAGTTGAGCCTTGGATTTCTCTTTCCTAGCCTCCTCCTTCTGACTAATGAGTGCAGAGACTGGCTGTCCGACAACAGCAGCTTAATTAAAGTTGAAGTGTTTTTCTTTGTGACATCTCAGCTCAGGTGTCAGCAGGAGACACTGTTTATAGTTGTGCTCAAATTTAAGATTTTTAATGAGGCCGTCACTTTGCGCTGAACTGTTTTATTATATGTTAATGTCATATGGTAACGAGTATCTCTCTGTGTCAGTCCACTCTGGATGTTGTTGTCATTGCACTTTCCTCCACCCATTGTCCAAGTGTTTATTTCTCTGTGCACATCACACTCACATTGTCCGTTTGCTCACTCTTTAGCTCCGGCTTCATTGTTGTGTAGCTTCCAGCATCCACACATCTGCACTGCTACATTAACATCTAAACGACCAACCTGTGATGCATGGCATTCTGCTTTACATTCACAACATGCCCAGTCCCAGCGCTCGCGCAGTCTAAATGCGTTGTGCGCTATTTGAGTAGCTTTTTGTCCACATTGCATTAAAGGGAGGGTCCCCCCAAGATAATGCTGTAGTTGTACAGTTGTCAGGTTTTCCTGGTTACAGGCTCACTGCACTGCTGCTGTGGCATAGCTCAAAGAGAAAATGTACATGTTTAAAATATACTGAATGATATTTTTTCATGTCAACGAATCCCATAAAAAGACGAAAGCCAACAATGTGCTGGTCCGTCTATCAATACTATATCAGTGCTACCGGCACTCGGCCCCAAGTAATTCCTGGTTGAAGTCGTTTTCAGAATTTGGTAATAGATAAACTTTTAATTTTTTTGAATGCCTGTGCAGCTTGGTGCTGTAGTAGATTTTAACTGAAACAGTAAATAGTTGATTTGTTGGGGGCACGTTCAGTGTATTATATTCAGAGTGCCGGATAAACTACTTTGGCGATGTTCATCAGAAGTAAAGAAAATGTGGCTCAGTGATATTTAATAGAGGTTTATGGTACAAATCTACAGGAATAATTACTAGGACCCATTACTTGTTGGTTCTGTTTTTTCATGGGATCTTTTTTTCAACTGAAGAAAATGAAAGAAAGTCAGACATATTGCTCTTTTCTTATTCATGTTCTGTCCAAATGGATCTGGATGTGGCCAGTTGGTCAACACAGCTGTTAAGTGCAAACACTACAATCTTTCATATTTTTATCATTGATCTAATATTTATATTTATTCCTAAGAAGCTTGTGTTGTTATTGATTCACATTAATTTGTTTGCCACTGCATCGCGTAATGTGGAGAAACATAGTTGCTAAAAAAGCAGCATACAAATGAGCATTTCCATTAAATTTAACCTACATATAACAGGCTTAGCAGCTGAGCTTGTCGTTTACTCACCAATTAGCTTCTCTGCTTCTCTGAGATAAAGTTAGTCACCTTTAAGCATGCAGAAATATAAATATAGTAAAAGAAAACTAATGGATGATACACAAGGACGACTTTGTGACCTGTGTTTTCATTCAGCAGCTCAGTTGACTAACAGGCCGACCCTATTAAATACACAAATTACACCATAGATACAAAACTGCCTTGTGCATGTGCAGTACACAGAATGTATGTACGGTACCAAGGTGACCTTGTAAATTCCCTGATAAACATGAGGCATGCTGCTTTCCACTTCACGTTGAGAGCATTTAACACCTTCCACAATTTGGGTTTAGACGTTTAAAACTATCTCTAATATGCAGCAAACAGGAACTCATCTCCAGTGTATTAAGACCCAGATAACAACCATCCAATACCCTAAGACCCTCTCTTTACTTACCCTTGACATACCCTTCATCTCCTCAGCTCTCGCTCTAAGTGCATGTCCTTCACTCTGCCCACCTCCTCCGCCATTGCCTGATAACCAACTGTTGAGAGAGAAAGACGAGTCTAGTGCCTACATATTGATTTCTATTTGCTAATCATCACTATTATGACGTTTTATATAATTTGTTGCCAGACAGCCAACATATACCTCTCTCTTGTTTCTCTCTGCCTGTCCCCCTTCGATAGGTACAACCCCGAATTCCTTGTGTGGAATCAAAATCAAGCCGAGCAAAGAATGACAAAGTAATCCAACTATTTATTTATACCTATTTACATTCTGTCTATCTATCTTACCTTTGTCTCATTCACTGATCCTCTTCATCTTCTTTATATAACACCTACACCAGACACAGATGTTAATGTTAATGGCAGCATGACAACATTTCCCATTTTGTATTGTCACCCATTTATGATTAGTGCTGTAATAAACGGAATCACCTTTATTTTAGCATCATATAGATTCTGAATTAGACATCAGAGAAGCTTTCAGAACACTTTGCAATTGAACTATGCCATTGCATAACATCACAGTGGCATCCTCTGTGACCCAACAGCATGAATAACTTTTTATAATAGTACAGTTTTTAAGGTGGAATAAAAAAAAATTAAACATAATAATTACTCACTAATTAAGCTTCTTTGCAATTGGCTCACCAAGCCTCTGTGTTAAAGACTGTAAGTATTCCTCATTCTCTCCTTGGGCTTTCCATCTATCCATCCATTCCCTCCATACATTTGATCTACCTGTTGATTTAGTCTGTCATTTGTTTCCATCGTCATTATGTTCTTGTGATTTCCTAACATGCATTGTGACTGCCGTGTTCATGTGGCCTTCCCAGCTTTCATTTGGGCACCAATCTTTGTTTTTTTTATTTAGTGATATTGATCTTTTCATCAAATGAGTTATCCTAAAAGCGAGATGATAAATAAAATGTACCAATCCTAGCAGCACACATAAACGCAGAAACACACATGTGAAGGAAGTTTGCTAGTTATTGTAAATATTCCTATATCCCTGCTTGAAGAGTTGCTAAATTATGACATCCAGTATATATCATTTTGATTACAGCGTTGCATAACTCTACATATATCTATACATGTACTTGCAATTTTAAATGTGTGTAAGTTTGTTAATTTTTATGTAAAAAAAATGAACTAAGCCGCCTCTAATTAATCAAATGAAGTATTAGTCTTAACACATATTTAGTTACATTAACACTCAGCCTCTCTTACCTAGTGATAGTGACCCACAGAACCACTCACTCATGTATCAGGAGAAATCCCAAAGTGGATACAGACACTGTGGAGGTAAAGGAATTACATAGGAACAAGCAACAACATGTCTGCATCGGTTCAATAAATACATGACCCTGAAAAGGTGAGTTGACCTTTACCCAGTGAAAGCCTCAAATAAATATCATTTAGCTGATCTGTCAAGCCTCACACTAGTGCAATCTGGCAAACGAAGGCACGCTCCTGTGTAGCCTCCTTTAGGGTGCCAGTAATTTCTAGACACGTTTCCGCTTACAGGGCGAAAGACGCTTGTGCTCCACAATTATAACAATGGCTCATTTAATTTTATGCTCAAAGGCACAGCAAGAGTCTCTGATCCATATTCAGTCATGGGTTTGAGATGAGCTTTGTGCGTGTGCCTGTGTGTTTGTTCCTCAGCTCCGTCTTATGTATTCTGACCTTTCGTTCATCTCTGCTATAGCATCAGTAGGCCAGTCAGTCAGCCATGCCAACGCAGCCCAGGATGACAGAAGGATACGCTTCTCTTTTTTTTTTCTCCTCCTTTCTGGCTGCTTCTGTCTTTCTTTTAGCTTCTAATCCTTGTTCCCATCAAATCATTCCCCGCTGTTCGCACACATAGGGTCTAGGGTCTGTTCGCACACAACCTGTGCGGTATGTGGGTATGGAAATGTAAAATTGAAATGCCTCGTCATGTAATACAACGATAAACTTTTATGCATTCGTAATCTGTACTAGAGCTTATGTAGGGAAGGACAGAGAAACACATAAGCAAGTAAAAGCTGATCTAAAAAGAACAGAAGGAACTCGTGCTACACCATGAGTGCAAAGACAGTTACATAGACTGTTGAGGGACTGTTGTAGGACTTATTTTCCCTGTGACTCTTAGCCTGTTCATGTTTTTTTGGTTTATCAGCAAAATGCATATAATCTGTAATACCTGTATGAATCCAGGCTCGCTGTTCCTGGCAGCAGACTAAGGAGGCAGGAGAAAGAAAGCACCGGTCTCCGGACAGCCAGTGCTAACCAATGCTAAAGAGGTTGTTTGTCCCCAACCCAGCAACCAGTGCAATGTCTTTTAACGTTGCTCCATGTCTTTGACATGGTAACAATGTGTAGTTAATGCTAATGTATGGTCACATTTTAAGTCCTTTCCATAAACCTACACGTTTTCATCTCACAGCATTATGGTGACGCTTTTTAGGTTTCTGTGGGAGTGTTGACAGCATCCTGTCAGACTTCATGTCCCTGTGTGACTGACTTTAGGAACACATATACCTGGGTTGGGGTTAGGCATATAAATGTCAGGGTTAGGTTAGGTTAGTACTTCTTGGAACTTCTTTGTCTTGTTACACAGGTTTTGACACAATCAGCTGACATTCTGTGTATCTTCTATGTGACAACATGGTCAATAAACAGTCATATCATACCTTACAGGAGGACGGTCTCACAAAAAGATACATTTGTCCTTTATTTCCACTTTTACTCTGAAGGTTTACCCTAGCTGTCAAACTATCTATCTATCTCTGTTACAGTCTTTTTTAAGGGAATGAGTCATCAGACCAGACACATCTCATCACCACACACACACGCGCACACACACACGCACACACACACACACACACACAAATTGCACAGCTCACTCTCTGGTTTCGAATCGCTCTATTCCCCAAAATCCCTGACTCGCTAGAAATTCTTTCAGCCCTGTATAGCAGTGAGCATTATCTGCCTGCAGCCCTGGCATTGCAGCACGTCACCCTGCTTTCAGAGTACATAATTCATAGATAGTTTATTTATTTACTGAGTTTAATTGTTGATTTGCCCGCAGCCTGGTGTGTCGTATTGTGGTGTAAATGTTTTGGCTGTCATGCGCACAGCAACACACACACACACACAGACACACACATACCTAGACGAGTGGTGATGCGAGAGAGCCCACCTGCCTGGTCAGGAACAAAGAGTGGATTGACAGTTTGTCAGTGCTTAGTCCCAGTCCAGTGAGATGCCAAATGAAATGTTCAGCTCCCCTGAGGGAGTCTCTCACACACATACACACATAAATACGCACATGCAGACACATCCCTAAATGCACATGTTCTTATTTGTAAAAGCTACGAACTACATGCTTCTCTTAATTCTGACTTAAGCGAACACGGTTACAGAAAAAAATCATGCTTATAGTAAAGGCAAAAGGTTTCAGGAAAAGGCAGTAAATGAAGACCTGAAGCTCGATCATTTAGCAGTTCTTATCCAAGTGCCCCGGAGGCAAAGTGTCTCCAACTGGGATGAGATAATTAAACTGCTTTTTTACATGCGTGCCCTTGTACAATTGAAGCGTTGATGAATGCTTCTGAATAGGTTGAGAAACGCCAGCCCGGCAGAATGAAATCTGTGGCTGGCTGGCTATCAATCAAAACTAGACATGCATGTAAGTATGCTGGGCTTCAGTTTAAGTTGATATGGACGATTCAGCAATTTACTGTAAGACGTGTTATCCTCACGGCACAGGTATAATTTCTACTGTGACCGGTGTGTGTGTGTGAGTTTGTTAGGCCCTGACACTACATTTGATACTACTACTTTGCAATAAAATGAGGGCAAGCTCCTGTAATTATTGTAATTATGATATGAAATATATTGAATGAATCTTCATTCAGTCATGACAAGGTTGACGGGGCAGATTTTTATATATTTTTCGTGAAAAGGACGATCAAAGCGAAGGTAGATGAGCACAGTCAGCCTTTTACTTCACAACCTCTGTTCTCAGTGAATTCAATTAAATGTATTTGGTTTTAGTTCATAATAAAATATAGAGATTTACACTATTATTGTTTTAGTCATATTTAAGAGCAACTTTACAACAACTTTAGCAACTTTACACACTTGACTGTTTAACCCTGAGTGACGTATGGTCCTTATCACAGTATGCAGTCTGCTGGTAATACTCAACAGTTTTCACTTTACAGAAGTAGGATCCTTCTGTTTTTCTGAACAGCAGTGTTAACCAAATATTCCATGTATTCTTTTCTTAATGCTAACACTAACACAGTGCAAACATTGCCTCTGTGAACGCTCTTGCCCAAAGTTCACAGATGGCTAAGTAGTATTTGCTCATCCTGCTGTGATGTTGTCACACAGCGTTTAGGACTGGGAGCATCATATCCTTCTGTGTTCTCTTCTCTTTGGAACAAATGTAACACACACACACACACACACACACACACATAGGGAAGGAGAGACAGATGCTGAGTGAAAAGTAGTACAGCTCCAGGCTAGAGTTAGTGAATGAATGAGCCATTATAGTTTTCTGGGGCAGAACACGCACAAGCAAAAAGACAGACAGTCTCTTAATTTTATTTAGATTAACTCCAACTATAGATTCTTTCAGAGTGTTTAAAGAGACAGTCCCCATGTGAAATCTGTGTTTGTCCTAGAGATATAGCTAACATATTGCAGGAAATCCCAACAATATGTTTAGTTTATCACGTGTAGTTTTGCATCACAGATGTTGAATTCGTACATTTGTTTTTCTGTACTTAAGTGTTTTTTCTGTGTGCCTGCAGAGCATTGCTGCCTGTGGCCTCAGGTTGAGTTTGATCTGTTGTGAAGTGTCACTTTCTCTCCAGGGCTGCAACTATTCTAGTCTCTGGTTCTGTCATTGTATGTGTGTGTGGGTTTTTTTTCTTGCATGTTTGTGTTTGTTTTTCACCTGTTTCTCACCTTACAATTGCTCCCGTCATCTCCACATGTGACAGCGTTGGTGTGTCACATGTTTTGCAAACAATGAATATACGCTGCTTCACTTTAACGATGCGAGTACTTTACCACAAGCCAAAGAGCCAAAAGTCATAATTCACCTCTTTTTCAATGCTCCTTTTTTGGTGTTTAACTCAATTGCTGTGTCACACAGTGTGCAGAGTGAAGCCATAATACTGCTTTCTTTTTATGCAATTTTGAATATCAATTTGTCGACGCCAAGTCAATGGATTTAAATCGTTTTAAAAGAGTTAAACCTTATTTAATCAGTTTAGTTTCTGCAAACGTCAGGGTTTAAGGCTGTCTTGTATGAACTGAGGCTATAAACAGGCTTTAAGTAGTAGCTAGCATTTAGTTCACTAATAGTGGACTCATATGACACTATTAAAGCTCAGAGTATCCATAGCAATGGTTCTTTTCTTATTAGAACACTGACACTGTCCTGTCTGTTGGCTTTCATTAGTAGTCTCTTTTAATGTAAGTTCAGTTAAGACCCTAGAAGGTTTCTCTTTCCTTCCCTACATAAGCTCTAGTATAGATTAAGTATGCATCAAAGTTTACCATTGTATTACATGAAGAGGCATTTCAATTTGACATTTCCATATCCACATACGGTACAGTTTGTGTGCGCACAGCAGGGACGGAAATGATGGGAACGAGGATAAGAAGTCAAAGGTTTCAGATATTAGTAAATGTACATTACTGGTGCTTGTCTCATCCCTCTTCTCTATTAGTCTTCATAGGTACAATAATGTGCTTAGCACTGGATCAGTTTAACCTTTTCAATCAACGAGTGACCACAAATTCGAATCACTCATACGAGTGCAGGCGTGTGGCTCACCGGCTGCTCGTGCACGTGCACGTGACTGCTCGCTCAGCCTTAACATTAGATGTCTGATCATCCAATTAACCCAGAAGGCGACCCACACAACGTTAAGTCATGTCTGATTATGTTTATTGAGGCGCATGCTACTGTATGTGCGTAACAACAACATTACGCGTGTTCATGTTACGTGTGTTTGTGTACAGTGGAAATATGCCTGGAGGGAGCCAAAAAAAAAGAAAAGATGGTGAAAGATTTGGGATAGAGAGAGATTTACAGAATGGGAGAATAATAAGCACAAAAGCTTCATCCACTTTGCCCATATTTCAAACACTGAGTTTATCCCATTGGTCCATTATGAAACTTAGAGACAAAAGCTTTCTAATCCTGGCTCCTCTTCACTGCCTTTGATGGCCGGCTGTGTATGCAAGCCAGTGTGTGAATATATATATGTGTGTGTGTGTTTGACTACTACGTTACTGCACTGCATTGTGCTTATGTGTGTTTGGCATTAGCTAATACATCTCTAAGCTGTATACAGAGTAGTTCTACAGCACTCGGCGGTGTGTACTCGCGCGAGCGAGCGTGTGTTTATGTTACATTAGACAGAAGTGAAATCATCTCCACCGGGACACCAGACTGTTACTGCATCAAGAATAAGACACATCAAAGAGAAATGAGATCTTCATAAGCGCATGGTCCGCATTTCTAACAGAAAAATTCAAGTGAAAAAATGTGAATTGAAAAGCAGAAAACGTGTGTGAGGAATATATCAAAAGCTGCAGAACACACTTTGGCTAAATTATAGCTCAATATCCATCTCCTGCCTCCATCAACCTTCAGATCTAGAAATGACAAGTCACGCTGTGGGAATATTAGTCCCTAGAAACCATCGCTGTCAAGGAAACATGATGCTTTTGTTGCCGTTGGATACAGAGCTGCATTGATAAGCCACACCTCCCCCTCGTTCTTCGTTCACTCCCTCTGATCCCTCACCATGTCCACATTCTTCCACATCTTTCTCATGTTAATTGCCCCTATTTCTACTTTCACAGAGAGTCTCGGGCACATAGTGTTTCTGCATTCTGCAACTCTCCTTTAGACTAAACCACTGGTTCCGCATTTAAACCAAAGTATTTGAGGAAGTTACAAGGCGAAGGCATTAGTCATCACAGCAGGAGGAAGCTCTTTTTGCGCATCCAAGATGGCTGCTGCTTGTGACAATGCATAGAAAGCTTGTTGAGAAACAGAGAAAGCAACAAATCTCAGTCAGAGACGACATACTTGAAGTAAAGTTCTCGATTCATGAGACATCACAGCCAGAGGAGGGAGAAAGTCATTTTAGGTTTTTAGGTATACACTCACCGGCTGCTTTATTAGGCATACCTCGCTAGTACCAGGTTAGACCCTGAAGCTTGGTTTGAACTGAAATGGTTCGTCTTGGCCATGTCAACATGCCTAAATGAAATGAGGATTAAGGCAGTTCTGAAGGCAAAAGGGGGTCCAAATAAAGACAAATTGAACTGAATATATGTACTAGCCCGCTGATTCAGGGGGTAGTTTTGAATACATGGTGATGTACATACATAGTATATGTATACTTTTTGGAAGGAGTTGGTTTAAAAATGGACATTTGTCACTAATCTTACCGGCTTACTGTGGTAATTACCAACAGCAGCTTTCTACGTCATTCTACATGGCCTGTCCTGACTATGTCTCTGCATCTGGCTGCTCCCTACATCTAGCACCTTTTAAATACTGCATAGAAAGGGTGGACCTTTTAAAAAAGAACTCAACATTTATTATTAGAAAACATTTATGAAATGTGGCATTGTAATAAGAATTTAGATTTGGATATATTATTAAAATACTTAATAAAGAAATGATTAATGCAGACAGAATAGATTTTTGTTGATTTTTATTGAGACACTAAGCAGGTTAATCTCACTCCAAAACACTTTTATTAACACTACAATATGTAACTTTTGGGAATCAAGCTGGTGATATCATGAGACTGGTGGCATCATGTGACTGGAGGCTGGTGGTATCATGAGACTGGTATCATGACTCTAGAGTGAGTGAGCCACAGCGACATGAAAGCTTCATTGTGAGTGTGAGGAAACCTGACTTGGTAAGAAGAGAAGAAGTGAAGTGTGATTCTGAAGTTATTTTTAGTTAGTATTGTAGTTATGGAAATAAATTATTACAAAAAAATAATTACATGAGAAGCAACATGGCACAATGTAGAGAGCGGCTTTGTTCTAAGTCTGGGTCTTTACTTACTGTAGAAGCAAATGTGAGGGAGGTTATTTCTGGAATAGGAGTTCCACTTCCACGTGGGTTCTCTATCTCTAACCAGCAGCCCATAAGATTTTAAAAGCTCCATAAACATTTAAGTGCAGACGTCCATGGATGTTGGCTGCTAGGTCTGGCTTTCCTAAAGGTGCTTTTGGTTCCTTCTGAGTATTAAACATCCAACTACCGGCAGACAGTAAATAGTGCTGATGCAGTCACATCAAATGATGGTCACCTTTTAGTTGAACAGAGAACACATTTACACTGTGCTTTCTTTCATTTGATTCAACTCCAATCTCCATTTCTGCCTCTCTTTCTATTCTCTGGTGAGAAATTTAAATCAGGGTCACAGTAGGGAGGCCAGCTGCCTAGTAACAGGTTCAGCTAAAACATGCACACTTACTTTGTTTAATCTCTGTACACATCCAAACAATGTATTTTCTTATGTGTGTGTGTCACTGTAGGGAGTTTGGCTGGAGGGATCCAGAGCTGCCAGAAGTAATCCAGATGTTGCAGCATCAGTTCCCATCAGTCCAGTCCAACGCTGCTGCCTATCTCCAGCACCTGTGCTTTGGAGACAACAAGATCAAATCAGAGGTATTGGTCTCTTCATGAGAAACAGGAGGAGGGGAATTCAAAAGCTCACGTGGGAGGAGCCCGACGGCATGCGGATATTTTCTCATTCATGTGCTGAGGTTTAGGGAGGTCTTGTTCTGCTGCTGTGCCACCAGGAGCATCCAGGCGACAGAAATATTAAACCAACGGAGAATTAATGCGAAAATAAAATTCCACAAAGTTTGTTTTTCCTCTTTAGGCAACCTCTATTATTCCCACAGTTTCTCTGTCGGTTTGTAAGAGTAGCTTTCCTCAAAACCAACCACTTAAAGAAGAAGCTTGACATTTTAATTAACACACTTATTTGTTTTCTTGGCAAGAATTAGACGGGTCGGTCGATGCTGAAGCAACAGACAGGTGGTTAGCTTACTGGAGCCTAAAGACAGAATACGGTGGGAACAGCTAGCAAAAGGTCACAAAATCCACGTACCAGCACCTCTAAATCTCTCTAATTAAAATTGTGTAGCTAGTTTGTTTAGCTGTACTATTGTAAAAACAATAGTATGGTTAACAGGTTGTGCATATGTGCTTATGCCTGGACTGGATTATTGTAGGAGGAATAACAAATCAAATGGTAGATACTGTATCTCCCTGGAGCCTGTCTACTAACTGGTGAATATACCACCTAACATACAACAACCTAATGTTTCACAAGGAGACAGGGTGAGGAAACTAATTAAACATGTAATGATCCTGAGAAACATTTCAGTGAAATGTATTTATTAAATTCAAGACACATTTTATTTTATACTTTATTATGGGAAAAACGTGCAGCTGTCTCCATCAGATGTTCTTATTACACACACTTAAGCTAACTCCCTGTTCCTGCAATCCATCCTCCTGTCCTTTAGAGCCGTTGTCACTCAGTGTGTCAGGAAAAAAACAAAACAAAACTGTTCCGTCTGCCTCTCCAATGTCACATCAATTCAGCTCAATTCGACTTTATTAATACCCATCGAGACGACGGATTTGAGAGCAAACAAAGTTCTTCAAACAGCAATAAGCCAACAGGCAGTGAAAAATAAGTGTGCATGTGAGAGAGACGGATGAGAAAAATGACTGATGTTGAGATTGTGTAGAAGAATGAAGTATGGCAGCGGTTAGTGCAAGGCTGCCAGAACGACACCCCCTCAGGACAAATAGTTTTTGCCCTTGAGAGATGCCTGAATAGTGAAACAAAAGACTGTATGCTGAGGGATATGAGCCTACTGCCTGTTTGGTCTCCTAGCAGCACGTACACCATGCGGTAAATGTGTGTTGTGTGCTCTTATTGTGCTAGGAGCTAGGCTTAAGCTGTATTTGTAGCACTTTGTGCCACTAATGGGACTTTGCTGTCACTACTCTGCCAGTCAACTTGTTAAGTGTTATTAATACAGAAATGAGGCGAGAAAACTTGGCGACACTATTTGACTTACTGGAAAAATCAGATCACAAAATATTTGGAAAACAAAGCCTATATAAAGAAGGCTAAGTCATAATCAATCATCCAACGAGAGCCAGACACAAAACTAGCCGGTCTCCAAAAGATGCTTTTTCTTCCAACCGTAGACTGTCAAAATAAGAGCACATCACAAAATAAAATGTCAGAAAACACCTGACATTCGCATACAGTAGTACCAACACAAGTAAAATTAAAAGATAAAATACAATAAAAAACTAAAATTAGTTTGTTAATTTAATTATGTATCTCACAAAAGTACAACAATGGTTTTTCACAGCTGTGTATTGACAAGAATCTGGTGACATGAAATGTGAAACGTTTGCACCTTTGTCAGATAAATAAATGTTTCAGGGAACTGACAAGCATAGTAATCATGTGCTTTTTTTCACGACCACCCCCACCGCCCTCAGCAGTTTCCTCCCATTGTCCAAAGCCATGCAGTTAGAGTTAGGGTTAATTGGTGACTCTAAATTCCCCATAGGTGGGAATGTGCCAAAAATAACTCCTGTTCATGTGTTGACTTGTCAGGTGAGGTTCAGATAACGAGGCGGCTAATTGTGAAATATGACATAAAGAAGTTTAAATCTGACATTTTTTAGGCTGGTTACTTTTAGAGATTTTCACCTGCAGTGCATCAGTTGAAGTTGGCTTGGTACCTTTAATTGGGTACCCAAAAAAACACACTGTACAAGACACTATTAACTGCCTCGTCTCTTCACAGTCTCCTTCACTAAAATGTCTCCTTTGTTTTATATAGAGGAGGCAGTGTGTCCTACATTTCCTCCCTCTTTGTCTAGACTGGAGGAAACAGGGAGGGCCGCTGACACACGGGGACACAAAGTGCATTGGCTGGCATTCAAATAAATCTTGCATCAGTGCCACAGTAGACATTGATAAAACTTTCTTTTTTCTTATGGCGCAATATCAAAGATGACATAAACAGCTGTTATACTGGACCATACTATACTGTGTGTATATTATTTGTGGATTCAACACTGCTGTCCACTTACAGCCATTCTGTCCTCCCTCCCCTGTTCTCAGATCCGGCGGCAGGGTGGCATCCAGCTGCTGGTGGATTTGTTGGACCACCGGATGACCGACGTGCACCGCAGTGCCTGCGGAGCCCTGAGGAACCTGGTGTATGGCAAAGCAAATGACGACAACAAGATCGCCTTGAAGAACTGTGGAGGCATACCGGCTCTGGTCCGTCTGCTCCGGAAGACCACAGATGTGGAGATCCGGGAGCTTCTTACAGGTAAAAAAAAAAAGACACAGTATTTCTTCCTACCTTTAACAGGAGATGTCCTCACACACCCACACAAAAACAGACACACATTCCCTTTTTGAACCACACTCGTGGATGGACACACCAATAAACTGTACTGTACACACACACGCAGAGAAGAGGATTGTTTGCCACCTGCCTGCTTCCCAGCGCTCATCAAGTGCTGTTGACTCGTCAAACCGAGCTTCTGTGCAAAGGGTTCCGCTGCACTTGTATCCGCAGCAGGTTTGTACTTTCTGCCAGTAAACACAAACATAAAAAATGGATTCAGGACGGATTCAGTCGAGGTCTGGGTTGTAAACGCGTCTTCCCACTCATGCATCTAGTAGTGTTTCATGGAGTTCACTGTATATATCATGGTCATTCGGGTCTATTTAGCATTCACGTGGTCAACCATGGTGAAAGGACATTCACCCCTATTGGATAGATAGAGACATGACAGAGCTGAAAGAGAATACCACTCAATTTTTTTCAACCTGATCTACACTTAGTATACCCAGGGGGGTTGTTCCAATCCAGGAGCCAAATGAGAAAAATGGATTTCTCTTACTGACACCTACGCTCATAAAAAAAAACATCTCTGCTCATATTTCAGCCCTGACATATGAGAAACCGAGATTTGAGGTTTTTTTTCATTCTGCTTTCTCGAAACTGTTCCATCAGTTTGTGAAAATAGTAATTTCCCCTAAATATAGAGAAGACAAACGTTCTGTTCTTACGTCAGGAACATGCAGTTGGACGCCTTTATAGTGTCAGGTATCTAGCTGATGTTATCTGATTTTCAACCATGAAAGATCATTTCCGAACATGCTAACACAACCGCGCTACCTAATTTAAATTTTTCCTTTCTAGCAACACAGCAAACAGATATGCTTATTAACATACCACAGCCACTCTAAAATCCTTTATATGTGCGATTGAAACTAATATGAATGTACTACATTGTAAATACATGGTATTATGACCAGTTGTTGCCAATCTTTTCCATCCTCTTGACATGATATGAGCACAGGTTTCGTTTACTGAGCACCTAGCAGGCTGGTCCCGCTGCATCTAGCAGACCTCAATAATTCTGGAGTTATGACTTTGTCAAAAAAGCTGAAAACAAAAACAATGTTGATAGAATAAGAAAATCTCGTTTCTTTGTCTGCATATTGGGTGCTGAAGTAACAGCAGGGCCGTTTCTGGGTCTCTGGGGGCCCTATGCAGGATTATCTTGGGGTCCGCTGTTTTGACTCGATTTAACAAATTAAAATCCTTTAATTTTTGGTTGCAATGCTTCATAGTAATATTAAAATTATGATTTAAATTAGATCCACTGTTTCTACATTTTTTAAAAGTTATTATGATTCGTGTTTTAAAATGTGAATTAAGTCACGAAAAAAAGTTAAAATATACTTTATCCAGATAGGGTCTCCTGCAGCTAGCGGTGTCTGGTTTAGAGCAAACTGAAGACAATACTCTAGTGCAGGGGTGGCCAAGTTCGGGCCTCGAGAGCCGCAGCCCTGCTTGTTTTCCAACCATCCCTGCACTTACAGCTTCTG
>JAUMHF010000009.1:2585854-2600706 GCA_032359275.1 Microctenopoma steveboyesi | reverse complement strand
CTGGTTAACGACTGGAGGGTTGGAAAACAAGCAGGGCTGCGGCTCTCGAGGCCCGAACTTGGCCACCCCTGCTCTAGTGCAATACCAGAAACAATTCCCAATCCTTTACAGCTATTTGAATTATATGTAATTCTACTTAAATATTTGAAAAGCAGTAGCTTGGGCCCCCCCCTAGTGGCCACAGGGCCCCATGCATCTGCATAGTTTGTGTAGCGCAAGAAACTGAACTGTATAACAGCATTTCCATCAGAGCTCCATTTTCTCTGTACATGCTACAAGACCAACTCCACAGTGTCAAATTTACACACCCTAGAGGTCACTTTGGAAAAGTTCCAGCATTTTAGTCTGAACAGACAGAACAGACAATACAGAGAGAGGAAGGTGCAGCTACATTAATGTGGACACGGTCTCAGAGGTGACCTGCAAATGATTATCCGTCCTTCGCAGCGTATGTCCTTGGGTTGCACAAAAGCTACCCTTGAGCCCTCATCCACCCGTTCCTAGTTTTTTACAGCCATACCTCACGTCAGGATGACATAGCATTCTGGTGAGATGGAAACATCTTCAGTGTTATTTGTTGTACTAATACCAACTGAGTAGTCTTCCAGCACAGGAAAACCTTTTGGGGAGGTTTCCCACATACTACGTTAGGTGCACAGCGTGACCCACGTGTGCACCATGCGTCCATGTATATTCATACATGTGTAGTGAGTATTAAAAAGGCTTTAGACTTAGCAGAGATGGAAATAAAAGTTTTTTTGTATGCTGCTACACTATGAAAGAAGATTACCATATAAATTAGAGCAGCAATTCAAGACACGGAGCACCGAAATCCCTCCTGTCACAAATGAATCAGCTAAACGACTGCCCGGACGCAGACAGACCGTGCTCTCTTCTTCACTTTCTCTCTGAAAGACCCAGAGGAAATAACTCTCTCTCTCTGTGTCTCTCAGCCCCTCTCACGCTCTCTCCTATCCCTCTGTGGTTGGGTTTTCGTAATTGGTCTCTCCTTCGCTTCCCGTCTCACTCCTGTCCTCTTTGCCTTTCTCTGTCTCTCCCCCTTTTTCTATTTCCCTTTTTTTCATCTTGCCTGGCGCTCTCCGCCTCTCTCTTGTGAGCATTTTAAATCAGGATCACAGTGGGGTGTCAAGCTGCCTGCCTTGCTAGCTACAAATTGGTCTACACCCACAAATACGTACAAAGACCTGTTCACAAACACACACTATCTACCTGTGCTCTGATGCCAGGCTGTTCAATGTGTCTCAATCACAGGAGGATATTACGGCACCTCGCCATGTTAAGATTTACAGTTTTACAGTACACTACATAATATTTGGAAATAGTGGCGTACTGCAAATTCAACTTTTTGTAGTAGAACGGGCTGGTCTCAGGTGTCTCTCAGTCCTAGATCTTCCTAAATCATGGAACTCTGCTGCAGCCTACCAAAACTGAATCTATCTAGTTACAAGCGACAGAAAAGAATAAAGGAGATAACTGCGTGAAAGGTTTAAACTGACCCGGCCGGCCACCTCTCTACTGCGAGGTAATGCTACGTCCAACCCGACCCCTGACCTGCCAGTTACATTCACATTCATCAATTATTCCTTAACAGCTTTTATGTGTTTAACATTTTGAAGACATTAATCTGGGTTACATCACTTCTACAGTAAAGCCGTGTCTGTCACTGAAGGAAAGTTCAGGAAATGCTGCCTGATGCAGAGAGAAAACGCAGCTGACCAGAACTCAATCTGTGTCACGTGAGTTAGAAATGGATTTATTAACATTTATAATTGCCAAAGAAAGTCGCACAGACCACTGCAGCTGGAATTCACAATTCCAAATGTCCTTTTAGATTTCAGACCATTTCCTATTGAACTCGGGTATGAGTAGAGAAGTGGTGTGGAGCAACAGAGATATGCTAACAACAAGAATATTGGCCCTATCTCTCTCTCTTTAACTTCTTCATTCCCTTTTAAAATCAACATGCTGTCAGTAGCTGTCGTTCCACTTGTCATTGCTGTGCAACCTTCTTCCATCCAGTCACAGCAGAACACATGATCGTAAGTGACATGTCGGGATTGCTCACGTTGGCGTCAGCTCTTCAGAAGCAGATATGGAAGTTGTCAAGGATCAGGCTGTCAGGAGAGCGCTCCACTTTCTGGATGCAATTCAGGCACAAAGCTCATCCAGATTAGGCGAAGCAAAGAGGAGTTTGAAGAGTTTGAAAGACGGAACTATATATAAAACACTGATCAGCCAGCGCATTAATGTGTAGGCAGAAAACACGAGTAGCAGCCATGATCTACAGATGTCTCACAGCTTACTGCATCTCCATAGACCCATCAGAGAGCCCAGGTGGTATTAATGTTATGACTGTCAGTGTGTCCTGAATATTAGAAAAATAAATAAATATATATAAATACATCATTCAGAGTAGTGATTCAGGGGCTGCGACCTTCAAAGATTGTATTTGTTGACCTGTGATGAGCACAGCAGCGTTATGAGCCTGCATCAATCCTTTAAATGCAGCTTCTTTACCAAGACAACAAAGGATCCAACACTTCACGCTCACAGCCAAGGCCATCCCAAGATTCTGTGCACAGGGATGCCTTCGTAGACTGCATCCTTTGACATATGCAGTGGTTTAATTGAGACCTGTCTCGTGTTTGCAGTGTTTAATGATGCTGTCATTGCTGAGTAATGGGTGTAGCTTGAGTTAACACCTGAACATGGTTATATTATAAATGTCGCCTTATAACATTTTAAATGATTGGATAGTGTGTACGCTGTATGACAGAGAATCTTATTTAGTGAAACATACACATTCAACAATATAAATGCTGCTTCACTGTTCACGCTGCTTAGCTAATGTCATAGCTGTGTCATAAGAAGGAATAAAAATGTGAGCTGGGATGTTTTCAGCTGCCAGGCAGCTGCGTTCAGCTTGACACCAATCATTATGGTCTTAAGAGCTCCCTCAACTGTACTCTACATTTTCTTTCTGCCTGAAGATGACAGCAATTAAAAAAGGGTGACAACTGATTCACCCGCTGAGTTGTGTGAAGGACTCATCAGCCTTTTACAGGCCCACTCAAATGTCAGGGCGTGTCCACAGTGTCTGTCTTAGGAGGGTGGTTTCTCTTAGCGCAAAGGCACGATCGGACCATCAGTGCGGGCTCTTTATGAATTGTATGTACGTAACCTGAATACAAACAGCATTTTTAGGGATTTTGCCACTGATCGCTTGTAGAGTTGTTTTTAGTGACCTGTCTTAATTTTAGTTTTAGTCAAGCTGTCATTTTAGTTTTTAGTCTAGTCGAGTTTCAGTCGACTAAAAGTCGCATTTTAGTCTTTTTTAGTCTAGTTTAAGTCAATGGATATTGTATTTTAGTTCTTTTCTTTAATCATGCATTTCACCCAATCAATATAGTATAAATACCTAGTAGTATAGACGAAACCTTTTTTTTAATCAAAATTATATTATTGTTACCTTATAGAACTAAGAATACTGTACATCCAGTGCAGTCACAGGAGATGCTCTGATGTGAATTTACAACATTTCTTTGTGCCAACATGTGTTAGAAAGTCTGATAAGAGTTTCTTCCTCTAAAAAAGAGTTATGGGTTCTGTGATGGTCAGTCCTCCCAGAAAACAGAAAACAGTCACAGCTGTTAGGAACAAAAAACTTCAGCACAACCCAACCGACTGCAAAACACAACGTACTTTTCTAGTAGTTTTCTTAAAATTGATAGAAACCAAAGCTGGTAGCCACAGAAACGGGATCTGGTTCAGGATATCTGTCGGGTTTCACCCACAACCCTATTGAGCCCAGTTTGTTCCAGTTAGTTCACTAATAATAATGTGATAAAACAAGAAGCATAGTTTTTATTTTGTAAACCACTTTTAGTCTCGTTTTTATGCATCAACAATATTGGATTATGTATTTACTGTAGTTACGATACATGACCAGCATATACGTTTTGTTTCTGTCACATCATAAAGGTTTGTTGACGACAATGTTTTGTCATATTTTTTGTTGATGAAAGCAGCACTAATTGCTATTTGAAACATTAAATAATTTAGTATGCAGTATTTTAATTGGCCAGTCATGTGCACTGAAAAGCATGAAAAGGTGCTTTTTGGGCAACTTATAGATATCATTTGGGAAAGATTTGCAACTCCAGAGACAAAGAGCTGTGGTGCAACACTTCAGCAGAGAAAAATATGACAGGAATAAAAAACATGGTGCAAATGAGAGATGGGAAATGGCTTCAGACACAAGGAGAGATAGCCAACATATTAATTTCCCCTCCTTCCGTGTAACTGCTACTGATGATGTAAGGCCGAGGCAATTAACCTCCTTCATCTGTCATTCACTCATGACCACGTGTCTGCACGTGTCTGCGCGTGTCTGCGCGTTTATGCGCTTCGTGGGCCTGGGATGAATGTGTGTGCTTGTGAGTGCCTGCATGATTCGTGTCATCGTGCACTAATGGGGAGCGCATTGTATGCGTGAGACACACAGTGTGTTAGTGTCTGATGAAAGATAAAATCCCACAGCCTTTCATCCCAGAGAGATGATGTCATTGCTCTGCACAGCTGACTTTATTAAAGGAGGGGGGGTAATCATCTTTTTCTTGCACCTGCTCCATGACATCATGTGTCATGTTTTACCCAGAACATGGTTGATAATTAGTGGTTAGTCAGAGCGGCTTCTGTGTGTGTATATAATATATATGTTTCATTTTAGAAACTACACAGCATTATGCAGTACAAGTCAAACGTTAGGACACATACAGAAATATTTATTCAAACATTATAATCTGTCTACAGTGTAGACAATGTTAATATTAACAAATGAATATTTACAGAAACGTGCAGGGACCTAAAATATTCTAAATTTAGTATTGTGGTCAGTTGTATAATGAGCTGTTAGCTTTAATCACTTTTTTAGACCAAACTACCAACTACAGACAAAACTAGAGCCTTTACTTTTCTAGAGGCAAATGTATCTGTCGTCAACCGACCAATCAGAAGCCAGTAAGAAACACGAGTGAACCTCCGGGAAGTTGCAATGTTGCAAACACAAGTTCAGCCAGTCAGTCAGTACGGTGAGGTTTGTTCTCAACGAATGAATAAAGAGAGAGAGACAGCCCTAAGAATATCAAACATGCACAGCAATATCCAAATTCTGACCAAATGAGAGGAAACGCACAACAAAATTCGCTGACTCGTGGAAATCAAGGTCAACTACAATTGTTAGTATGTGTCACATCAGATGTGACGGTTATCAAAAACCCAGCACGCCTTCTCTGCCCTCTAGAGCGAGAGATAAGACGACACAGAGAGAAGATGTTTATAGCAACATGACAGTGGCAGCTAATTACCTTCATGAAGCCAGAAGCCGCACATTCAGTGCAGTCCTTCTGACCACAAACAGACACTGCACACAACGCAAACGGCTCACACAGTGGAGACTGATTTGTCGAGGGGGCTTAGATGCAAACACACACAAGAACAAATTTATACGAACCCGCAAAGGCAGATAACACAAGTTCTAATTACACAGCCGAGGGCAGTAAAGAAAAGGACGCCACATACCAATGCACGCTCGCAAACCTAAGGAGGATCTCTAGGACGTTTTACCTCTACTACAGCTACTACAACTAAAACGGATGGGGGAGATAAGTGCGCATATAACTAGAGGTGGACAAGCTGAAATTCACAAACATGTAATTATGAGCACATAGATTAGTGAATGGATGTTTATCAGGAGGCCGGTCAGCCAGAATTATGAGTTGTGTAGATCCTCAAGGTTATCACAACGTGTGTGTGTGTGTGTGTGTGTGAGAGAGTAAAACCAAGCAACAAATGCAGTTTTGCCTCTGAACATGTTTTATCTTTCCATTTGGTAATAAGTAGGCAAGAGAGAGCTCAGTCCATTTTCCTGGTTGGCTGGTCACTGCATGTTGAAGTCAGGTGGGGATTAAGAACGGGGGTGAGGTGCAGTGGAATTTAGTGTAAGTGATTTTCTGCCCTCTCCTAATTTGTTTTACCTTATTCTCTATTAATTACAGGAGCACAGTGGCGTCCTGGAGCGGCAAACGAAAGCTTCAGATGTCAAAAATTAGGGCAACACTTAAAACATGTCAGTTCTGCCTTATTAAAGAGGCAGGGTGCTAATCGGAAAGTCTGTGTGTGTGTGTGTGTGTGTGTGTGTTTTTAATTGTTATCGTCACAACATTTCAAAATCTTAAAATCTTTAATCAAAGCATTAAAAGTTGCACGATAAATTCTAATCTTTTGACATGTTCGACTGCCTCAGTGCAAAGCACCATATGTCAACTACATCTATCTAAAAAAAGCACGTGATTAACTGGTTGATTGTCCACAATAAATGTCTGCGTGTTGTGAGCTCATCTCACTTCTCACTTTGCCCCTTCTTCAGCTACACAAGCCAGAGACTCCATGAGGGATTGGGACCCCTGGTGCTCTGTACCACGCGGTCTACATACCAACACCAGACTGAACAGCAGGCTCATGATGGGCCAGGCCAAAGTCAATCAGCTTCACTTTAAGTAGCTGCTGCTGGCGACACACAACCATTATGTTGTCTGGTCTGAGGTCTGCGTGCACAAGATCTATTAGTGTCACGTGGGATGGGACTGTGGCCGGATGGAAATCGATGCAGGCCTTTCACGGAAAGACCCCGGTGACTTCTGTTCTCCGTGACATCCCTCAGACCCGGTCCAGCAGTTTCAGTTGAGGCAAATGTTATACATGCATTCATGTGCAGAGAAGTCATCTCTCCTACACTCACTTCAAGTTTCCCAGTAGGTCGTGGAAGTGATCCAGCGTGCACAATAACAGCAGAGTTCTGAACTCGAGGCAGCGCGTCACCTCGTGACATGTCAGAGTGTCGTCCGTTGCCCGTGACTGTCCTAGCTCTGAGAACATGTGTTTGCTTTTTAACACACTGCAGCAACCGTCAGTGCTGCTGTGTGTGTTTGCTAAAGCCCACTAAATATTTCACTAGTTTGTTGGCCTGCAGATGTCATTGTGCCTGTCTCTTTTTTTCCCATCTGCCTCCACCGTTCCTCTGCGTTGGTTTTCACCTCCCGGGTCCCTGCTGTCCTCCGCAGGTGTTTTGTGGAACCTGTCATCATGCGATGCCCTGAAGATGCCCATCATCCAGGATGCCCTGGCTGTGCTGACGAATGCTGTGATCATCCCCCATTCGGGCTGGGACACCTCCCCACATACGCAGGAGGACCGCAAGCTGCACCTACACTCGTCCCAGGTCCTCCGCAATGCCACGGGCTGTCTCCGGTCAGTGTTGTCTGTTTCTCCTCTGCTTCCCTCCACTTATGTTTTATTCATCATTAACTAGACAATATTCATTTTTTCTGGTCATCAATTACATACTCCCTGACTTTGTAGAGTCTGTTATTGAGCACAATCAAAGAAGAGCACTTTCCTATTTTTAGGTAGCATTGTGGGTTATTTTTACCGCTGCGCACACAGAGGAGTGACAGACCTAGCTATATTTAAGATGACTCACTAGTTGGCTGTGAGACTGCTGTGGCTTTATTCCCTCACACGAGGCATGCTATTCATACAGTTCAGTCTGGAAGTAGTAGAAATGTGACACATTTTGTTTTGGTGGATATGGAACCAAAAAAAAAACACAATGGATTTACTAGTTAGTTCTCGACTCTTTCCGTTCACCTGGATTTGATGAATAAAGTGAATCTATTACATGACTTATATTGCTTTACATTTAAATTCCAGCGTTGGGTGGATGGAGTCTTTAGTTTGTGACCTAAACTTTCATTTGACTCGCCCGATACTTTTTAGCAGTTTAACAACACAAGTCAGTTTCTCAAAAATGTTTTATTTATATAAAACCATTTGAATAAAAGTGACTTCTTTGTTCACCTTATGCAAGCGAGCGAAACTACACCTGCGCTGATGTTTTGGGGCGCAGCTCAGCAAACTGTAGATATCATGTTGATATATTGCACTAAATTGTGAACAACTTAGGAAACAGTTGCCTAGCTACCACACATGTACCATAAAAAGGGGCACCCAAACATCTCACAAACATGCTCAGTGGTGCATTGACGAAGGTCAAACTGAAAAAGCTTCTGTGTGTATGGGCCCACAGAGCGTGAGCAGTAGCAACCCGCACACATGGACTCTTCCAAAAGATACTGGGACGAGTTCTTATAATAACAAAAGAGATAGTTGGGATGCTTATTGATATGGCTCCATTAGCAGTCATTGAATATGAGAAAGTTTGACCTTCACTGCTCAGTGCTGCTCCTGGGGGCTGGCTAGCTACACATATGGTGCAGTTCCTGGGAGTCATTCTTGCTGCTAACATCTCCATGTTGTGCAGTGTAACAGAAACATTGTTGTCTTATTTGTTTGTTGAGGGTTTTAATATACCATGGTAACTCTTACAAATTTTAAAATGCATGACCTCAGAGAGATGTTTGCGGTGTTGTCACATTAACCTCACAAACCCATACATCATCTTTTAAACCCTGCACTTAAACATGTGCCTGAACCAGCAGTCGCTTTCTGTAAAACTCAATAAAAAAGCTTTGCAGCTGTGATACCAATATATAGAAGCATTAGCTTTCTGTTCAATTGAATTGCTTTCTAGAGATTCATTTGCAAAAATCCATCATAATACAGTTTTTTGTTCGTGTCGTTTGCCTTAGAGCTACACAGATACAACGTGGGTAGATTTCTCACATCCAGTATTTTCTGTCCAGGGAGACTTTTTTGGCTTTTTAAAGAAATGATTAACCTGTTTAAATATCTGTTATTGTATGGATGTTATCATTACTTTACTCAGTCTTACACCATGTGAGGACTTAATTTCTGCCTATCGGCCCAAAATGTCCTTACTTCACAAAGTAAAGAAAAATGACCTGCTACAGTGCAGAGCTCAATTTTTTAAACTGCTGATAAGACAAGATTACTTAACTTACATATAGCACATCCTCAACTCAGTGTCAAGTCAGCTGATTGCTACTGGTGCTACTGGTTAAGCTAAAAGGGGACTACTGTTATTAGCAGTGCATTTTGGTTTAGTAAGGCGCTCATTAAAACGTAGGTCTATAGATGGTGTCCATGCCTACAGTTTTACTAGAACGGCATGATGAAATGCACGAATCCACGGGAAATATTTCTAACACAGACCTGTCATTTTTTCATGCTGTTGGTTCCACACCATTAAACCCCCGAGCATCAAAAGAGAACAAACATGTTGCAGAGAGCATAACAACAACTTACCCGTGTGTTATTGTATAGATGTATTAATATTCCTTTGGACTGACAGCAAATGTTATAAAATAGAACAAATATGGCTGCTGTGTGTGTGTGTGTGTGTGTGTGTTTGTTTGGCTTTCTCTTCAATGGCATGTGTGGACCAGTAATCTCGCTCGCAATATGTCTCCTCACCTGCTCTGGATGAAAATAAGCTACGCGCACGCAGGCGTTAGTCGATTCTAATACAGTTCTTATGTGAAAATGCGCACGCATCTGGCCGTCTGCTGCTGAGAGTGTGTGTTGCAGGAGATAGCTTTGTGTGGACGACTCCCTCAACTCGAAGAGCTAATTCATTTTTCTCACGCCTCGTTAGGGAATGCCGGGAGTCTGATTAAAGATTGAATATTTCATGGCGGGTTTGGTATATCGCCGGCCACCTGCTCTCCCTCTCTCCCTCTCCCTCTCTCTTTCCATCTCCCATTATCGTCCTCTCTCAGTCATGTTCTCTCTCTCTGTATTTTCTCCTTTTAGCCACTTTCTCCTCCCTCACTCTGTTTCCATTTCGTTCAATTACTTAGTTTCTTTTCTCTCTCGGTCACATTATTCCTCCTTTATCCTTTTCTTCTCCTCTGTCTCGCCGTGTCTCTCACTTACACACACTCCTTCCCTCGGCTTACTCACTGCTTGTTTCGCTGCTTGTTTGTGCATATGCTACCGTGCGAACTAACAGGAGGCACAGAAACTTGTGCGGCCAGAATGTAGAATATGAATTATGTGTATTGAATATGCAGGTGTGACACATGTTGAGCTGTAACGGATGAAGAGCAGGTGAGCCAGGCTGATCAGAAACACAAAAAAGATTTATACCAGCCAGTATATGATTTGCTGAAGACTGAAAATCCACCATCCATCTTACTCCCAAACAAGAAGAGAGCAGCACCTGCAGCGCCACCTCTTCCAGCCAGCCTTGTTTTTTTTTGGGCTCTCATTATTCTTTTGAAAGATAATAACGAGAGATAATGCTGCACTGTTGCCTCACAGGGGAGCAATGCAGAAAGAGGAATCAGGCCAAATCGATTTTATTGAATGGAGTCCATTAACAGGTAGTAGAGGAGAGAGATGCGGACGAGAACACAACAGCTCGTCAACACCCTGAAAGACTCAAGCTGTCATTTGAATGTGTAATTGAAACATGACTCTCATGTAATTTAACCTGTTAAACCCGACGGACCCGGTACCGGGTCCACTTCCGACTTCGGGTTACAAAGTCATTCTGTGTTCCCAAGTCATTTATTCTCACTCAGTGACATAAATATTCCATTTCAGAACTTTTGAGATATATTCAATTCATTGAGTTGTTCATTTGAGTTGTGTCAGTAAGATCTTCGATTCTTCTTCACCACCACGAGGCTCTAAAGGATTTCTAGCTTACTTCCCCTTTGCATGATTTACGTCACACACTGATTTCAGTCAGTGAAGACTGAAGAAGTTTGGACATGTGGACTGACAGTAGCTTCTTGAGTCTGAGGAAGTTTGGTTGGGTGACCCACCAAATGTGTACTATACTTTCAAAGTAGGAAGAAAAAGTCTTTAATGACTGCAGCTATGTCGGAAGACGACATCTGATTGGACGTGACGTTCAGCATCACTCTAGGCCTATTAGAACTGGGTGTGTGACTGGGAGGAGTGGTGCAAGGTTGCTACTGCACTGGAACAATGGAGCCAGTGCTACACAACGTAAACATCAGTGAATCCACCAGCAACGCACTGAATGAGCAGCAGTACCAGTATTTAGACAACACATACTTCATATAAACTGTACTGTATGTGCAGCATATTTCTGTAACACCACACTGAGCATTGTCAAGTCGCTCAGGTTGTTATTAACGACGTGGGCAAAACAAATGTGACCAATGGAGCTCTGCGAGCTCGCTGCCATTTCTCACTGACACTGAAGGCATCAGCTTCTCACAGCCATTTTTAAGGGTGTGACATTTAAAGGGCATTCCACTCAACCACTATCTTCTCTCTGTCACGCACACACGTATATCCATAAGCTTCAACATATATGCAGTATGTACTCGCACACCCAGGCTGCTGGAACATTTCAGTCGTGTGAAATATCCTGGGGGAAAGAAAGCGCGCAGTTTTCACAAACTGCATCAGCTTTTCAGTGACTCTGTGCGTGTGCGTGTGTTTGGAACAGGAATGTGAGTTCTGCAGGCGAGGAGGCCCGGAGGAGAATGAGGGAGTGCGAAGGCCTGACAGACGCTCTGCTCTACGTCATTCAGACAGCTCTAGGGAGCAGTGAGATTGACAGCAAGGTAACACACACACACATAAAGACCACCAATACACACACAAGTAGTCTGGTAACCTCAAGCTTTTTTTCTGGATGAGTCAGATATTAATATTAATTCATATTCTGTAAAACGTAATTGAATGTAAAGAACTGTACTGTATACAATAAATCTTTGTGCTGGCCTGCATGTGCCATGATGTGCAGCGCGTGACACTCTTTAGCTGCGTGTGTTCACGCGTGCTGGTCTGTGGAGTGAGAGGTCTTCACACGGAGACGTGAAGTTTTTAATCCACAGAAATCCTCCATCAGATCAAAGTCTGTGACTGTTGACTGCATAGCCACTCTCAACAATAGGATTAGTTTGTTTGTCTGCCAAATCTATGCTCACCGTATGTGTGTATGTCTGGGCTTAAGTGTTTGCACTGCAGAGTGTGTTCATATGTTTTGTGTGTGTGTGTGTCCATTTATGAGTGTGACTATATGTCTACTCTATCACTGTGTTTGTCTGATTGAGTGCCATCTGTCCTTTCTTCATCTTCATCTCTTCATCTTCCTTTTTCCTCTTTATCCGTTCTTCTTCTCCTCTTCGCCTCCTTCAGACCGTAGAGAACTGTGTGTGCATCCTGAGGAACCTGTCGTACCGGCTGGCTGCAGAGACATCACACAGTCAGCAGGGGGGATCGGAGGAGCTGGACGGGCTTTTATGTGACACTGGTGGGAAGGACTCAGAGAGCTCTGGATGCTGGGGCAAGAAGAAGAAGAAAAAGAAGGGACAAGACCAGGTGAGTGCTCAGAAGTTGGATTATTTTCATGATTCAGTATGTTGAGATAGACCTGTATCATGATGGAATCAGAATCAGCTTTATTCGCCAAGTATGTTGCACATACAAGGAATTTGCTTCTGGTCGTTTCAAGCTTCTCTAGGACAGACAGAAAACAAGAAGATGAAAAACAATAAATATACAAATTACTAACTTATTAAATTACTTATTAAAAGACTGTGTGTGTGTGTGTGTGTGTGTGTGTGTGTGTGTGTGCAGTGTGTTGAGTTGTCTGCAGTTTGTGTCCATATAGCAGCAGCAGAAATCAGATTCAGTATGTCATTGCCAACTATAATCATTCCAAGTTCCTGTTCCAAAATCCAACTGGAGATTCATGGTTTGGCCAAACAGGCTAACAGCAGCAGCTCACAATGTCAAATCAAAGTAAAATCTTATTGAACACAAGAGTCGAGCATGAACGTAGTAAGAAGAACTGGATACAAGCTTACAGCTGGCTCCCAGTTGCTTTAAAAGTTTCTTGGTGGGTAAACTCCCAAAGATTCTTGATGCTTCCAACCATAAAAATAACCTTATGTTCTTGACCAAAACGCATTTACACTGCATGAAGGTAAGATAAGTTAACACTTTATTAATGTCCTGAGGGAGGCATTCCAGCGCCGCCGCAGTAGATTAAAAGCGACATCAAAAATCAATTCAATAACGCCATAATAAATCTTGAGTATAGGACAAAAAAACTGAAGCCAGCTATAAAACTAGTAATAAAAAATAATGAAACAGAGATGAAATAGCCTTCATTCGCTTCCTTTCCCAGTCAATAGCCCCTTTCCCACTGCACATTCGAGGAGGGTTTACCAATACACCGCCTCGTTGGTCGGGGTAAAAGCAACCATACTAGCACCGGGGTCCGTGCTGATCCTCCTTTAAGCCTCTTCAAGAGCTAGTGTCAGAGAATAGGAGGCTTCATCTATGATTATGTTGTTTATCCAATATCTTATTACTGCTTGAGTCCAAATTATGTCCCGCATGTGCAAAGTGAGCGAAACACATCACATCTTCATCCTCTAGTAGTGTTTAGCAGGACCCGCACGTGTGTCCCTGTACGTCGTGGCCGGTGCCACATGAAATGTCACCTATTTCAAAGGAAACACTGGAACACATGTAAAAGCTTGTACTCTCCAAATCCAAGTGATGTCATTTACCAAGATCCCTTTTTATTTGGTTTCACAGTACGGTCAAAAGAATGTATATGTTAAGTACATTTTAATGGCTACAGTCATTTATAATTATCTCTGTGGCTTGTTACAGTCTAGTCAGTAGATATTAAGTATGTTGTACAACACCATCTTATCACACAATAGAAAACTAAAGAGCCACTTCTATTCCTGTTTTGGTGTGTGTGTGTGTGTGTTTTTCCAATTTAGTGTTACAGCTATGTCCTGTTTATTCTTTTTCTGAATTATCTGCTGAGTTCACCTTTGGTTCATGCTCTCCACAGTCTCGAATGAATATTTACTGTGTGAATTCATTTTAGCTTCCTTTGATATTCATGATGTTTGAGCGCCAGTTGTTTTTCCATATCAGCTGCTGACATTCACCTACCACCTGGATTATATAGGGTCACAAACACTACATGCTGTATATCAAGAAAGGGGACGTGTCAGTCTTTTTAAATTAGATGTTGCCCATGACAACATCTTATCCGGCAGAATCAGGATAATATACCTTTGCTTCATATCATATCATATCCCACATGGGACACGTTTTTATTTTCTATACCTTTGCTCAGATTCATAAATACCAGTGGTGATTTAATATTTCTCTCTGGATTTGCTGGGTCTGTCCATCTGTTGCCAGCGTGCCAGAGTGTCATCCTGTGTTTAGTTAAGAAAATTATTTCTTTTTAGAAATTGGGTTCTGAAGAATTGGCAGAACCCAAACGGGTGCTTTGGAGTAGGCTCGAACCTCTTGTCATGCTAATAAGCAATCAGCATCACATTCTGGTCGAGTGGAAGACATCTTTTCCAAGTTCTAGTGAAGCTGTGGGAATTAAAAACCCAGCACTTCCGGTGGATCAGGGTTGGTGAATTGCTCATTCTCCCTTTCATTTCTAGCAAAGACAGAAGAGGAGATTTTCTAAAATGCTAGTGATGAGCCAGGCCTTTAACTTCCATTTGACAAGAGAAGCCTTGACAAACTTGTGTTTCCAGGCAGAACCAAGGAGATGAGAGATCTTCAAGCTAACCCTGGGATCAGAAAATAAAGGGACGAATCATAGCCTCTCCATAATAATAATACATAACCCCCCACCACCCTCTCCCCTCTATGTGTCCCTCTCCACTCTAGTGCAGCTGTGGGTGATTATCATGAAGTAGTGATTGGGGAGCTTGTTGGAGAGGGCACAACTCCATCAAGAGGAGGAGAGGAGAGGAGAGGAGAGGAGAGGAGAGGAGAGGAGAGGAGAGGAGAGGAGAGGAGAGGAGAGGAGA
>JAUMHF010000009.1:2543766-2580591 GCA_032359275.1 Microctenopoma steveboyesi | reverse complement strand
ACATGTAATGTGCTGTTTGTATTTGGGCAGTTCACGTTTAAGGTTTGCTTTGTTAAAATCTCCAAGTATAATTATAATTATAATTTTCCGACTGATTATTCTCAAATGACTCCTTCTCACTACTGGGAGCACGAGTCGGCACCTGCAGCCCAGTCAGACTGCACAGGAGGTGCAGGTGGTACATGCAGTCACAAGAAGATTTGCTGTGTCTCCCAGCACACAGGAAAGAGAGGGGGATATAATGAGACCGGCTCCACAGGTGTTGTAGAAGAGCAACAAGGCCGCAGCAGACCTGGTTTCTGCTCCTTTGTGCAAATACCAGGCTGCTCGGTTGGTATTTGCCAGAGAGTACAGGACTTGGCAGGTCTGTCCTCTGTTGATGGTGGGTCAGTGATGGTCTAAGGAGGCATATCCTTAGAGGGCTGCTCAGACCCAACAACAGCGCCCTGACTGCTGGCTGTGACGATGACATTTCTAGATTCCCAACTGGACCTGGTGCAGAGAGCCCTGACCTATATCCCAATGAGTCCAATACCTACTGGACATTTTGTACTGAGCCCAGATGTTGTTGGGATACCGGGTAAAACTACATTAAGCTCGCCCCTCACTTGCCTTTTTGAACCTGTTCCAGTTATTTCTTTTCTTTGTCTTGCCTCAGCGTAGCAGGATTTATAGTCACAGCAACCAGAGGAATTCAGGGGATCACTGAGAAATGAAATTTGATTTCCAAGGTGCTGATAAGGCCATACGAAACAATTAAACCTGTAGCCATTAGTCAGCCGTGTCCAAGCTGCGAGGGCGCGTATTAGCCACTCAATTAATCAACCAACCAACCAAGCAATTACACAAGTTGGCTGTAGAACAATATAAGTGTCGTATTTGAGGAGATAAGAAGACGTATGTTTTCTTCACCTGAAGTTGTCTTAGCTGGTCGCAGGCTGCAATGGGTTTGTACATATTAGTTTAGTGTCTGTACCTTCATTGGCTTATTTGTTACTATGTGATGTCTCTATCTGTCCCAACAAGACAGAGTGAAGGACAGCTGAGCTTTACACTGTGTGTGTGTTTTTGTTTCTGCTGAATTCCCAGACATAGTCCTAAAGTGGTGAAAGCAGCATCTCAAGTCCTGAACAGCATGTGGCAGTACAGAGACCTCCGCAGCCTCTACAAAAAGGTAAAGTGTGCACGGCCAGGTGTGTCTCTAAAGCAGGAAGTGTCAGCTACAGTGACGTCTCAGTAAGGATCACTGCGAACGGAATAATTAGCTTCCTCTCTCCCTCAGGATGGCTATTCTCAGTACCACTTCATCGGCTCCTCCTCCACGATAGAGAGAGACCGACAGCGACCTTATTCCTCCTCTCGTACTCCGTCCATCTCTCCCGTACGAACCTCACCCAACAATCGATCAGGTGAGTTCACAGCACCAGAAAGGGAAAACCTTGCCCATGTATTGTTAAAAATCAGGGTTTGACTAATTCTAACTCACATAAAGAGTTTCTTAGACACATGCAAGTAACTTTCACACAGGGGAAACATTATTACCATCCTCTATATCTGATACGAGACAGTGGGGACAGTTCTGCAAAGGTCTGCACCGTCTCTGAATGAGTGTAGACGTAACGAGTAGAAAGGATGTTTGTGTGTGTAGTTTTAAACTGGACACGTTTGTGATTTTTATATTTTAGTAACAAAAGTCGGGGGCAGTGACAGGGATGGGTCTGTCTATAAAGGGAAGTGTAGGATTACCCTATACCCTATTATTACCCTATCTATATTTGATGCCCAGAGCAATGATGTGCAACACTGAGGCAAAAGTCTTTAGATAAGAGGACAGGGCTGGCTGGATGGGTCAGTGACACACAGGTCTTTCCCCCAATAATGAAGCCTGAATGTACCTTGTATAAGTTGCCAAAGGACTAACGGAGTATTTGGCTCTGTGGGGGGAGAATACCTCGATCATCTTGAAACTATACAGCTGTCTGGGGCTAAATTTCATTGACAGTCCGTCCAGTGTTTGTCAAAAGATTTGTTTTGTCAAAAGCCAAAGGTGGCGACTGCTTGTGCCAAAGAGGTAATCAGAAGATCACAAAGCCGATACGCTTCGTCCTCCACAGATCACAGATGTCAGGACCAAATGATTTCACTCTGGATCTGAGTGGTGGGTGGACTGACCGAATAACCTCCAGCTCCATCCTAGCCGCACAGCTCCCAGCATAGCTTCAAAGCCTACACTTAGGAGATACAGTTTGTTATTCTGTATTTGCTAACAGCTAGTTAATGCATGATTTAAACTGATTTGTTGCAGTATAAGTTCAGTAATGCCACCAACAATTAAAAGAAAATCACCACAACTGGATTTATGAGGCCGTCGAGCCTCAATAGCAAAATGATAAATGTTGTATTGCGAAAGCTAATTTACCTTTTTTAAATTTTTTTTCTCAGTTTACAAATGTGCTAGAAGTAACAGATGGCCCCTCAAGCCATTTGTTTAATGTCACTGCTGTGAAAATGTCTTACATAGCCAAGAAAATGTTCTTTTATGTCTAACAAGCCTAAAAAAAGTGTACATTCCCACAGCAGTTGTTCAGCACAGCAGCAGGCCGGGGAGGCGCTGATAGTACAAAACTGTAGACTGATCAGTGCTAACTGTGTTATAATGTACAGAAGAATAGAGACAGATGCAGGGTCAGGAACATGCTTGAAGCTTGTATCGTAGCCAGCAGTGTCCATCTGAATACATGACTTACCAGAGCTAGCTCATTATCTTCACCACTTTACCCACAGACATATGTAACTGTTCCCTTTACAAATGAGCCACTCAAATGGTTTGAGTGGCTCAAGGTAGAGAAATTATGAGTAAATAGAGGTGAATATAGAGAAGGGGAATATGGAGCAGGAGCAAAGCAGATGTAGGGAGGAGGTGTGACTCAGTATTTATGATTTTGAAATTACACTCTGGTCAAAAAGCGAAGGTACAAAAGCACAGAATCACAATACAAACACCAGCCAATGAATGTTCTTCACTCATCCCAGAGTGACGGTAAGAGCAAGTCATACGTGCAGCGGAGCCTCAGAATGCTGTGCCTTTGTTTGGATTCAGAAAATGTCCAGAAATGTACAATTTTCAAATGGGTCTGGCCTCACTGCTGCGAAAGCGTGTCCTTCCTGTTCTAGTCTCCCACCTACTCCAAAGTGTATTGATACCGTGCTTAAACATAATCCCTTTCTCTCTGTGTGTAGCAAGCGCTCCTGCTTCCCCCAGGGAGATGATGGTGTTAAAGGAGAGGAAGGCAGACTACGAGTCGACTGGCAATGCCAGTTACCATGGCAACAAGGGTGAGCACACATCCCGGAAGGACGCCATGACGGGTAGGAATTCCATGCTGCATGTCAGACACAGAAAGTGTCTGACATGCAATACATGCATAGGGTATCTGTAGAGATCTGTAGTATGAAGCTGTTGCCAGGTTACTGTTACTGTACAGATCTAAAGGCTTCATCCTTACTGTCTCTGTAGGTCAAATCTCCGGCGGGTCATCAACACTACACAGAGGAGCCTATGTGTCACCCACCGACGAGCTGAAGTTCAATCAGGTACAACAGTTACTTGATAACACAAAGCACATTACGTGCACGACCTGACGTGTGGTCACAGTCAAGTGCAGTTATCAAAAACAGATTTTCAGTGTCTCGTTGTGCAGTATGTGACAAATTGCTTCTACTGGCTGTAAACAAAAAATAAAGGTAGCACAGCGATTCCAAGTCAGTGTAAAGAGTTTGTCTTAGATGCTTTCCATGTTGCAGGTTTTCTGTGAGAAAACAAATGAAACACCCACAAACACTCACCTTTTTTAGGCTACACTGCTACATCTTTATGACTCATATCAGGTTACAGAGAAAGGGTTGCTGCACAGGAACCACGCAGCGCACCTAAATGCAGCTGAAACAACATGAAACACTTAAGGTTCCAGCACGGACTGTGTGGGTTTAATAGAGACATCATAAAGATACTTTAACATGTAAATTAAAGGTGTAAACATCCTGCAGTGGGTCTTTCTCTGGGATCCTCCTCTGAGATGCTACCAGTAGTGCTTCATATCACCTGTCTGGCAGCGCTGTCAGACATAAAAGTTGGCAGGTTCACAGCCGTTTAATAGTGATGCTGATACTGATGAGACGTTTATAGTCTCCCAGCAACCAACATTTGTGCACACACCTGTACAACAGTTTTTTGTACTCATTTATGGTGCGGAATGACCTTCTCAAATTATTGCTGTGGTAGACTGATTCTGTCCAAAAAACAATTTCCCCAAGTGGATCAATAAAGTATTTATTATTATTATTAATCAGCCAACGGTTTTTTTCTGCCCCCTTCGAGTATTCTCCTAAATTCTACAAATATACATAAAGTACATGCACCACTGTGTGAACACAGATGTTGATTGCATTATGCATATAGAAACCTGCTTCCATGCTGTTAATGGTCTTGGATCATCCAGAAAACCAAACCATATGTAGCCAATGATAAGCTAATGCTAATAAACTGATACGATGAAGCTAATATTCAGGGTTTCCTCTTGGTTTGGGTCTTAATTTTAGCAGTTCCCGTCTGGTTTAGTCGGGTTGGGTCTAAAGAAGGTGGTATGGCCGGGATTGGGTCGTAATTGTGGGTCCTAGTCGGGGTTAGCTGACACTAGGCAACTAATCTATTGTGTATCAGTATTGCTATGCTAATGTTAGCTGCCGATCAAACAGTAAATCCCTTCAAGTTGTACTGCTACCTTTTTGGGCTAATTGCAATAAGACACCTGATTAATTGCCTAAAAGCTATCAACTTTGATGGTCCCTCTGTTTTATGAGTTTTTAGCAAGTGGGTCTCACACTGTCGTTTTGAACCTACACAGTTTTCCTTTACACGTACCAGGGACTTCTGGTTTTTTTTTGCAGGTGTCTTCTCAAGGCTTGCCTTCAGAGCCCTACCCACCATTCCAAAACCCTCCCCCACCTGACAGCGGCAACTACGAGGACCAGCCCTTCCACGAGGGGGTTCACGCGGGAGGTCGCCCCCCGCAGGGTGACCTCAACATGCACCTGCAGGGCCTCAAGTCCACCGGCAACTATGTAGACTTCTACTCAGCCTCGCGCCCCTACAGCGAGCTCAACTATGAGACCAGCCACTATCCAGCCTCACCAGACTCCTGGGTCTAAGGGGAGATGAGGGTGGAGGAGGAGGAGAGGATGGATGAAAAGAAAAGGGAAGAGAAAGTAGAGAAGAGAGAAGAGGAGAGGACGGTTTCCCTCCCTCCCCATCCTCCTTTGTAGTTCCTGAGTAGCAGCATAGGTAGCAGGATGATGGAAGGGGAAGTCGGACTGTAGGAAGGGAGACACAAGGAGGACAATTGAGACAATACCCTCCTTTCAGAGACGTCTGATGGAGCAGGGAGAGGGGGACAATTGAGGAGCAGAATGGAACGGAGAGGTCACGCATGTGCATGCACGCCACCAACAACACGAAACATTTTCTTTCTGTGTTTAGTTTGTGATCAACAACTGCTGAAGGAGGATTTCAGCAGATGGAGGGTGAGATCTCCTGCGCTCGGCGGCCTCTGGATACAGAACGAAAAAACAGAGACGGAAATGACGAAACAGGAACAGAGGAGGAAACGAGACGGGGACAGAGGGACAGAGAAAGAGAAGCCGGTGAACAGGAGGATGGAAGATTTTGGATCGCGAGTGAGACGTGAGGGAGAGAAACCTGTAAATATGTGGTATAGCAACATGGCTTTTAGTAATGTGAAGCACAAGAAGCAGAGCTGTAGGACATGTAGGACGTCTGTCACACAAACGTTAGTGTCTCTCTGTGGCTTCAGTGTGATGTATCCTCCTCTGAGCAAAGAACGCTGCAGGACTTTGTCATTTGTAACAGTTTTCTTTTTCTTTTTCTTGTGTTTCTACTTTTTTAATTCTCAATTCTGGTTGTATAGTATTTCATGTACCCTGTACATTTACGGAGATGCATTATGTACTGTACATTGCACTATTTTCTGTGTCATGTCAGGCCTTTCGCCACTGGGTCAACCCCACCTCCTCACTGACAGCCGCCATGCAAACATCACACAAATGCACACTGTAGACGCGCAGCCCCAGCCTTTCAGACGTCAACACACTGCTAATATGAAGTGCTGGATACAAGGAAAGTGTTGAAGGATCATTTAGGTCACGGTGCTCCTCCTGCTGCCCTACGGTTTTCACAGTATAGTCGACAGTACAGCTGCCAAAAGAGCTGAAGAGAGGCTCAAACTGTTGAGCAGCCTTTTTTCGGCAGTTGTATTTCCACATTAACAGGACGCGTCCCCTTTTTGTTCACACGAGCCCTTCCCTAAAGTAAAGTGTACATAACCGTGCCAAACAAGGGTGTCTCCCCCGCAGCTGAAGAAGGCTGCTGGGGCAGCATTAGGGGCGTTTAAAAGGGTCAAAGTTCAGCTGAAACTTTCAGCAGAGCAGACTTGCGGGTTCTAACGATGCTAGCTTGTAAATGCTTTGGTTTTTCTAAACTGTGTTTTACTGGGACAAAAACTACACGTGGACTGGGGAGAAAAATGGAAAAAAAACAAACAAACAACAACAAAAAAGCTAAATAGAAACTGGCAGGGGAACGGTGACCAGGCGGTGTACTGGTCACCGTGTGTGACCAGTACACCACCTTTTGTTTACAGAGTGTACAAAATTAGTTGATTTCTGTGTTGTAAAATAATCAATGTTTGAAGTACAAAAAATCTTTTCTGAGAGATGGGCAGCAGTTCTAACTTCATGGTAGACAAAACTGTTAATAGAGTACGGATATATATTATATAAATATAAATATATACTTTTTAATGTGCAGATGTGGACGTCACTTATAGCAGCAACATTATGGAAAAAGACTTGTAAAACAGCTACATGTAGGAGTTGTTGTTCACTCTTCTTTTACATTTTCTGGTCAACGCACTACGTTGTCGACTTTGTGTAGTAACGTTGTTGCTGTGTGGACTAGAGTAGAGCAGGGCCCAGGGATCCACGTTGTCAATAAAGCAGTCCAAAACAAGGTGCTACATCCGTGACAAGTATTTCCAACACGTCATGTATTTTAACTGTGCCACCCCCCCGCACACCAACCAACTACTGATTAGCAGCTCATGACCTGATTTTCTTTTTCTATGTGTGTCACAAGTGGTGATGTTTTCAGTCACGCAGCAGAGAGCCATCACAGAAGTGCATGAAACCCTCCAGTTCAGATCAATTGGCCTCACTGATGCACCCATGAATGCATGCGAGTGTTTGTTGTTGTGAATCTCAAACTAGGCGATTTTTCTTTTTTATATTCATTATATTTCTTTTTATAAGTGAGAAAGTCTACATTGTAAAAGCTGACAACCGACCCTGGCTCACCCTACCCACCGCTGTTTAGAAGTCCTAGAGGTCATCTTCCAATGCTTGAAAAATGTCCCCACGAAAACACTGGAAGTAAAGCATCTGGAAACCGACATCATCATGTATGTCCTTGTGATCCTTAGACAGAAAAACCTGACTGTAAGACCTGTATGGAGATATAACGTCGGTAACTCTCTTATTCTTTTTTTTGTCGATAGACCAAAATGTGTTTCAAAAAAGAGAATTGTGAATCTTTCTATTGCCTCAAACAGATTGCAACTGCTCCAAAAAAATATAAACGGACCATCGAAGAACTCTGATCTTGGGAGTTGTTTGTTCTTTTGTTTAAAAAGGAAAAACATTTTTAGGTTGTGTTTTCTATTATATCGTGTGATTTGACTTTCTTCTTTCAATATTCCTGAATCAAACACGAGTCTTTGTTTAAAGTCCTACTTTCCTGACAATCTTTGCTTATTTCTTCTGCAAGACAAGCAAAATTCCCTCACAAGCAAGGTTTTCATTCTGTGATGCTGCAGACCGTCTGCTGGATGCGTATTGATGAAAACTGAATCCAAGCAACAACAAAAAAAAAACACAAATTTAATTTAAAAAAGAATAAAGAAAAAAAAACTGCTTCAAAGAGCTGCTCGAGGTTATAAACTCCTCTGCTTAGATGCAGCCGAGCCCCAGAGTCATGACCCGGGTCCTGTGATGGCACGATGCCTGCAAGACAGCCAAACAGTCCAGTCCACCATCAGGTGGTGTTAATGTTGTGGCTCATGTGTTGACACTGTTGTCTCCCATCTCATAGCAGATATCAGCATAACTAGTGACTGGTCACTCATGAGCTAATCCTTAGTGCGTGTGTGTGTGTGTGTGTGTGTGTGTGTGTGTGTGTGTGTGTGTGTGTGTGTGTGTGTGTTTTCCATAGCTGAGTGTCCAGGAGCACATGCAGCTGGGGTGGGTCATGACTGCTCTCTGGTGGTCATTAGAGAAACTACACCACAGGTCAGGGTGGCAGCCATTTTAGTCTCTGAGGCCTGTTGAGCAGATAGATCAGCGCGCCACAGATCAGGCACACAGGTCACATAGATCAGCGCGCCACAGATCAGGCACACAGGTCACATAGATCAGCGCGCCACAGATCAGGCACACAGGTCTTATTTGCGGGAGCTGGTCTTAGGTCACATCTTGACTCATGCACAACGGGAGCTCAGAACAAAGCATGGGCAAGGTCACAGCTCCCAGGATGAGACGTAGGCTTATGTGTGTGTCTGTATCTGATGCTGTGAGGGAGACAGAATCAGAACTTTGAAACATAAGGGGCTGTCTCCAGCGGTTGCCTAGTGGACATCTCAGTACGCTAGCAGATGCTAGCACAATAATTACATTTAGCTGCTGTGGTAATGTTAAAGTGGTTTTCCAGAAGATCACAAACTCTAATTTCATATTTTCTTTGCGTATGGTGAAAATGAGCAGAATAAAACACGTAACTTCATCACGGCTTCATTTTCTGGGAGAGTGACGGAGAGGTGCATGTTGCTTATGAAAGTACACACTCTCCATCATTCTGGCTTCGTACGCCACTGTGAATTTAAATACAAAACCAGGGGCTGGGTTTCTGCCCTTTTACTGTCTATCATCACCAGTCAAAGGGTTCTTTTATTGTTCATCACAGTGTTTCCAGGCGTCTTAGTGTCCCTGAGTTCACCACTACCGTCTTTCACACAAAGAAGAGGGTGTTCAGAAAGGGCCTCGGAAAACACGTGACCTGAATCCCACTGACCACGCACTTACTCGCTGAAGGTGAAACGCCCAAAGGCACTAGAATGTGCCCATTCATGTCACTATCCAAATGTTCTCGTGCATGTGTTTTTGTGTTTAAAAGCTTAATCACTTGGAACCCACAGACCCAGAGCGAGCAACGAAACCTTTGTCACTGTCCCAACACTTTATATGTTATCACACACGACATATTAAATAGTAGCAAATAGAAACAGACACATCAAGCTTGAATCACAGCAGTCCACCGGGAGCGAGCTGCGGCACCACACGTACGCTGAAGTCCAGTTCCATGGCTTTGGCATGTAGATTTGGTTTTCCTTGTGTTATTGGCTCTAGTCCGCTGCATGGTTAATGAAACGCTTAGTTCAGGCGTCACTAAATGAAGCCGCCGCAGCTTTTAAATCGCACTCCACAGGCATCTCAGCGTGACCAACGATGAGCTCCACCGTCAGTCCTGGGATTTGCTACTCCAGTGTTTGGCAGAAAAATAAAGAGACCTGAGGAGGTTAGGCCGCTAAGTCCAGTCCAGACCGGTTCAGTCCATGCAAAAACCCAGGTGATCACGATGGGAGTTGTGTGTGCGCATGTTGAGCAGGAGATAAGTACAGCACCCAGCAGTGATTATCACGATTATTTAGGAAGTCAACAAGTCACGGTGGAGCACTAAGCTGTGTTTTTGGCTCTTCCTTTCACTCTCCACTAAGCTCTTACAAAGCCTGGGAGGAACTGGCTCTTTAGGGTTCGACTTTGAACTCTTGGCCACGTGTTGCATTTTCACTCCCAACCTCTGTTTCCTGCTACCATTCTAACTATGTATCTGTGCTCTATTGGATTCTTTGTTTCTGTCTACACAGCTTCATGTTACAGCACAAGTAGAAACAAGGCAACAAAAAACACAGATGAAAATTCACATTCTGGCTCAGTTTAAAATACAAGTCAAGTCCTCCTTTGTCCTCTCACCTCCTTCTCAGAGGTAATAGTCTTCGCCTGTCCTCCTCCTGTCTCCTCTCTATCTTTTTCATCTTATAATCCCACTTGGGTATCTGAAGCTGGTTGTGGTCACTGGTCCACCTGGGGTCTTCTGGTATAAAGGTCGGAGCCGGAGCTTTGCAGAGTCGCACTTTGGGCACCACGATTCCTGGCCGCACACTGCTTCTCCTCAGCATACTGAGCGGCAGGAGACTTGCTCGTCTCATGGCCACTGAGGATGCTGCAGCCATGTCACTAAGTAACTGAGGTTGGAGGCTGGCCCTCCTATCTTTTGCCTTGGGTATGAGGAGGACCCGCGAATTCTGGAAAAATCTCTTGTAGTTGTTGAGTCTGTCTGGACCCAGGCGCTTCAGCTCGGCCACCCGTTGCCTTCTCAGAATCTCCTGCACGGCAGGGCGACGCTTCCCAATGCAGGGAGGACTGCCCGGGCTTACGGTGTGACAAGCAGTGGCAATTAACGGGCTGGAGATGCTGGTGGTGGCTCGCACCATGTGGTCGAGAACACCATCATCCACAGGGTTAACCTTATTGCTGAGGTAAAACCTATAGGGGCAGCAGGACAGGAAGTTGATCAGACGTCTCCAGCAAGACTTTGGGTTTTGGGCCTGGTCAACAAGCTCCTGCACAAGAGGGTCTAGTGTTATAGTTTGAACAAGTCAACAATCAGTATTAGTAGTGTTATCCTAAAGGTAGTAGTAACCTGCAACATGGGCCACTCCAGGGAGAAGGAGTCACAGAACTGCTCAGCACAGGGCTTTGACATGAGCCGATACATCAGGCTGGCCGTCTCGTATCGGCCGGTGAACAGAGCCCACTCCCTGGGTGTCAAACTGCGGCCGTTGTCCCGAGCCTGAATATCCCCCCCTGGAAACAGAAATACAGCATTAACGGGAGCAACAGAGGTTGTTAGATGCTACTTTGATGCTTACCGTTTTCCTTTAACTTACCAGCCAGCATCAGAGTCCTGACGCAGTCGCCCCGTCCCTGCATGGCAGCCTTCATCAGAGCGGTGAAACCATGACAGTTCCTCCTCTCGATGTCCATCCCCGGGAAGTAGTTCAGCAGATAGTTTGAGATGAACACATGACCTGTAAGGGAGAAACTACAGCATTCTGAAAGGAGCATGGCTGCAGCCACGCCTAATTCACGCTGGCGTAATGTTGATTATTATTATGAATATTATTGATGATGATTACATCACATTAATACATACGGAGCCCAGTTACAACCCTAAGAGAAGACGCAGTAGTTACCACTTCATGTTCTAGGCTAAAACTGTATCCTGATTGCGCCACTTCAGGGACTGGATGAGTAACCACCACAGCAGCTTCACAGCGTTCAGCACAGCTTCTCTCTATAGCCATTCCAACTTCAATCAAAGGAAAGCTGAAATACACTGAACTGAACACGACGCAGATGTTTGACAGGAGCCTGACTGATTCCTGAACCTTTTCTACCTTTGCTCTGTTTTTCTTCCTATACAGCTGAACATTCTGCTGCGGTCACACGGACCCTTGGTCTTGGTCACCTGCTCCCCTGAGGTGTCGCAGAGTGCTTTGTTATAATAGTGGATCAATACGTCTTTTACTGAAGCAGAGAATGACGAGTCATCTGCAGCCATTTGTAACAGGCTGCAGCGCGCCATTCGTCATCATTAGCAGAACAGAGGTCGGGCTACTGTGTCTGATACATGTGGCTGCATCAATATGAAATTACTTACATACTTTCTGATGCCAACAAATAACAGCGATTCTTGCAAATAGAAGCACCAGACCTCATAAAATGCTCCAAGCATGAATTTGGAAACCGCTTTTTGAAAATGAATTCCCCGCGATAAAACTCCTGCCAGAGAAAAGTAACAGATGCAAAAGTAGAAATGACTACACTGTAAAGTGATTTATGAACACACAAAGTGTATAAAAATGTACAGAATTAGCTTGAATGAAATTGAACACTTTTGTGTTTATATAATCAGCACTTAATGCAGCTGTTGGCAATAAAACATGTAGTAACACACTGTGGCAAATGAAGGAAGCTTTACAAATAGTTTGATGTAGATCCGCGTTAAAGTCACCTCGTACTTGCCTAATAACGGAACCTGAAGGTGCTTTTGTGCCGGGCTCCTTCCCCTCTCTCTGACATACCCAGGTAGACTAGTCATTGCTGTAGTCATTGTGAACTTGATTTCCGGTTGTGTCTTGCGGATCATTCAGTGTCTTTATGTATCTTTGTTGATGACAGGAAAGACACCTAACAAACCCTTTTCTCGGGTGTTTGATGTGTTCTATCTTCAGTACGTCTACTGCCACCCTTAAAGCTCTTGATCACCTCATTCAACTGTTGACCTGCACTGGAGATTGAATCTTATGGACATTATGTTGGTGGTCAAGGTGTTTTTACCTGCTTGTGCCGCCGTGATTAGAGCAGTGTTGCCCTCGTTGTCCTGCCAGTTGACATCCAGGTACGGGCACTGAGAAAGTGCGATGACCACATCCACGTAGCCATGGTAGCACGCCACAATTAGACCAGACTGAAACACAAAAGCAAGCTCACCTTTTGCAGATCTATAGCCATAACTCCCCATGTGAGGAAATGATAGAAAGAATGTTTACTGATCATCCTGCCTGGGAGCAAAGGACATGACAGCTACTCCGAGTGTAACAGACAGATTGTGACTCTGTGATAGACTGTTAACTCGCACAAAAAGGGTTTCCAGCTGGTCACTGAGCAAGCACTATTGAAGCTGGATGATTTGCTCAGTTGCTCATGTTTAATAAGGTAACAGCTGTTAATTCAGAGTGTGTGGATCAGGGACAGACTCATATTTCAACACATAATCAGAGGACGTTAACAGTCAAGAAACGGAGCGGGGGTGGTATGTTTCAGGCTTTGGGGGCAGGTAGTCATGTTGCCAACTGATAATAACAACCTACCAACTGTTCCAGTAATCTGCATGCACAATTGCACTTGCTTGTGGCCAACAAGGAAAGATCTTGTACGATTATATATACAGTGGATAAAGTGAAAAATAACTGTGGGCAATTAAAAAACAGAAGATTCCTCTCTTGTTATGAAAACAGTTTCACACTAACCGATCCTGATTCTAGTATAGTTCTATACAGTGGTGTGAGGAGTGTTTGCCCCTTCCGGATTTTGTCCTTTTGACATCTGGCATTTCATAAAAACATCATACTGAGAGTGAAGCGTGGTGGTGGTGGTGTGATGGTCTGGTGCTGCTTTGCAGCTTCAGCACCTGGTGTACGGTCATCAGTTTATACCCTCAAGCTGCAGTACACTTGGGTTCTGAAGCAGGACAATGATTCAAAACACAGCAGCAAGTCTTCGACCCTCGACATTGGGGGGCCCAAACAGTTATTAAAACAATAAAATCATCACCTAAAAAGTGTTTTTAGTGACTGCTTGACTTATCTTTGGGTTAAATATGTTTGATGGTCTGAAACCTTTTTCAAACATTTTTTACAGCAATGTAGATGAATCTCACTTTGCTCTGCCACTGTTCAAACTGCATGAATTCATTCAGCAATGAAAGGTTGCCCCATTAGGAGAGTCCATCATTTATTTAAACTGTTTGAAGTTTAAATAGAATCAATGTCTGATTTCTACACGCATTCAATGGCCAGGTCTGGAAGCACGCAGCGCTTAGGTCAGTGCCTCAGCAAGCCCTTTAAAAGCTGAGCCCTGATGGCAAGCTGCTTTTTAACACTGTCACTGCGCAGTTTACACTCCCCATCTGTCACTGGAGGCTTAACTAACCACTCTGAACTCTCCTTCAGGAGATGACCTTCATTGGCTCAGTGGTTTTAGGAGCTGGCCTGACTGAGAAACACTAAGTTCATCCAGGGGCGAAGTGCATTTCATCCTTCAGCTACCTAGAGCTGCATTAGGAGAACGCATCATGGTTACTGAACGTAAAGGAAACAGTCAAACATTTTACAGACACTTACTGAAGTCTGATTTTTAACCTACACCTTGATACTTCGCTGCTTGCAGTGGGAACTAATTTGTCATATTTTAAATGTGTAAATATCAAATACTACAACAGCTGCACGAAACAATGTGTCCTACAGTGCATATGTCTCTCAACCAAGTATTTATTGGCCAGTGTAGGAAAAATAGAAATAAGACCTAGTAACCCTGATGGAGCCTGGTGTTAATGCAACATTGGCTGGTTTTGTTGAGGTTTCCATCAGACAGCATTGGGATTCTGTTGGTTAGACTTTAAGGTTAACTTGAGGTTAGAAGTGAAAAACAATCCCAGGAGAGCCTGAAAATCAAGTGTGTCATCAAAATGCATCGACCCCAGACACCTACTCTTCTGTTCCTGTCCGTCTCCTTCACTTCCTCTGCGGTCACGCCTTGTCTGATCATGATCTTGACGATGATGGAGTTGTTGTTGCAGCAGGCCCTGAAGAAGGAGATAGGCTCGGGGCTGTCGAGACTTGGCGAGCGGCACATGTGGGAGATGTGTGAATTGTTTGGGGGATAAAAGGAATCTTCTGAGGTGATACTCCGCGTGTCCGAGTGATCTGGCAGAACCTCGAAGTCCAACTCTTCAAACTCCTGGTAGATATCATCCTCGTCTTCCCAGTAGTTACGCGTGTAATCCACTTCAGTTCCTTCGTTATCGTCCGCCACACATACCTCACACTCAACCCCATGTTCATCAACCTTAGTGATGGACATGACAGGTGTATCCATAGCCACTTTATTGCTGAGTCCAGCTCCCATAGACACTCCATTCTCTTGAACCTTTGAGCCTTCCCCTTGTTTCTCTGTGAATAACACCATCTAAACTCCCACACAGACAAAACCCTTGTGCGGTATCAGAAAAACTCTAGGAGGGCCTAGAGTTAATGTCCACCACAATACAACACCTCATCCTACCTGGCAGAAGATTAAACCCTGCCAGGCTCGGGACTTCAAACCTTTTCCTTCTCCGTCAGGTTTCTAAGGAGACACCCTGAGATCATTGCACCTGCTGCCAAGCAGCTGTCATCGTCCCATAAATCTTTAAAGCTTTCCGTAGATGCTACAATCCCTGAGAACTCTACAAAGTTTTGTTCAGTTGCATGGTCTGAGCTAGTCGGGAGATTCGAAATGTCACAGGTTTTTCTCATTAATGAGTTCAGCAACGCGCAGCCGGAGAAGCCTGAGAGTATCCATAAATTACAAACTGCAGAAAAGCCACCACCAGTTTCCGTGCAGGTCTTCACAAAAGAACCAAAAGCCCGGTCCCATGAGTTGCATAATTGTGGCATCAAAACCCAGACAGTCTTGAGAAGTTGTTGTTGTCTGGAAAGTAGAGGAACAGGCAGCCAAGCAACTAATCCCGTGTCTCCCGGTGGAGGAACGCCGAGCTTTCTTTGATGATGGCCGGCAAAGGGATGAGAAGGCGTTCTGTTGGACTGACGCACGATAATCTCTTTAGTTGCTCATTCTCTAGCTGTTCTACTGCGTTCCCCTCCCCGGTGACGAGAGTTTCAGTGTTTTCCACTGGAATAGTAGCAACTAGAAAAACTGAATGGTACAAGCACACAGGCAATGTCTTCGCTCTTTATGTCTGTAACGTTTGACACACTGACTATAAAGGAAAATAAGCAAGTGATTCTACAAGATACCAAAAAACATTAAAGGCAGAAATAAAACATATGTAGCAGCAGCCACAGAAAGTCATTTGTTCTACATCCTAATCAGTAAATTAACCACATTACTGCAGCAGGTCAGGACACACCTATAATTCAACGTTCTTTGCAAACCCATTACACCCCTCTGTGTCTGAGCAAAGTAATAATCTGTGGCAGATAAAATACACTGGAAGTCTGAGAAGAAAAAGAAATCCAACTCTTTGTGACGAAGCACTAATCCCCTCAGAGCTGCTTAAGGAGGGACCAACCGCGGGCACTCACTTCATGATTTGAGTGCTACGAACAGGCAGGTTGATCCCATTGTCTTTGTGACAACTAAAGCACGGGATCTGATTTTGCTTGGCAGCAGAAGTCTTGTTTCAACTGCATATGCTCCTAATCTGTACTTTGCTTCCAAAACTGTTAAGACTGTGCATTAGCTGAAGGGTAATTGGATTCAGCAGAAATCACCTGACATCCTGTTCCCTAGAGCTTCACTTTCCAGCGCTAGCAGACATCGTTCCATAGAAGAGCTGTGCTAGTTTACCCGCCTGACATTGCATTAAAATAAAAGTTATTATAGATTTTCAACAATGGCAATATGTTAAATAGAAAGAATAACAGGTGGCTGGGTGGTGCCACATGACGTGCAGGTGTATGCCACTCTGAAAGTCAAGTAGTCTCCTTATTCATAGTGTTGCTGAGTAGTACTACAACATCTGTGAAAAGCCTTTTTACAGCTACTAGAAAATGTATACAACACCTTTTACAAAGCAACATGAAACCATTTCATGGACTAACTGCTAACAGTTTTCTAGAAGGACCAAAAACTCACCTGTGGTGTGTGTGAGCACGGGCCTGCTCCTCAACACGCAAAGAGAATAAATAAACATCAGTAACATTTGTTAAAAGAAGAAACTGCACTGGAAGAATTCATAACAACCATTTATTGTTTCAAATGACTGAACCAACAATTAAGAAAACTTAAAGTATATATACCTTTATCTTACAGTACATGCCGCTACCTTTTCTGCACATAGAAAAATAGAAATCATTTGCTTCTAGAAATTGAAATTCAAGACCAAAATTTGAAGTGTCCAGCTCAGTTCAAGGAGATACTAAAAGGTCACTTAGCATCACACACACACACACACACACACACACGCGCACGCACACACACAGGTGTATGTATATCATAATCTTAGCGGCACTACACCTGTCAGCACTAAAGTTAACACAACGATCCATATCAACAGAAAAGCAGTTTACGTTTACCAAACAGAACACGTCTGACACAAATGCAGTGTTAAAAAAAACAGACGCAGAACTTCGATCAAACGTTGAAGTAAAACCTGATGAAACACGTCTCAGTACGAGTGGAGGGAAATTAACAACACACAACTAAACACGGTACACGGATTCTGAATTAATTTGCCAACCGAGTAATAAAGTGCAACACAAAAAAATGCATGACAGAAAAATCTAACACTATTATTGTCCAAAAACAGCAAAGCATTTTAGGAACAAACCAATCAAGAGGACTTGATTCAGTTTTCAGTGACGCTATGAAGAATACCTTCAGTTTTTTGAGAGGTTCTGTAGGTTGTAGGATCATTCTTTGCCTTGGAACTGCTCTGCTACACACCTTTAGTGTAGCAGAGCAGAGGGATGTTCCAGACATTTCAGGAGGTCACTGCACCAATGCACCCAGACGAGAAACAGTTCTAACATGTAAGAAAGTCACTTATATTTTCTACATATTCAACAGATGCAGCTTGTTAATAATGGAGCTTCAGAGGTGCTTGTAGTGGATTCTTGTACTTTTGGCCAGAGCCAGGTTAGCTCGTTCCAGATGTCCAGTTTTAATGCTAAGCTAAGTTAGCCATGACGACAGAAGAGATGTAGGAGCAAGTGAGGAGCCAACATGTTATCAGCGTAACGCACACTCTGCAGGTGTCTCTGCAAAAAAAAGTTCAAACTAAAGCCCAAAACTGACAAATTCACCTCTTCTTAAAAAAAAAGAAAGAAAAGAAGGCGAGCAGATCAAAGCAAGAGCGACTCTGAGTGCAACTAATTACTCTGCACCTACGTGGAATCAGAAGACAGTCGAGGATCAAAGACAGAGATTGATGCTGAATGCAGAAGCAGAGCACTTTCTGAAGCAGCATCAACACCGCGAAAGTTACTGCTGAGAACTTTCTCTTCAGCAGACGGTGCTCTGACTAAACTCCTGTCTACACCTTAAAAATGGAACCTTTGTCTGTGTCCTGCACGCGAGAAGAACAGAAGGAAATTCAATCGTACCATCACATTATGGAGGAGCACATCATGATTCACAGGAGGAGAATAAGAGGAACACTGTTTATCATCATCATCTCCTGCTGCCGTCCGCACACACATAAAGGAAAGTACGTGAGGAAAGTGTTAGGTAACCTGCAAACATACCAATTCTACCCCGGGAGTCTGAGTGTGAACAACATGCACCAACCTGAACCGCTCTGACCAATGTGGCACATGTGACCTGATTGTTTCCTCTCAAACATACATGCATGTGTTTTTTTCTTGTTTTAAGAGGGTTATGTGTTTAATATCTGTGATGTTCAGGGTTATCTCTGCTTTGGCATTGTCCGAGTCTAATGACTGGTGCTGCATTGTGGGAAATGTAGGAACTACAAAGGAAGATGTTTCAGTCCATAAAACATCTAAAAAAGAAACAACCAATAATCAGTGGAATCCCCCTTTAAACTAATAAAAAAAGTAACATTCCAAATAAAAACAAAAAAAAAGCTGGGGAACATTTGTTTTTATGCATATTTGCTGTTTTTATGGCTCAAAATTCAGTCACCATCCTTCTTCATACAACACCAACGTGCTAACAACAGCCTCGGGCATCTGTTGATTCAAAAGAACTGTAACATTACCCTCCGAGTAAAGCACAAGGCTTGAGCTGTGCGTGTGTGTGAGAAAAGGCATCGTTAAGGGTCTGTACCTGCTAGTAAGATAAAATGTTTACAGAGAAACACCTGTAGCTCCGTCCAGTCAATGACTGAGACGTAGCTGTAGCATAGCTGCAAAACCAGTTGCAGTCTTTTTAGCTCTAAATCGAGTTGGTGTGTTTTAAAGTTAAAGGACAAATGCTCCATTTCTAAACGGCCACTGCTCCAGCAGGCGACGTGTCTCTTCCCTCCAACATTTGGCTGATATAATGAGGTTGTTGATCCAGGTTACACATGTTGCTCAGTGCTGTATAAAACATCTTAAAAACATCCTTTAACTGGATGTAGATATGATTCTGTTTCATTGAAATCATGGAGAGAAGGTATCGGAGAGCTAATGAGTGAGAAATGTATTTCCATTAAGTCATTTATTCAGACTTCACGTGGGTCACACCACCTCGGTTCCTCTTCGTCTTAGCAGGTCATAAGCAAGCCAATGTTAGCTGTGTCAGTTACGAGGCGTTTCCATTTCTACACTGCAACTACCTACTGTGCTGCAGCCTGTTTTAAGTTCACGATGTGAAATCTCCTCACTCATGTCTGACATTTCACACAGGCGGTGTAACTGCCTCCACAGGAACCACATCACACTGCTAAAGGCCAAACATTTAGGGAGGCAACTGTTCTGGGAAACCCGTCATCAGAAATAATCATGACCTGAGCTCAGCAGGCGACCGCAGAAGCCTAAAGTGAAACATGGCATATCCACTGATTTCCAGCATTCAACTGATGTGACTCGTGTTTTACAAACGAAAAACAATATTTAGTTGCGTACATAGAGTGCGAGCAGCTGATTAGCAGCACTCCAGGTCTGCCAGGTTCATGAGGTCTCCTCTCCTGACAGGACTGCTTCGGACAAATCCACATAAACATCTTTAAAAAAGGAGATTAAGCAAACAAAAAATAGGTCCTGGGTTTCTTCAAAGAAATCCACAGAGGACGTAATCCAGAAAGACTAAAAATCATTGAAAACAATCTAATAAAATGTCTAAAAAAAAAGTACAATCTCATTGCTTCATCACGTTCGTCCCTCCTCATTACTGACAACCTTCATGTAGTCAAGGGCGTCATCTACGACAACAACAGAAACATACCTCCTCTATGGCTCTGAGAATTAAGAGACGAACATTTAAAGGGAAGCACAATCTGAGGTAAAAGCTGTGCTCCGCTGCACCGACCTCAGCTCAAAAACCTGCTAAAATAATGTGCAACAAACCAAAAACGTATAAAAGAACGGACGTGTTTGACGGGAGGGGCAGGTTTGTGTGTCTGTTTCTTACAGGCTGGCTAACACCCGCGTTCACAAATAGTGTCAGTAGTGAGTGTTGAGACCATTTGGTCTTCACCCTAGAGAGTCTTTTGTCTGTCAAACCTGTGACTGCAGAAGATGCTGGAGAACGAGACAAACAGAGTGCAGTCAACACAGTTAAACAGGTTTCACTGCAGGACCTCCTCTGATCCCACAGCGGTGACAGGTCTATGAGGTGGTGCTGTAGCTCCTGTCTGTCCGACGTTCGTAGTTCACAAGTCTCTGTCCAACCAGGTATCTGGAAGAGGAACAGACAAAGTGGTTCTTTAGTTTCAGGGCTCCTGTTGTTCCATGAACACTGGTAGTAGACTCTGAGTGCTTGTGAAACACGGATGACACCCCTTTATTTGCCTCGTTCCTGGCCATTTATCACATTTAAATTATTACTACTACGTAAGCGTTCAGCAGATCCAGTCTCACAATATCAAACACAGGCAGGTGTCTGATATTCCTGTTATGGACTTTTTGTCAAATGAGCATCGTTCGATCATCCTGTTTCAGGCTGCTCGGGAAATTTATGGATGTTTATTCACACCCAAGAAAAATCCCTGTTAGGGAAGTGTAAGTCACTCTGAATAATGCTTTCGTGTATTGAGATGTAACTGATTTATGAGGAGAAGGGCCCAGATTCACATCTCACAGTATGTGGGTCACCCACATCTCTCTCTGCTGGCGTCTCTTTTGTTTTATCGTGCAGAACAGTCGCATTTCTTACGAGCTACATTCTATAATTACCTGATAATTAAAATGCCATTTGAGCAGTGGGACTGAGGCATAATCTACAGCTCTGGGGAAAATGAAGAGAGCAGGAAAGCTATGACAGCAAATTAGGCTTATTTCACCAAATACTGATTTCTTAATACTTCTGAAGTTCAACATTAGTTTGTTTGTTTCCCTGTTGTTTGTGTCCCTTGTGCTTCTCAGCACAAGGGACCAGGAATATTGGTCAAGGCTGACGGAGGAGTGAATGAAGCCAGAGAGGTTCTTGAAGAAAGCCTCGCGAGGGGGCCACTCAGTGACAGAGAAAAGTCATCCACCTGAAAGTGGCGGTTCACAAACACTTTCCATTAATTATGATGGAACTTTCTAACAGCTTTAATCCAAGTGTGGTTCTGCAAAGAAAATAAAACAGTCAGCATTTCCTTTAAGGTTATAACAACGTGTGAAAAACTGAAGTGTATTCGTTTTTAGAGGTTATTTCAGGTTTTGTTTCCTACAGAACAGGTTTAATGGTCATATTTAAAATACATTAACAAACACTGCATAAAAACTAAATGCTAAATCATAACCAGGAGTACAAGTTTCATTGACTAAAATGGTCATAGGCTAATAAAATACTGAAACTCGACTAGACTAAAAGTGTACGGACGTACAACTGAAACTAAAATAAGACAGGCCACCAAAAGCAACACTAATCCCTGTAGAGGCTTTCATTCATATTAGAAACTCCAACGGCATTTTGTATAATATGTTAGTAAAATACACAACTACGGTTAAAAAGAAGTAGATACACACACACACACACACACACAGAAGAATGTGCAATTTTACGGTAAACAAGGAGATTTGGTTGTGTACTGACTTGTCGTTTTTTATGTGTTCATAAAGGCGTTTGAACTGTCGTATCTGGAAGGACAGGGCGGCCAATAGTACGACAACCATAAGCAGGAACGGATAAATCCTCCTCTCTACCAGCATCTGCATCACTGGCTGCACGCCTGAAGAAGGGGGGAGGGAACACAAAGCATATCAGCGAGGAAGAGAGCAAGGTAACATGGTCGCACTCATGATGATGAGTGAAGGGAACCGAGAAAACCAAAAACTTTCAGTAGTACGAAACTCATTTCCACAATGTCTGGAACGTCTTAATAGATGAGCCGTTTTAAATGCATGTCTCGTCCTGGCCACCATCAAAAACACTTGTTCAAAGTAAAAGTGGTGTCTGCTTTGCATACAAAGCACGGCTCAAACGAGCGCTGTGTCGGCCTGAACTTTATCTGCTACAGTTTCTACATTAATCAGATTAGAGAAAGGAGAAAGAGCTAATTAAGCTCTCTTTCTGTTTTGTTACAACCCAGTCAAGTGCTGTCATCTTTATTAATGTTGATAATGCTAAATAAACATTTACCAAAATCCCTATTGTTGACTCCTAATTTAGAACAGTTATTGATGAAACCCCATTGTTAGCCGTTAGACAACGTTGGCTTAGTATAAATGATGTAGTCGTGATGGAGGAGAAGAGACAATAGAGAAAAACTGATTTCTGTTAGGTACACTAAGACAGCACAAATCCATGCCCAACCCGCCACCACACAGAAAGACTTGCCGAGCATGGGTGTAACGCCTTTAGAGATGGTGTAGGGCACGCAGAGAGACAGCAGCAGCACACAGATGACTGGGGCAACCAGCCGTCGTACAATAAAATGGAGGTCGATGTTTCGGATACCGTTAGCATACACCTGCAGCAGGAACAGCTGATTACTGGTTTGTTATAGTTCATGTCAATATCAACTTGTATGTTATTATGTCCCTAATTATTTACTATACTTGGTCTGTGCTTCCATACAAAAGGTTTAATAAAGCAAACACTGGATCATATGAAGTGTGCTTCTGACCTGTTCAATGACCGTTTTGAGCCACCACTGAGGGCCCATCAGTGTGATGGCAGCAATGATTTTAGCGTGAAGCACACCCAGAGCCCAGTCCTGCAACACCGAAAATGTATGTCTGTGAAGATTCTCATTCATCCAGGGGAAGTTGGCAGAAGGTTTAGTCATGGCAACTGGAAAAAAGAAGTCCAGTCGCCATGACTAAACCATTAGATATGAGATTCGATATACAACACAGTAAGCGGTCGCTGGAATAACACGCTGACAACATATATCTTATTAAGTTTAGATTTCTGGACTAAACCTCTGACCGATGCAAAGTCCTACCTGCCAGGGATAGAAGAGTGGTGTCTGGTCTAGTGGGACTCTGAGAGGAGCGACGCAAACGAGCTCAAAGAGAAGGCCCAACAGCAGAGGAACCACCCCGGCTAACAGAAACGCCACCACCATGGTCTTCAGAATCTATTTTAAAGGCACGTTTGTGTTAATGTTCAACAGCTGATACAGGAAGAATTGCGTTTTTGCCATTAGCTGGGAAGACGGCAGAGAAATCCACGTTACCATGAGCGTCCACTCGTGGACTTTGAGCATGATGACAGTCCGTCCCTGGGGCATCCAGGACAGCAGCACTGTGGCAGCGCGAATAGACAGCCAGCAGACATACAGACCGCTGGCCGCTGTGTACAGTTCATGCACCAGAGCACTGCCCATCCAGAAGGACATCAGCCAGCGACCGACAAACACTGAGAGTAGAGCGAGAGGAGGACACGTGAGAACGGAGGTGGGAAGAATTACAGAGAGCAGTGGAAGACAACAGTAAAATACCGAGCATGCTTGTTTGTGGACACAGCTTACCAGGCAGCGTCAGGCAGATCAGACTAGCCAGCAGCAGCGTCACACACATGAAGACAACCAGCAAAACGATCTAAACAAAAGACAGGAAATGATTATGCCTTTTCATACCGGATGTGGGAAAATCTGTTGTGACCTGTAAAGCCGTCACCTTGAGCGGAAAGTTGATGGGCCGGTGGTATGGCTGAAAACCCACAGGGCCGCCCTGTTGCAGAAGGGCCTGATGGGCAGCGTGAAGCCCCTCCCCTAGGCCGGGAATCCGGTTGTTGTTATGGCGACCAGGAGGGTTGTTGGGTTGGTTGTCATCGTCTTCATGCTCCCCCAGCAGGTATGAGTGGAGATCACTGCAAAGAGGACATTCCCGTTGTTAAGATTAGGGTTTAGAGGATTAGGGTGTAGCAAACAAATGCATATGTGTGTGTTGGACCTACAGCATGTATCCAGCTGTGAATGTCCAGGCATGGATGAGTCGTTTGAGCCATTGGCGCGTATGACCCTGCTCCAACAATGCCGGCAGCACAACCTGAAGCAGCAGCAGCTCCAGCGACAGCTCGCTTACGGGAGCATCGCTGCAGTGACGGGGAAGACGCACAGTGTGGAATAGTTGTTCCAGAAGCACGTCACTCTGATTACAAACGTTCACGTTTAAAGTACTAAATCACCTGTAAAGCATGACGTTGTAGGGAAGAAAGGTTGGGAAGAGCAGCTTAATGATTCTAACAGGAAGCCAAAGCATCAGTAAAACTATGGAACCGAACACCACCTGGAAACACACACACACACACACACACAAACATTTCTTAGTATTCATGTGTCCCAAAACCATCACAAGGCACTCTAAGAAGTTACAACGAGTGAAGTTACATGAGTGATGTTTAAGCTGAAGGTTAGATTTGGTAAAAGCACTGACCACAGAGAGAATAAACCTCCGTAGGTGTCTGTAAATGGGCAGATGGATCATCTCTTGGACAGGGTTAAAATCCGGATCGTTCAGGTTCCTCAGGAACCACAGCACACCTGGTCGGAGCACCTGTACACAAACACAAAGACATTTAGAATTTTATGACTGGAGTACGTCAGCGTCTGCAGTTTCCCACTGTACCTCTCTGAGCAGTAGAATGAAAGAGGCGAAATAGAAGACATAGACCATGCCGACCAGCCAGTGGAGGAACATGGTGGTACCAGGGGCAGAGTCAAAACTCTGCTCTCTGTCTTTCAGAGTAGCATCAAACATCTCCTGCAACGAACAGAGGGACTGGCTTTATTTCCTGGTCCAATAAATACAGCATTCAATACTCATCTGTTAATGACTAGTTACGCACTAAACAATGAGCCACTGGGATCATCTAAGCATATGTCTTACCAGCGAGCAAATATCAAGCCACCAACCACAGATCAGTGGGAACAAGCCTATCTCCATGACAACCAGCAGGGAAACCTGTGACATAAATATGCAAATCCAGTTCAGTTTCTGTTTTCATATTTCGTTTCTGGAATCACCTTCTTACTGATGACCTTTCTCAGTTGCAACCGAGTATGCGAGTCAAAACATATTTATAGAAAAATTCTGGTCCGGCACCTTTAATTTACCTTGACAACAATGTAGCAGACACCCAGGAGGCGTCTGGAACGCTGGAACTTTACTAACGAAGCCAATGCCTGCAGCAGGCAAAGTTAAGGAGACAAAGTGGGAGATAATTATCATCCAGTCAGTATTCCAGGACCGGCCCGTGAGCTGACTGTACGGCTTCCTGTACGACCTGACAAGCGTTTAATTGAGAAAGACAAATAACAAAACACTCAACAATCCAACATTAATTACTCTGAAACAAAAACACTTTCATACACATAAGCAATGCAGAGGATACATGACAGACTATGAGAGCTCCAGCCAGGAGGATGTAGCCCAGTATGGTGGTGATGAGGCCATCAAAGTGTGAAGCTTTGACCTGCAAGTACAAACAATGTCATCATATTAAGGCAGTGGGTGCACGATGGCCACAAAGACACCAGTGTACGAGAATCCTCTTCCAACGTGCCGTTTACTTACGTAGTCCTCAAACCCCAGTCCAACTACTGAGAAATGGCCAATGTGATACGGACAAAAAGCTGGGGAGGAGGAACACGAAAGAAAGAGTCAAAGAGATGGTGCTAGTGATGTCTGGGATCTACAGTGACAATGCTGCTCATCCCGTCATTCCCACCATCCCTACACTGAAGGTTTCACTTACCAAAAACGAGAATAAACAGTGTGTTGAGAGACACCACCCAGAAGACATGCTCCTAGAGAAGACACGATGACACATTTATTTAACTCCTCATCCGTGCAATTCAGTTCAAATAAAAACAACAGCACATTAACGGGTGAGAAAAAAGAATTTTTTCACAAAAAAAGTTTTAAATTGATCAAAAATTATGACAATTCTTTGCACATTTTTATCTAGAATAATGTAAAAAATGTGCAAAAACAAATGACTAAGAAATGACAAAGAAGGACGGCATGATAGCTCAGTGGGTAGGGCAGTCGTCTTCAAACCCAAAGGTGAGAGGTTTGATTCCTAGTCCCAGTAGGCTACATGACAAGACACTGATACCCTGACCCATGGCGCCTGACAGGGGCAGCCTGTCCACAAAGAGGATCAATGAAGTATCAATTATCATTATTATTATTTATTAGAACATTCCATGCAAGAAATTAAAGGTCTCCTACACAGTTACATGCAGCAGCATAAACTGGCTCCAACCAGAAATTAAAACAAATGTTGTTTGTTAGAGAGTCTAGTTTGGGAAACAGGTGCCTCACAGATCCTCAACAGGCGGCTTCATTAAATAGTGCCACAGAAGACCAGTGAAGAGGCAGCTCTGGGATGATGGGCTTCTTGGCAGTGATGCAACCATACACCAAAAAAAACATACCTCAGCGTACACAGGAATGCACTGGAGAAAAAGTGTAAGCGCACTTACCAAGAAGACTAGGGAACCATCCAGGCCCAGCATCTAACACAAACAGAGAGAGCAGTGTCATGATGATACTTTGTTATACATGTCAATGGACATGGTAATACTACTAGTTTAGAATATATGCTGCTGTTACTGAAATAACTACAGCTTCTATTAATACAGAGAACTAGAAATGAATAGATCCCATCTCAAGTTGATGACAAACAGCCCTGAAAATGCCAAAACTACAGAGAGGTGCTACAGCAAACCACAGCAAGATAGATGGGTCCTGTCACACAGCACTTTAGCCCAAACCTCACTGTAACTCTCTTTATACTTTACTTTTTTAGCATCTAAATCATAGCATTTTATGGAAAAGGAGACTCTCGCACTCTTTCCCAGGTCAGCTCCTCTGCTGCACGGTCCCACTCCAGAGCGTTCCAGTTCAGATCTTCTGCAAGAAAAAATCAACAGAAAAGACACTGTCAATGTGCTGTGGTCACCGTTGTGTAATTGTCTAACACACGGCTTTTTATATACTCGCTTTGTAGGTATGGTTGCTTTATAAGTACTCTGTAAGACGTTCAGTAACTCGTGTACATATTACTTTAAGCAGAAGAGCACTCATGATCTAAATATGCAGACAAAATAGGAGCTATATCAAATTCTTGTATCATTTCGTAGCCTTTATTTAATATTGTGAACCAAAAGAATATAGTGTCACTACGTGCATGTTTAAAAAAACAACCATCATTTTAAAGTTCAATGTTTTTATTCCAACACCGACCTTGTCCTCCATTGTTAGCATCAGCAGCATCCTCTTCCCTGCCTTCCTCCTCCTCCTCATCATCCTCGTCGTCATCTTCCTCCCCATCATCATCATCTTCATCTTCATCATCATCATCATCCAGTTCAGCTCCATCTCCCTGGTTGTCAGCTTCATGTGGATTAGCAGGAGCTAGCACATCTGCAGCAGGATCAGCAAAGTGCGGGGCTGCTGCAGCGTCTGCGGCAGCTTGGGCGTTGACTGCACCGTTACCGTCTGGAGCCTGAAACAAATACATGCAGAAAAAAATCATCACCTGAATAATGGACAAATAAATAATATAATGATCACCTTTATCAAAGTGTTCTAACATTGATGGTGGAGCTGCCTTCTCGGACTACATTAGATTGCCCCGGTGAACCTAATGAAGCAGCCAATGAGTGTAATCAGCAATGACACAGTGGACATGGACCCTTGCTGTGTTGAACTGAGCTCACCGCATTAGCTGGTGCAGGGCCGTGGGGCGGGTTGGGAACCAAAGGGGGTTGATTCGGATCTAACCACTGAGGGGCGCCACCATGTACAATCTGTTCTCTAAGCCACACCAGACTGATGAAGGCGCACAGCGTGCAAGTGACTACGAAACAACCCTGGAGGCAATCTGCAAGCAGGTTTTGTCTGCAATCAGAAATGAAACAATTTCAAACAGTGCTACAGCACAGGCAGCAAAAAATGAACTGCATTATATGCTCAGCTGTCAGTTTAGTTAGGTACATCTAGCTAAGATCAACAAAACAGAACTGTTAAACATGACAGTTTTAGACTTACGTTGAAAGCATGTCTAATGGGAGAGTAAGGAGAGAGCTCACAGAGCCAGTAAATAAACACTTGTAGATACGACCTGTGGGGAAAGCAAATACAGTTTCATTAATAACAACAGTATCCCTGAATCTATTTAATAACCTGCAAGTGTTGTGACACTTGTGACACGCTAAACTAAAAACAATGCATCAAATGAGAGACAAGTCTTTAATCAAATACAGTGAGGATTCCTCACCTAAAAGTCACTTCTGGCAAGAAGATACTATTTATTGCAATGTATCCATCATAACGTGAGACCATGTCAGACTAGTTGAACTGATTGACTGACAGCCCATTAATTAATTAATTGTGTTGCATTTCTGCTGCAGTCTTTCCTGTGTCAGTGTCTCTGTGACTGGAGGTGGAGCGCAGCTTCTCCACACCGACCATTGAGCAGACAAGAGAACAGAGGGAGCCTGAAGTGAGCTCGGGTGAGCTTTTTCTAATTTCCCACTATATGCTGAAACACTTCTACACTCTTCTCGTTATGAACAAATCGACTGCACACAGGAGTAAACTGACTGTTCATCACAGGGCTAGCACTGAATGTAGGTCATCCACGTGTCTCAAATGTTTGATTATTTTTAAATAACCTTAAGACTTTTATATTATATAATATTTTGATAACAAATTGCATGCTCACCTAATTTCTAATCTTCTATCTGATGCAAAAAGCGGAAAAAACAATCATTGATGTATGCATTATAAATGAGCCATTAGCCTCCCTGTTCTCTAAAGATTTGCATCAGCATCTCCCATTAGAAAACCATAATGGTCAACCACTAGTCCCTGTCCTGACTGATGCCAGTAAGCACCATGAAAGCTTTGTTCCACTTGAATCTGTTCTTTCTGCCTTCAAAGTGGAGTTACATTGTTACTGCAGGCTGAGTCATATTGTAAGATCAGCTTAATGGGCTTAACGGAGGGCTCAGTATTCATCATCGCTACGACTTTTTCTAAAACTTTGTTGGGGATTGGGAAATGTACACGGTATGTAGCAACAACAGGACGATTGCTATTCTATTACAATAGAATGGTAAGTCTTACATGCTGTGAGAGGCACCACGCCGAGCCACGCAAAGGCCACCAATGTGTAGTGGAACCAGTATCTGATGGCTGTTCCAATGCTGGTGACCAGCCCTGCAAAGATATCTTGAGCAGGCAAGCGAGAGGGCATGTCTGGAGAGTAGACTGATAAAAGAAGATGAATGCAGAGAAACAGTCATAGTTAGTGACTTAAGTTATTAAAATGTTAGATCTGATAAACCAAACAAAAACAATCGTCTTACTTGGCGTAAATGCAAATCTGTGTTTGCATAATTCACAGTATTCTTTTCTGCTGTGTTTCAACCACTGCAGTAAACTGTGAAAACAAAATAGGTCAATTTACCCTTTAAATCCTATGTAAACATCGCACCATCACGTATGCCCAACAGTCTCCAGAGTAAAATCAAACAGCGATTCCACAGTTTTTCCCAACTAATGTGAGTAATGTGAACATACCATTCCTGATGGATGAACTTAATGCTGCCAGTGCAAACACAGGGGTGGTAGAGGGGCTTTTCCTGGGTTCCCTCCGACCGACATACCCGGCAGATGTCCGCTGAGCAGTTGACACAATAACATTACTCGGCATTGCATATTATTTATGATGCAGTATGATGTATTTCTTTCAAAGAAATAAGTCTGCATTTCTAGCAATTTTATCACTACATCGGATATTTAACTTTGTCCACGCTTGTCACAGACTGTAATTATAATGCCAAATGTTAGAAAAGGAAAATGCAAGTGCCCTGCAGAATATTAACACCCTCAGGTGTTTCAGGACCTGAAGCTGTGGTACATCTGGCATAAGCATATGTCTTTGTTGAATCCAACAGGACAGATCATATACTGACTGTAGGACACTGCGATCTCTGGATGACAAGTATACAATATCCATTATTAGAACAGGATACAGGAGCATGACACCAGTTAAAAGACGTGGGGTGCTTGATTGATGGGGACTTCATTCATAAACTACTGGCTATGTTAAAATATGAACAAGAAATATCTGACCATCAACCTTATGGTCATTCCCTTCGACGGAGGACAAACAGCTACCAGACAAACTACGACAGGTATCACAGTAGAATAATGTTTGTTGAGTAGTAAACAGACGTGTCACTGGAAGAGCTGACCGATGTGTCACTTTAACGTTATTTAACGGTGGCTAGGTATCACGCTAGCGTTACGCAACGCTGTGATAACGGGTGGATTAAAACTTGTTAGATGTTAGCTTTTAACGAGGTAATTATCTAGGTTATATGTTGGACTGGAGTATAGTGGTGGAATATACCATTACACCGCCTCCCATTAATGACAGATGATGTAACGTTAGTGTATATAAATAAAACAGCAGAAACTTCCCTCGGATCGTGTGTATTTACAATAGCTAACGGGCATAAGCTAATGCTCGCTAGCTAGCTTGCTAACGCTAATTGGCTAACTGTTTCATTATTTTAGTGATCCTTTGTCACAGTATGAGAAACCACCGAATCGGTCATTGGCATTGGCAGAACTTACACTTAACTTAGAGATTAATGCAGACATTGTTAATAAAACCGGGTCGACTACACGTTAACATTAAAGTTAGCTACCTTCCTCTGCGGTGTCCATCTTGACTTGCTGCTAAAGCAGCTCCGCTCCACAGCGGTCCGGCTACTGTCCGTACAAAAGCGATGACCGCAGGCTATCTATTTCTAAACATTTCACTGGTTAGGCTACGGTATCCTTTGACGTGACTAAACTTCTCCTACTTAAAGCATTTTCAATTCCTACTATATACCCGAGTGGTCAGAACATGCAATACCCCAATCATACTGCACTGTTACCTCTAGATGGCGCTCGCACACAGCCGGTCAGCTTCACAATGTTGATGAATGCTTTATTGAAACATAGGGACGAAAATAGGGGGAGGGGTTCGTGATATCATACAAAATAATTTTATCTCTTTGCAACATGACTTTTCTGCAAAACAACCCATAGCCATAATCTAGTGCAAATGATTGCAAACATTCATGACCAGCACATTGATCTCATTGATCATTCAGCCCGCTGTACCACTGCTCTGCTAATAACTGAACAACAACAAATCAGAACCATTGTCAGCCATAACATTAGTGCAAAATCTCAAACCGGAATATGAATGAAAACAGGGTAGTCTTTGTAACGCATCGTGAAAGACTTTCAGTGTTTCCCAGCGACTTCAAGTTTACTCCAGAGTAGAAATTACATATATTACAAAAAAACAGTTCATCCCAGGCTAGCAATGCCACATGACAACAATATCTGAGTGCTTTGTGTTTATGTCTGTGAATCTGTTCTGTCCTCTTGTTCTAAGTTTGTCTTTGTCGTTCCTTGTGGCAAGTGTGATTTGAATGCAGCTGCATCGTACACCCATACAGTGTCTATGCCCTCCCCAGCAGTACATTCAGGGACGCAGGTGGGGAAAGGAAAGCGACAGGCCACCACCTTGGCTGTGCGCGGTAACTCCCTCGCCAGCTTCAGCTCCAGCTGCTCCATCTACACATATGGACAGAAACAATTAGGACATAATGCGCACGAAATATTTTAGGAATTCACATCTACATGTATTGTATGTTTTCATACTGTCAAATAGATGATTTCACCAAACCTTAGTACTAACCTATATTTGCTCACATGACATAATTACAGTTGCAGACCAAACAGAGGAACTTACCATTTGGGGGACCCCAAAAATGACAACATTGGAGTACTGAGCAAAACTGACCTAGCAAAAGGAATCAGAAATATAAAGAATGAGAAAGTGACACCCGAACATCTTTAATGCTATCGTTTTATTTTTTACCACCACAGGGCATTGTTATTAAACTTTTATTTTTCACAGATTCAATTTAAAATGATTTAAATTGCAGAGGGACAAAACTGTGAAATGGAACCACCAGGCCTCTACAAAGAGTTGGTATGAGTAACTGGACTGGAAGGGCGTTGGTCACAGACTAAACATAAGACACTTCCTAACAATGAGACAGACAGTCTACCATTACCATCAGGACAAACTGAACACAAAGTGTTGAAGCCTAAGCTGCTGCCAAATGAGCCACTGCAGGTGATACCTGACAAAACGTACACTTCTTAACACATTTTTCAAGGTGACAAAACAGATATGCAGAATTTGTTGTTTTTATAGAATACTACAGAACCAAAACCAGATAAAAGTATAACGGACCTTCCACAGATCAGAGATGTGAAAGGACGTGGAGCGGTGGACTCCCTCTCTCCAAGCCTTGTAGCGTGAATACCACACGAGCCAGGGGTTCAGCTCAAAACCTGATGCCTGAAACCCACACCTGGCTGCTGCTCTCACCTGCAAAGAAGACAGTGGACATAGAGAAAAGCTATTTGACATATTACACATATGACATATTACAGGCACTGGAAATTGAAATGTGTCTGTATGCGCTACTGACACATTTCTATCCTTGGTTCTGGGTCTTAGCATTGGGACAATGTATGCCTTCATAACCACAGGGGAAAAACAACAACACTTACTATCCTTCCATCTCCACTCCCAATGTCCACCAGTGTCCCCGACCTGCTCCGCAGAACCTTGATGACATTCTCCACCTGCCCGGTGGTCGCTGGGACAAACGGGAGGCAGACTTTTCTCAGGGCAGGAGCGACAAACGGAGCGGCCACCGCGTACAGGGCCACAAGCGAACCTCCCACCACCCCCGTGACAAATAGACCGAACCGGTTTCTGCTCCTGCTTTTTCCGGTGTCACGCGTACCCTGGCCCCCCTGTGCTGAGTCCATAAAAAGTCCTTCTTGTGACATGACGCTGTTATAGCGGAAACGTTACACTTTATGAATGCGTAGCTAACGTTAGCTCAACCTTTACTGCACTGAATGACAGCTGCTAGCTAGCTCTGATTCTGCTAAAGTTTAACGTTAGATGGCAAAGCTAGTTATCGGCGGTGAGGGTTACATGAATAAAACCTCATATCATGCACATGCACAGCACCGACCAGTTGTGCTAGGTCAAAGTCGCTAAATAAGTTTTCATAGACCAGAAAACTTCTTACAGATATGGTAATCATATTATGCATGCACTCTAAAGGACGACCTGTGCAGCGCTGAAATAAGTCCGAGTGAGTAATAACGTTACACTTATGAACGTTCCCCTCTTTTTTGGTTCTTCGATCAACACAAAATATAAAATTATTTTAAAGCAAGGACAACTACATGCGCATAGGTGAAATGCAAACTGAAAGAGAAGGGATTCATATTTAATTAAATGAATAGAGACAGGACAGACGTATATCAACAGAAAAACGGGACAGAATAACAATTAAAAATTAGTACACATAAATAAACATCAGGGTATAAGCTAAACCAAATTAGTAATGTAAACATTTTCTTTTCTAATACACCTCACCCTTCTATCTAGGTCAGTGTCTCTTCCTAATTGACCTGATCCGATGCTTAAAGTAAAACATCTTGTGTGTTGGAACAAAATAGGTAATTCTCAGACGGGTTTACCATTTTAACATTATGTATTATGTGTTAGACTTACCCTATGTTATATGGAACAACAGTGCACTTATGTATAGACACATAGTAAACACTGCAAAGAATCACTCATTCACAAAATACCATGAAATATGATGCAGTAATAAATAGACTATTTCTATCAATTCAGTTCAAACTTTAACCTACAACAATGAACAAAAAGGAAAAGATGAACTGCGCAATAGAATGGATATGTGTGCATAGAAATCCTTCTTTGAAACATCATGGGTCACACAGGGGATCATTGTCACAGCAGTGTAGTATTCAAGATGTGCATCAGTTAAACTCTTTGGGTTATTTTACTATAACAATTTCCCCAAGGGGATCAGTAAATAATAATAATTATTATTAAATTAACTACCTATTATAAAGTTGGGTCCATTCCACTTTCATTCTATTGCATACAATTTAAATATTTAAATATACACACAGTCTAAGATATGTAAAACAAACACTAACCAAAGCTGTATAGATCATCACTTGAACTTTGCAGTTTAAAGTTATATTCTGTAGCTTTTGAGGAATTATCTTTACTACAATTTCATCGATTCATCACTCATTGTCATATTTATCCTTCATCTATTCATCAATTTGAGTGCAGTTCCATTTGGTCCTTAATAATTTCAATTTCCAAGTTTTCTTACATTAGAAGTCATTAGACAGTGTACGGTGGACCGTATGATCCAGCCCTGACATGCCATGGTGGAGCTGATGCTGGTGCCTGTGGTGCTGGCTGGTGGTGGGACCGTCATCCATTATGAGATCATTCTCATCCTCCCGCCTGTACCCTTCTACACCATCCTGGGAATAGCTATGCTTCATCACCACGATGCTCCGCCGACTCGTTGGTGTGTTGTGGTGCGAGAGGCGTGGAGACTGCTGGCTTACCATCCCGGGAGGCAGCGGCGGTACAAGAGTCCCCCCATCCGCAGAGATGGTGGCATCCCTCATGCTTAGGTTACTGCGGCTGCCATGGACGCTGCCATGCACGCTCCCCTGCTGAGAACCACAGTGGTGGTCACGGATGCATTTGCTGGAAGAGCGGCGGAGCTTGTGAAACTTTTCAAAGTCCTCAGCCAAGGCAGCATCCGCCAGGTCACCAGACGGGGTGCGGCGCAGAGTGCAGAGCTCGTAGTGAGGAGGCTCAAAACCAGGGTGGAGAAGGGCAGGGTCGAAGTCGTCTCTGAGAAGATGTGGAGGAGAAGAAAGATGCATGTGGTACAGTAATTCAGTCCCGCCAGGATTTTAAACTAGTGTGAACCATTGTGAGTGTTTCAAGCGTTATAAGTGGCACACACACACTTTAAGAAAGTGACACACGTAGCTTTAGCAAACTTGATCAGCATGGTGTGCCATGCACGTTTGGCACTCGGAGACAGTAAGCTGTAGGTGAAAGTAGTCACGTTACAGAAACTGTAATGCTTTTTAATGTATTTTAATTAAAAGAGTAGCTTAAACAGATCAGATCCAAATGTTGGGGGATCTTGTCGTTGTGCCTTCTCTCTTTTTTGTGTGAATAACAACTATCATCTGAATGTACCGTTTATCTGCAAGTAGCTGACGTGGTATTAAAGTCTTTCGGGGGGTTTTGTGAAATGCTGTGAAGATGACATTTTGTTGTGGATTTCACCTGCGGATGATGTATTTCTTGCGAGGCTGTTTGATCTGGATGATGACAGAGATGATAAGCAGGATAACAACCAAGCCACAGGTTATTCCAATGATGGTGAGGTTAGTGTTATCCAGGGTGTCCAGGATGCTGGCTTTCCTCTTCTCTGGTTACGGAGATAAATACAAAAAATATCTTAAGGTTCACCCTCAGGTGTGCGTTGCAAATACATTAAACAGTGAGTTTCCCGATTAAGCATCAGCGTACCTTTGCAATGATTTTCATCCCAGGGGTAAACACAGTTCTGGATGCCATTGCAGACCAGCGTGTGGTTGATGCACATGTTGCTGTGGCAAAAGAAAGTGTCTCCTTCACAAGGAGCTGTGAAAGAAAAGGCAAGAGTAATGCAGATGCTGTACACAGGAGACAAACCCAAACCACCATGTGAAAACACCCTCATGCTGATGCATTACCATATTATAAACTTGTTATAGGCAAGAATCTCAAGCTGTGTTTCACTATGTGGGCGTACAGGAGCTATGTGGCTCCTCTTAATGTATATATATATATACACAGTATATATATATACATTAAACAGTAACTAGCACTAGAAAAGACATTTGACAACCTTTTAGCCTTTCATCAACCTAAATTTATCTATTACACAGAGATGATAAGCACTGAGCATGATAAGCAGTGTGTAGGTTAGAGAATATGCTTCTGACGATAGTAAAGTTTCTAATGCCCATGTGCCAACTATAGTCTTTCAGTTGCTCTTTTGTGGGATTGGACCACAGTAATATTTCCTTTCCTAGCTTTCAAGAAATGCAACAGGAACAGTAACGCAGATTCACTCACGTTGATGGAAAGTTGTGAAGAGGATCTTGAATTTACTCTTCCTGCTGCCCTCGTCCGCCCACAGCCTCACCACACCCACAGAAGACACCAGCATGACGTCGTTGGCCACCGTGGAACAGAACTTATTCTTCAGGTGCTCAACCGAACTGCTGCCGTCGTAGATGGCTACAAAGTTTCGCTTGCACTCATTCGAGTTGTGCATCTCGTACTCGAGAAAACGCATGTAGATCTGTGGAAGAGGAGAATCAAGTCAAACCCGCAGTGGTGGAGACATACTGATCGTGTCTCAAATCACCCAGGATAACACACTTAAATTAACATCACGTCTGTCTGTAGGACACTGACTTACATGCTGTTTTTGTTTCATTTTAAACATAAAAATGAACATGCACAAAATATGATACTGTGTGTATATATACATATACTCAAGTTCAAAAGTATAAGACTTCATTTAAAAGGTGATATTTTCATCTAAATCTGGAAGTGATTGAAGAGTTTGAGGTTTTAGAAACTGACCATGTAATGGGATGTAAAATGAAGCAGGAATATTTTGGTTTCAGCATTATTTGCAGATCAGAAATCAAATGTAAGCTAATTGTA
>JAUMHF010000009.1:2528599-2543666 GCA_032359275.1 Microctenopoma steveboyesi | reverse complement strand
TTAATGGTTTACATTCTTCTGTTTTATTGTTCAAGTTTAAAGACTTAAAACCCTGGTGAAATGTAAAGAAAGCTGGAAATGAGGTGAGAATGCAGAGGTTTGAAAAGCAACACAAATCTCCCATATGATAGAGGGAGTGTGTTTCATTATTTTATAGCATTCATTTATGATTTTTACCTGTTTTAATTATGGTACATATAGATTACTGCCCATAAATGTGCCCTGCAGAATTCAGGAGAAACTCAGTATCTGTGTCAAGATTTCTTTCACTAAAATAACCATCAGAAATTGTCACATTTATATTTGACTTTCAAATTCTTTTACGTTTTACAGACAGCTTCATGATCTTATGTTAACTACATTGATACATCCAACTCAGTAGGCATCGTGCTCTTTGTTCATTTTGGAATTTTGTTTACTAATGTTGATAAAGTCAAACCCATGGTGGACTTGGTTCTATGTCTGATGTTGGTGCAGCAGCATCAACTGACCTAAATTCTAACAACCACACAAACATGACCAAAACAGTTTTACCAATTCAGACCTTAGCTCGCGGTGGAGCCTTGATGTACCATCTGCAGTCCACAGCCTCATTCTGTTGCGCCCGGTTCTCCTTAGATATCTGAGTTGATTCTACAAAGCCTTCAGGACCGGTCATCTCAAACTCACAAACTGTGCAGAAGAACGTCCTTGTTACTACGAATACTAGTTTTCACAACATGTGGAAAAGCATCATTCAGAATAAATTAGCTATCAAAAAGCATTACATAAATAAAGATAACAGTAGAGTGAGACTATTCAGGAAGACTATACAAATGTTTTTGCGTGATATGAATGTAAACTGCTGAAATAAGTTAAATACTCACATGGCAGAACTGGAAGTGCCCCAAGATCTTTGAACTCAGGGTCTAAAAGCAGAACAAGAGAAAGAGAAAGTCTGGAAATACCAAGACATTACTGGATTTTTACACTGCAATATAAACAAACAATTATCAAAACAACAGTGAAACATCTAAAATTTTCCTTAAATTAGAAATGTAAGTGTGATAAATAGTTGATTTTGCAAAAGTTAATGTCCAGTGAATCAGTAATTTGAGTTTGAAGAAGGTTATTCTTCATGATGCCAAGGAAGTAAAGATTTCTTTAGAAAGGTCCAGAAACATGCTGCACCAAAAATACACGGTGGATGGTCCAGAAGAAAAAGCAGTGTGCTGACAGAAACCCTAATGAGGTTAACAAATCAGAAGAAGAGAAATCCCACCTGAATATCAGCACAAACTGATCAGAAGAGCTAATCAATAGAAAGCCACAGGTTTGTATTGAAGTTTTTGCTGCAACGGGTGTTGTTTTATGAAGGTAAAATTTACTATACTACACGATTATTCTGTGCTCAGATTCGCTTAGAAAACATTTGTATTTCAGCTTCTTGGTTTTGTGAACCATTTCCAACCATCTGATAAATAAAAATTAACAAAACAAAAAAAACATAGTAAGAAAGTTTTCAACTGTTTTCTTGCAGATGCACATTCAAAAATATTTAAGCATACATATTAATATGAAGTAAGTATTTTACAAAGGGTTATTCACTGCAACAAAAATTTAAAAAGATAGGAATTACAACAAAATGTTTGACCTAATTTTTTGGATTACATACAAAGCAAATAATGAAACACCACAGCATCAAAATAACATTATTTAAACACATATTGCAGAAGGAAAATAAAGCAGAGCAGCCCAGAGGCTTGCATAATCTATGTAGCATCCATTCCCTCTGACCTCATTTTAACTCTCTCTGAAAGCCTCATGCCCTTCATAAAAAAACACACACACTTCGCATCAGAAAAGGAGGAGATATTTTGTTCTAAATCTTTGTTCTGATGAATCCACTCGCTGGGTAGATTATAAATCCTGACATAACAGCTTAGTTTAGTGCAGATTACACTCCACCAGCGATGATGACCTGGTGAAATAAATGTCACATCCTCTTTTGTTTTCTCATTTCTCTTAGATAAAACACAGTTTGCTGTTTACTAAAGGACGAAACCGTCCCCTGAAAAAATAACTACTTTATTGACCATCATGGGAAAATTGTCGCTGGACTTTTGCACATCTGACGTGGTACATTGCCAGGTGAGGACTTGGTGATTAATTCAACTGCGGGTCCAATCAGATGGGACTTGTCATAATCCTCTCATGTTTCTTATCCATTTCGGTGTCAAGCTTGACCAGATTATTCACATTCATGCCTTTGTGTTTGTGTGCTGCACCTATGGGTTCACCAGCATTATACACTGTAAATCCTCTCTCAATATTATTCAGTATAAAAGATAAGATATATTTAGACACTGTGATATGACCTGGTTCATACATGTCCTAAGAGCATGTCTGAGCTGGAGCAGTTGTGCAAGAAAAAAAGGTCCACGTCTTACTTCTCCAGAAAACATGTCCCGGTTTCACCGGCAGTGTAACGGCAGCTCCACTTAAGAGTGTAAATCAGCCGCCACAGTCATCTCTACAGGCCCACAAAAGGCTTCAAGCTACGCATAAGATAACCATACTGTATACTGAATAAATTCAGACTGAATATTCATACTGATTCTAGGCTGCAGATTTGTAACATGCAGTTCTACACTTTTAAAATACACGTACATTAGGAAAAAGCAGTGTGTACGACTTTAATGAAATGGGTGATATTTGAGGAAGGACTGGTAATGTCTCCCAGTTTCTGTTCACAAAGCTAAAGGAAGTGTATTTAGCATATAACTGCGTATGTATGAAAATTGATTGTTTTGTATACTTGGGGAAAAGTGACAATTACATGGCTGATTAGAAATGGTATTAAAGTTCAGGGTTAGGCCAAATTGACCTCCTGAAAAAAATGTGACTGAGCATGTGGCCATGTGGGTAAAGTAATTACTCCCACCGTCTCTATAATGAGTGGAATTAAACGGGCATTGACATTCAGAGACTCATTACACTGGAAACAGCTTCTCCTGATCAGTCTATAAAATATATTCTTAAAGGGATAGTTCACCTTTTCAGCGCAAAACTTTAATTTAAGTGTTTTGGTTTCAGAAAATGTAAATGTTTAAATATGCTTACTAAGTAGAACAGTGTGAAATGAAAGTACTGTGTATAGATTGTATATGACGATTTATAAAAACAAAAAAGCACAGAACAATGTAGGACATCAAGCAACTTGAAAACTGATGAAAGAAAGAAAGAAAGAAAGGAAGAAATACAGAAAGAGAGAAAGAAATACAGAAAGAAAGAAAGAAAGATGGCTGTGTGGACAGAGGGATGAAGATTAATCTTTGCCCCTCGTCAGTGTAGGTGGCCTATAAAATCTGTTGTTAATAAAGCCTCTGCCTCCGACTCCCTTAAGCTGCTACTGCGGCTCAGCGCTGACAAGCTGTATTCCCCTGAAGACAAGCTTTCATTAATTCTTGTGTGTGTGACTGAGGGAACAAGTGCTTGTGTGTGTGCGGTTGTTTGTGAGTGTAAGAGTAAATGCGTGTGTTTGTAGAAATGCTCCCCTCCTCTTCTCTTGTCAGCTGCAGCTAGTGTACCTGCACTACAAATGGAATGGGACTACATCCCCTGCAGTTTGCAACCAAACCATTATTTAAGTTGAAATATGAAACTTATTTACATCCCAGTACATTAGCAGGAACTTATGTGACAATGCCCCATACGACCAGGCAAACAGGGAAAACATGAGGTGGTTTTGAGATGTAGGATAGGATAGTGGATTGGAGAGAGAGTGCCAAGACAAGAAGTCCAAGGATTAGAGCCATAGTAATACGCTTAACATCAACCTCAAGCCATACAGATGGTGGTTTAGCGGGAATGTGGAACTACGAGAAAGAATTCACTCATTGATTTTCCTTTTTTCAAGTCACACCCCCAAGATGAACTGAGCATGCCAACGTTTTTCCCAAGACAGAATCTGTCATATCCGCTCAATACCCCAGAGCAACATGCTGTGCACATGTGCTGATGTAACACTGTTATAGTAGCTCAGTCAGCAAGACCTGGACATACTACTCTGTCCCAGGAAAATACACTGAAACAAACCCTCAAAAAGGGAGACTGTAACACAAAACAAGCACACAACTACACACAAACTGTGTAGTTTCCATAAACTATAAGAGCTTTTCTGTTGGCCAACAGTTAGGGGCTAAGGTGACCTAAGGGGTTAGACAGAAAATAAATACATTTCTGAACAACAGTTTCTGTACTCGAACTGATTGATGGTTGGTGTCAGGCAGGTATTGTACAGTGAGTGTACAGAGAGCTTCATCACTATAAAATAATAAAAGAAGTTTAGCCCTCTGCAGATACTTCAAACTTAACATCCATCACTCACCTTGTGTGAAGTTGTACCGGGCAGAGAAACCGATGGCCTCAAGTTCACCATCAGCCACAAACTTGATGTACAGGTACCTCCCACTGGAGCGGACATACGTTGGGCTCTCCTGACCACAGTAGCGACCAATGATGGTCGAGAAAGCAAAGGGCCCGTCACGGACCTCTATGTGGTCGAACTTACACTCCCAGGAGGGCTCTATAGAGTACTTGTCATCGAAAAACAAGTCGATGCACTGTCGGGGGGAGGCTGGAAGCAGGAGGAAGACAGGTGAGTAAGGCGGGTTTAGGAGGCGTTGCAAGGTTTGTCAAAGGCTAGAACGCAAACAAAAAGACGGAAACCTCACCTTCTATAATGTAGATACATTCCCTCTCAGGTGGATACTTCTCTGGGTAGTTAGGCGAGGTGAAATAGCCTCCATCAGGCTCCTTCACCCACGTCCCACATTGCCCTGCTGGGGTCACACCTGAATTGTTCTTCACTAAAAAAAGTCAGACATATTATTGACTCTTGTCCTTCTCGTTTATGAGATTATACTGATTGTACAGATGCTTCTAATTATAATCCAGCTATCAGCATGTCTATTTTCTCCTGATTTAAGTAATCATCAACTTAATACTTAGGATCTAATCTAAATCCCATTTCTGCGTTTGAGTCATGCGAGTTTTACAAAGAGGAAGCACAAACAACACACTGGTCCCTACAGATAAGACCAGGACTGTAACTCACGTATATACCCAAAGTCCAGGTCTTAAAATGTGATGTGATACCTTGTACTTTTGTTTTGGTTGCTGTGGCTTCAGATAGCTCAGGTAAGAGAAAGATAGCTGCCAAAGCTGAGAGAGGAGAAGATAAACTTGAAGAGGACACGTCGACATCATCAATAAGTAGGTAAAGACACGTAACATGTCTACAGCTGGAAACTTACCGATGGGCAGCAGAAGTTTAGGCACCATCTCTGTCCCCGGATGAGCAGCCCTGTCTCGGATGTTTCCATTAAACTGTCCTGACTAAGCGGTTCCGTGGGTTCCCGCTGTCCCCCATCCCTGATTCAGCCCATCCACCCATCCGATCATGAAATGATCCGAACCCGGGAGAGCAGGACTCCACTTCATTCCTCCACGTTTCCCTGAGCGCTCAAAGGATTACATCCCCGTCCTCCGCAAAAAAAAAACAATCTTCACGGTTTCTGCTCCACCTTCAGGCTCCAGTAATCCTCTCAAACCTCATGTGCGCTCATGCATGATTCAGAGAATATCAGCTCCATGCAGTTCAATGGAATCAACTACAAATGAAGGGAGCTTTGTTAATGGCCTACTGGTCATAAAAATGCTTTGTAAATGTTAGGAAAAGCATTATTACTATTAACATTAAAAACAATATAGGGAGGAAAAACAAGAATGAAATCTATGAATGCTAACAGACATTAACAAAAATGTTTGCACTAAACACTAAACATAGATTTAGTGTTTAGTGCAAACTTTTTAATTATTTACAGGTTTATATAAAAATATCACCAACCCCCACAGACTTTGACACAAGCAGTAGCATGTGTCAAAGTAACCCTGAAGTTGTGTAGTAGTGACAGTGGGTCAGAAGACCCTAAGCAAGCTGTGTGTGATGAGGTGCAGTAGATTTCCATTACTGAGACCCTTACCTTTGCACACACATGACCTTTAATAGCTTTAACTCTTTTGTTAACAAGCTTTATAAGAGTGTTTATGGGATATTTGACCGTTCTTCCAGCAGAGCTCAGGCACAGATGTTGACTGCGATGGCCAGTCTCCACTAATTTATCCCAAAGGTTTTCTGTCAGGTTGAGCTTGTGGCTCTGTGCAGGTCAGTTAAGTTCCTCCACACACATCTTGCTTGCTCATCCATATCTTTTTGGATCTTGCTAAAATAATTTGGGGGGATGTCCCAATACCTTTGGCAATAAATTGTAGCTGATGATGCAGAATGACGCAAAGATCCACCACCATCCATGTCACGTTTGACCCTAGTCTTTTGAAATCATCTCATATCAAATAGTTGTGCAAAGTGTATGACCTTATATTATTGTTTATTAAAATACATATTTTCTTAATTGGAAACATCAAATGCATGACGTGCAGCTGAATGGACTATATAAAATGTACATTTATACTTCTGATTTATTTTAGCTGTTTTGCGGTTATTTTCAGAGCTTTCTTGTGATTTCACTGTTCATTATTACCACGCTGTTAACTAGGTAATTGCGTTGCGTTCTCCTATAGCGTAGATTTGTATCACCCAGTTTTTCTCCTTGCACAACAACAACAATAGTAATCCCTGATTTACTTTACTCGCAAGTTTGAACGCTACCGTATGCACATACTTTAGATGAGAGAGTCGCCTGAACTATTTTACACCTAATAGATCTGATTAGACTTGACAGTTGTCGTGCCATAATTTGATCGACTGCCAAAAAGTGATCGCGCAGTTTAGTAAAGCCTACATCGTTTTCCTGAAAGTCCCTTTCTCCTTCAGTTTGGCTGTATTGTACTACTGTGGCTTATATCTGCACATTTATTAAGCATCCAGTCCCCCCCCCCCCCACCCCTCATGGGACCAGTATAACCATTATTCTGTTTTCAGGTTGCCAAAAAGTGATTAGGGCCAATATCTATTTACTGAAAGGTCATTTCTGCTTTAGTTTTACTTATTTACTCTCTTATCAGTCATATTTCAACATTTATTAAATATCTACTTATATTTAACCATTTTTACAGCCATATAAGACCAGTATAACCAGTATAATGCTGTTTTCAGGTTGCCAAAAAGTCATAGGAAGTGAAGGAATAAAACAATATGAATGAAAATAGTTACATATTGTGTCTAATAAAAGACTAGTAAAGTTAAACTGAACCAAAAATGGTCTGTCTTTTAAAAAGATTCTTGATAGGGTGGGTTTTAGTTTTAACTGTATATCTAACACGTGTATATGTAATATTGAATGAAAATATGTACTGTTATTTTGTGAAAGTTGATATTCTAATATCCTTTTTGTATTAATAGTGCACTTCAGAAGGTGTCCTCCACTGAGGGAAGAAGAAATAAATACATATCATTTACCTTCTAGTAATCATAATCTGTGTTTGTTAGAAGCAATGTTTATATGTGTCAAAAAAGCAGAATACTGTACAATGCACACAGAATTGTTTAGCCTTGCAAAAGCATTGTAAATTTATATTTATTTTGAGCTTTATTTCTTTCTTCTAAGGTGAACCTTTTGCTGAACCTGAACCTTTTGTGACGCTTGACCTCTTTCCTGTGCCTGCGGATGAGATGTTTGATGACCCTGTTCTCAGTGATGGAGGACAAGCAAAGCAAGGTATTCCCTTTGATTTGCAATAAAGTGATTACTCAATTAAACAAGTCATGCGCAAGTGCCAGATTTTCAAATTATTTCAAACAATTGTTTGGCAGAATGTCACATCCATGACTCGAATCTAACGAATATGACAGAGGCACTGGGTGATTTTGTGGAAGAAGATGGGCAAGGTTAGTACTGATACAGGTAGAATCATCACAACAACATTATCAATACAGTGTTCATTTTAGAAGTGCATTATATAAGGTAAAACGTAGGCCCTGCATAGGTTTGTCAACATTTATCGGATTGATCAGATAATTTGACGTCCGGCTGGTGTATTTTTCAGAACATGAAAGGCAGGTTATGGAGATGGGAAATGTGACAGGGTCATCAGTTGTTACTGAGAAGGAGCCTGAGCAAGGTTTGTGTTTAATGGGGAGTTTGAGGACCATAATTTCTATTAAGTGCACCTAAATATAACACATATAAGTCACACTTGTCTATAAAAAGCAGGTGTCCATGTTGTAACATGAGATAATTTTACAAAAAAACTTTTACAAATTACAAATACTTCCCGTAAATGCCAAGTTTACATGCAGTACATTTTCTTAATTTTTTGAATGCGAGATCTATCACATTTAACTTGCTGCATCATATGCATTTCTTGATGAGGGTGTGTGCACAAAGCACAAAAATCTGAAGAATATACTATGAGTGAGTTTGGCTTAATTCAAACAGCTCCATTGATACACTGACTTGTTCGGTAATTTTATTGGTCTGATGTGACAAGGCTACACGTTTTGTCTCCATCAAGTAGTGGTTAAAGCATGTGAGATATGTAGCGTCTTATAGTCCGGAAATTATGATAAATTTCTATGATTTCTTGTTATTCAACAAGTATTGTTATTTTTAAGAAAAGAAGTTATTCTAAGTGAAGTGTCATTAGTACTAATGTGCTCCAAAGTTCTTTAGGTGTCATAAATATAAATATTGAATATATTGTTGACAGAGTACATTCTCATAATAACAAAATTGTTGATACTTACTTTAGTAACCTGCAACCTGCAACCTTCTACATCCCAGTCTGAGGCTTAACCCATTGAGCTAGCAGGCCACCATTTTTTACATATTTACACTTATAAACCTTGTGGGAAGCTTTCCTAGAAGAATTGACGCTGCAAAGGGTAGACCAACTCCATATCAAAGCATACATAGTGAGTACAGTCTGTGATTAAAGTTCATGTCTGTGCAAAGGCTACCACCCCAATACATCATGGCAATGCCTGGCTAGCACTCTCACTCTAATTAATCCCAAAGGTTCGGGTTGAGGCCAAGGATCCTTGCAGGCCAGTCAAATTCCTCCAAACTAAACTCACTCATAACATAGTTGGATTTACAGCTGCAGGGACTACAAGATAAACAAACTTTAAAATGGATATAGTTTTCAATTCTCTTAACAACTATGTATACATTTGGTTTTACATTTTATAATTGTTCAGATCTTACGAAATTTGACAATATGTCACTGATATTTTTGTCTTTTCTTTTTTTACATAAAACCAGTGGTACTTCATGGAAAAACACATGGGAGCCACTCTCCTGCCTTGAAAACCGCAACTGATATTAAAGTAATGGTCACTGTTCTGTTGTGTATTTTATTTACATGTATATTATATGCTATATTGTTATTGTCTTTGACTATTGTCCAAAGGTGTGCCTGGGTATATTTGAATTGTCTCTATATGAAAGAAAATGGATGGATGAATGTTCAGATACATGTCTGTTTCAGTTTTGACTTTGTCATTTGTCATTTGTCCTTTCGTTGTTCCTTATGTGGAGAATAAAGATGGATTTGGAAGTGCAAAGTACTGCTTTATTTGTCGTCAGAAAATTCTGAGGGAAAAGAAAAATGTATTCAAATGAGCTTTGAACCTGTGAAAACGTGTTGATATTAGCTTAACCTTTTTTGAGATAACTGTGACCTGGATGACTGAGAACCTTGGCAGATACTGTAAAAACAGAACATATTAAAGGATGGTTTGGGTTCAAGAATAATAATTCATGTGGTATTGCATGGTGGATTTCACTGCACATGGTCAGAAAGAGCAGACAAGGGATGGATTACTATATTAAAATAACATAATTCTAGATAGACTTGAAAAATGCACAGAGAGATTCTTGGAGAGACCTGAGAATAAACCAAGAACGTCGATGACACAGGTGGTGTCGCTGTTTTGTTTGCGCAGTGGATCGATACCGTATGCGAGAGAGGACGAAGGAGACGAGTGACGTATGCTTTGTGTCCCCCATGGAAAAAACCCCGGCTGAGAACATGTAATGTGGTGGAACTGATTAACATAAACATACAAACAAAACAAATATATATATAATATATAATACTAATAATATGAATGCCAATATGTAATAACATGGTTCAAAGTCTTCACTCATATAGTCAAATGCAGAGACCGAATTTCGTTGTAACATGTAACAATGTGTTCAGTGACAATGAAGTGGATTCTTCTTCTCTTGACATTTGTGATTGCCCGCTGATCAACCAACGTACATGGTCCAAGGTGGCATTTGGTGGCATTAACCTGCGTGTAGCCGGCCAAATCTAATCAGATCTATTAGGTGTAAAATAGTTCAGGTTATTTTAGTAAAAACAGATCCTCATTACTCTAATCTAAGTATGTGCATACGGTAGTGTTCAGACTTGCGTGTGAATCTATTAAGGCGCAAGTAAATCAGGGATTGCTATTGTTGTTGGGCAAGAGAGGTTGTACAAGGGGAAAAATTGGGTGATAAAAATCTACGCTATAGGAGAAAGCAACGCAAACAAAACAGCTTAAATAAATCAGAAGTAAAATCGTAAAATCATGTATTACCGTTTTACAGTATTATGTGGCCAATCACACTAGAGCGACACTAGAAAATAGAAGCTTCTAAGGTTTTGTTTGATTTCTGCACGTCACTCAAAAACTCTTTACTAGCTTCCTCCGGATTGCAGTTGAGGTTGAAAATAAGAGACTGTGTATATAATAGGGTGCGTTCAACTTCTGTCTTCTACAGCATTTTGTAGGTAGAGTTGGAAATACGGCTCAGGTGAATCCACAGGCTGCCTTGAAAAAACAGACTGAACATGACGTTGAGTCTTGTGGTATCACTATTGGTCAAGTTGTCTTTTTCCAAAGTTTGCATGTCCATCTCAAGCTGCTTCTAGGACCATGGCAATATAAACACACACACACAGTAACATAGTCACAAAATGCACAAAGGGTGGAATATGGTGCATACATTTAAAAGTCGGCGTGAACAGGTCTGAGCATTGCTTATGCAAGAACATGGCTAGCTCAAATTGTGTTAACGTTATGCTAATCAACATTCAGCTTGCCGTCTGATTAGCGCTTTCTCAATATATATAGTTACCTCTCTGACTCCTCTCTCATCCTGGTGGGGTTATTAGCGATATGGGGTACTAGCCTCAGGTACTTGCTCACCGTTTAGATCTGTGGTGGGTAATACCCTGTAGGGTCTTTGACAAATAAACCAGGTATGGGTCCAGAGTCTGACAACCATTCTCCCCTGACTTGTTTGGCAAGAGTGTCAAACAATACAGTCAGGGACAGGGCCACTACCCCAACCCCACCTAGAGTGACCTTGCCCTCACTCCCAAAAGTGGTCTGCAGGCCCAGGGTGAAGTCTTCCAGTTGCTTGGGAGTCAAGGATGACTGCACATCCCCGTAGTGGTCTCTCAGGTGCTGTGACGAGTTCATAGTCAGCATGTTGAAGAAATGAGGACTGGGGTTGTAGTCTGGAAAAGGACAGATATTTCGAGCAACAGAGGCCAGTTGGTCTGTATCCTCAACAAGGCAATGGAAGTTTCCCATCCCTACCCTAACCCTAACCCTTCATATGTATTTGCCAGCTGATGGAGACTGGACTAGGACCGGCTTCAGCAATAAAAACTGTGTCCACAGACTTCACTATAAAAGATCAGAGGTATGATGACATCAAAACTGGTTAATGAACCACCAATATTGGTCTTCATCTGTCCTTCATCCTTCCAAAGCATGTTGACTTAAAGTTGCAAAACAAACTAAGATTTCCTGTAACAAACAGAAAAAATAAGCTGCTACACCACAGCCAAGGCCTTATTATATCCTGCAATAAAGAAATGTGTGCTTGAAATAAAACCAGAACAGACATGTTACATTTCTACATTCAGGGACGCTTTGCTGTAAAGTGGATCACAGGAGTTGAGGATTGATCCTTGGGTTAGTTTTCCACTCCCCATCAGATATGACACAACTTAAAGTGTTTATGACCTACTTTTTATTAATAATTTCTTACATGTATTCAGTTCATGAATTACGTTTCTTTATTTGATGCAATATACTGATCTTAACTGAAGAGAAATTCCAAATCAGAGCAGATCCCAGGCTTGTCATCACTATTGTTAATGAGAAACAACAAAAGTGTCTCTTCTGTTAACAACTGTTTTTGTGCATGTCACAGTTGTCGATCTAGTGCACGACAACTTTACCAAACAGCGATAAGAGCATGTGATTGACCGAGATGATAGTTTACTTTTAGTGGAATTTGATTTTTTGGATTTATTTTGGGTTGGACTCTGCTCTGGAGTTGCCAGACAGTACACAAACTGAAGCACTTACCTAAAAAGTACCTATCTAAAATGTCTACAGAAGTACAAGTAGAGTACGTACCTAAGAAGCAGATGTGAATGGTGGGTCAGAAAATAAATATTTGAAATAGTGTGAACTGTTGATAACAGGAATGTACTAGTCTGGTCCAGATTTGTCTCATGAATAGGGTCTGTAAAAATCTGAAATGTTCATGTATTGATTTGTTCACTTCAGATCTGAATTAAACAACAGGTTTCTGAGAATACACGTTGAAAACTCTACGTGGATGGATGCATTAGGATTCAAGAGGTTTCTTGTCATATTCACAGAAGAACATTATGGTTACACTTGGTAAAAAAAAAATTCAAGTTTCCATGTTCTTAGCGGGGACACTTTGATGTATGGGCAGGAGTTGGGGAAACTGGAAAAAAGGTAATCACCAAGCCTAGAGTTTGTAAGTTACTGCCAATGATGCAGAGTGGATGTTTGCTCTTTTTGTAACACAGCAGTCATATGACGGGCCTACATAGGAGTGGTTCACACATAACCTACCTCTGACAATCTCCATGTATCACTAACATGTATAAAATTGTTTTCTGCTGGACTTTTATTCATTTGAGATTAAAAGGTGATGGGCATGACTAATAGCTGGAATGGTGCAGTCCACTGATGGCTTGTTTGAGGCTCAAGTTGCATTGTCTGCTGTATCCAAGAGAGGGCAGTAGATGCTTGAACAACAGATCAAATATTTTGTTCAACTGTCGATGGACATTATTAATGTTTGTTGTACAGTTTGTAAAATATACACTAAAGGCATCTTACACCTCTGACATTTTAACTGGAACAAAAATTAAAATAATAAAACATACAGAGATCTAAATACATTAGGTTAATCACATAATTAGTACAGGAGATAACGGAGGAAGAAACTATAAGAGAAACATCAGGATCATCAGTCAGCAATCACCTCTCTTCTTATCCTTTTGTCTTCATGGCTTACCTCTTCTCAGATAACTTCCCTCTCCTCATGCTCACCACCACCACTTTGTGTCTGTCAAACTGCAGGGTCCCTTCTCTTCCTCCATCCCACACGCTCCAAGGAACACACACACACACACACACACACACACACGCACACACGCACACACACACACACACACACACACACACACACATTAACCTTGTCTCGTTCGGGTTAGGATCCAAGCCTCATTTCGTTCATGGATCCCCTTCCCTCTCCTCCTTGGACCTGAAAGGTGTTGTGGTTCATGACTGACGTGTTTACTGAGAAGTTTTTAAAGCACATTGCCTAATCAGACATTCATCTACAGGATGTTTATTTGGATCCAATTTTTTAAATAATTTTATTCCAATGTGTAAAGAAGAAGGAGCAGAAACATTATCACTCCCAATGGCATGTTTGGGATTTTTCATTTACATGAAAAATCATATATATCATTCATCTATTTTTGTATTTTTATATGTACGTTTACGTTTATCGCATCTTAGTCATTGCTTAATTAGATTATAATTAGCATTTACCTAAAAAGGAGTGATAATAGGCCTGATTTTCACATTTTGATTTAGATGTACTGTTAAAGAGACATAGGAAGAAAAATAACATTAAAGCCTATATGGTTCACTCTCGTACTTCTGAATCTTACATGCAGGAAGAAAGACTAGTGGCCTGCATGTACGTGTAATGCTCCATCATGTTCATTATCTTCCTCATGAGATATTTGTGCCTTAGAAATGCCACAATCATATGTTGAACACTCACCTGCTGCAACTGTACATACTTGGTTCAACAGAGGAAGCTCAAACTTTAAAAACAAACACTTCACATTCAAGTACTCAGCTCTGATCTTGGAAAACCACATGAGTAAACTTCTCAGTCAGTGTCAGGTGGGACTGAATTGACTCGGTATAATTCTGTTGGTGGGTTTTGTTACTCTCATTTGTAGTTAGAGAAAGATATAAAGGAGATGAACAAAGTAAAAATAAGGAAATTAAATAGACGCCTACAAATATCCAAACATACCAGTTACCAATATTTTTATCACATTTTTTTGAGAAAATGACTTTGCTTGCTGGATAAAATTAGATAATTTCATCGCTGTTGTTTTATCCTGGCTGAAATGACACCACAATGAGCTGATCTGAAACAGTAAGGAGGTTATGGAGGTGTAACTTCGTAGCTGTCTGTTTAAATCAGTGGATGAACATGTATCTCTGTTTAAGTTTAATAAAATGAAGGTTTATAGGTTTGATTCAGTCTGACAGAGTCAGAGAGCCGTGTCTCTGCAGTCAGAGGATTTTGTTCGACGACTCAATGAGTTTGTATCCCTGTGGTACACGTTCGGTGGAGGAACCAGAATGGAGTTTGGAAGTAAGTTTCTGATCAAATACTAAAAACAACATTGTAGAAAATTTTTAAAATATATATTCCTTTTTTAAAGTTCTAGAAGATTAAATATTGTTTTATTTATTTTTATATTAATGACACAAAACTATTTTAGTCTTTGTGTTTTTTTCTTTGTCGAGTTTTACTCAACGTTTCGTTTGCCTTTTATGTTGGAAATTTCAATAGCTTTTTAAAAGTAGGAAAGACACTTTACTAGTACAGACATATTTTAATTTCTAATATGCTTAGTTAGAATTCTTTATTTTTTTTGTTTCATCAAGTGAAACTGAACTGAATGAAGATGAATAATTCCT
>JAUMHF010000009.1:2507280-2528465 GCA_032359275.1 Microctenopoma steveboyesi | reverse complement strand
AACCCTGTGGAACTCCGTATTTAACCTGCATGTGTATGGAAGATTCATCATTAACATGAACAAACTGGGATCTATCACATGAATAGGAGGCTGGAGAATGAAGGTGGTGCTGCAGGATGTTGTATGCAGCAGAAAGAGGCTGGAGGATGAAGGTGATGCTGCAGGATGTTGTTACAGCAGAGAGACGCGGGATATTGGAGGATGAAGTTGGTGCTGTAGGATGTTGTATGCAGCAGAGAGATGCTGCAGGATGAAGGCGGTTCATGTGTTTCAAGTTGTATAGTAAAAAAATGATTAAAATTGACAGAAATACAAAAACACAAATCTAAATAACCAAGTAAAATAGTGGATAAATAAAGTAAAATCGTCTTTTTCAAGTAGCAGAGTGTATGTACAATGTCCAAAATGTAATGTCATGTTAAGGTGCATTGTGTCATGATAGTGCAACAGTGTAAAATAACATAACAGTGATCTAAACAGCAGTGCGTAAAAACATGACAATGACAGTAATGTGATGTGATGTGATAAGATGCTGGAAACAGTCCTTTTTATGGTGATGCTCTGGTAAAGGACCCCGATGGCCGGAGGATGATAGCTCCTCGGTCTGGTAGCTCAGTGGGATAAGGTGGCAGGATTGAATCCTGGAGCGAGACACTCAGCACACAGCTCCCTGTGGCTGCCCACAGAGGGTCACATGCAGAAACCACTTTTTGTTGAAACGTGTAAAAAATGTAATCAATGACAATAAAAGCTTATTATTATGGAGTCTCTCTGTTTGGGCCATGATGACGCGGAAGCTTCTGCCTGATCGCAAAAGTTGTAATGTGTTTGATTTCATTGGAGCACTCACATTTTATTGGGTAGATCCCCCTTAGCTGCCAAAACCACTTGACCCAGTGTACCCGTGGACTCCACAAGCACTCTGAAGATGTCCTCTGCCACCTGGCACCAAGAGTTCAGAAACATGTGCATGAGAAAACAGATGTGGCTTGTTTGAGGCTCAGTTTTCTGCTGTGTCCAAGAGAGGGCAGCAGATGCTTGAACAACAGATCAAATACTTCGTTCAACTGTCAGTACAATATTCTTGCAGTTAATTATACAGTTTGTACAATATTTACTAAAAAGCATCTAAAACGTCTGACATTTTAACTGGATTAACAATTGAAATGAGGATGACTAACACCAATTATTACTATAATTCTATTATTGCATTTGCAGAGCCTGTTCATCATAAAATGCAAATGACTGTATGAAGTATAAGAGAGTAATAGAGGTCAAATAGAATTGTTACAATCTGCAGCTGTAACGCCTTCTAGTCCCATATTTGACTGCTCATAAGAGAAAACAAGCAGTTTGAAGACATTACGTGATATCAACACCAAACTCATGGAATTTGGTATTTTCCTCAATCATACCATTTCTCAAACTGAATCTAACATTCTGTTCTATCTTGATAAATCAATTTCCCTCTAGGACGAATAGACTTTTATTCATTTAAGATTATAATTACACTGTTAACTGTTTAAGATTATAATTAAGTTTTCTGAATATGAATTTACTTTGTTGTGGAAAAATCAAAAATTGTATTCTGTGAGTGCTGTTTAAATATTATGTACAAACTGCATTTCCACAACCGCTGACATTCTCTGAAGTACATTAGTTTTGATTTTCTACAATAACAATAAAATCACTTTGAGTAGCATTTTGTAAAAAGGTAAAGGGCAGAAAACACTTTGACACTATACCGAATGACCTCCCAGGCAGCATGCTTCTATGGTGAATAAGACACATGGGCCTGTGAGTACTTTGGCAAATGGTTGTCACTTCACACAGTCTGCTGCTGCATGCAGGAATGCAACCTGAAACACATCTATTCTGTGCAGAAACGCCATAGTTGGGTCTGTTCTCTGGACTCAGGCTCATGTGTAACTCTGGATTTTGTTATTTTTAATATTACATTTTACTTTACATTGTATATTTCCCTAACAGTTTTAAAGTAATTGTCTTATTTGTCTTGTGGAGTTGAGAAAGTAAAAGGAGAGAGGGAAGGAAGAGAGGGAACATTCAACACAGACCACATCCAAGCCGGCTCCTGAAAATCCTGATAAGATCACACACCTTCATCCCTCAAGGAAAGAAACACATCACTCAGATATGCTTCAATTATCCAATTCACTTGTTCTCGTACAGGTTCTGCATGACACTGTGTGGATGCGACAGTGAAGCACACACAGGAGTGTGTTGCTCCCCCAACATCCACAACTTTTCTTTCACGTCGCTTCTAGTGCCATTGGACGCCTCCTCAAACAGATCAACACTGTGCAGTTGTGCATGTGTGTCGGTGAGCTGGGGGCTCGGTTAAGGGGGAGCAAGAGGAGGCGTGGTCCGCTGCAGTTGAGCGTTTGCTATTTGGCATAAAAGCGCAAAATGAGCAGCGGTCGCGCGCAGTCAGCGGCGCAATTCAGCCGCAACCTACAGACATTTCGGAGCTCGCTGTGTTTCCGTGTAGATGTAAACGTCTGAGAGAAAACCCGCTGTCTGTGAGTGTGATGGATGGAATTAGAGGCCCCCTGTGTTGGAAAACTGTCACTGAGCAATAATCTGTGGCACGTGGAGGATATTTTGAATAGTTTGGCTAAAATTTAAAGGTAAGTTTGTATCAACTTATTTTTCTTTACCTTTTATTTGTTACTTAATAATATAGCATGTTCACAACAGGACATTTTCTATAGCTTTACAGTAGAAATAGCACAATTTAAATCTTGAAAATATTTAATGCACGTTTTTATATTCCAAATTGTAGTATTTCAAATCTCCCTGCTGTGCAACAGGTTTTTGCACATATCTAAACTGGGTGGTGATGCAGGAACCTGCAGATGCTCAGGCTGTTAAAAGACTCTAAAGTCTAAAGAAAGTAAGTACCTCATTAACAGAAACAAAGAATAGATTCAATCTGACTTGAAGATCAATATGAAAACTATTGAAACTATTGTTTAGCCTGGTTTTACAGAGTCAGTGTTCGGAACATCTGAAATAACAGTCTACAGCTCCTCTACCTCAATGTGCCCTTCTTTTTTCTTAGACAACAGAAAGTGTTCCCGCATCATGAAGAGGTCTCATCCTTTCCCCGGCTGGCTTGGAGCTGTGAGCTTGTTCCTGTACCTGACCCAGAGTGTCCTGGCCGTGGTATTCAGCAACTCCACGCGACTCGAGTCCATCTTGAACAAGTACAGGGAGGAGGATGAGAAGTGGTGGTGGGCCAGGTCAAGAGGGAAGAGGGCGATCAGTGTGGGAGACATGCACCTCATCCTTGACCTGCACAACAAGCTGCGTGGTCAGGTTTATCCTCCTGCTTCCAACATGGAGTACATGGTAAGGGTTGAGGAGTAGCTTTCTGTTTTTGCAACTGATGAAGTACCCGTATTAGCTGGAGAAATAGAGAGTTGAAAAAAACGTCCTACTTTAGCAGTTGCAACTAAGCACGACAAGCTTGCTGCAACAGTGTAAACATTCTCCATAGGGAAGCAATTTCATTCCAAACCAAAGATGTCTGGCTAAAGTCATTTTATTACAGTGAGAGTAGAGGACTCTTTTTATTCCTGACTCTGCCAGTTCATCAAAAATATGACAGAGAGAACAAGACCTACAAGCCAAAGCTTCTGCCTCCCGCTCGCCCTGCCCTCGCTGGCCCTGGCCACGATCCAGCTTTCACCCCGGCAGTGTTGTCCTGGCCTCTAACTCAACCACCCTTCCCTCGCTTCCTGCACCTTCCTTACTCTGTTGCTCTATTTGTCTGCCCGCTGCTCGTTTGCCTTCAACACAGCCAGAGTGGTTTCTAGCTCTTTGGGGGCCCTGTGCAAGATCAGGTTGAGGGGTGAGGAGTTTAAACCTTTTAGTCACTTGTGGCAGTTAATCAATTTGGTACACTTAATAAAAAAAAGTAGGTTCCTCAAACTTAAATAAAAACAAATCAATGTGCAGACTAACTGTAAACATCACGTTTTAAAGTGTGCATACAGTAATACATGTGTTGTAGTCTCAAAGTTTAATCACAGCCTATCAGTCTCAACACCTCTGCTTCCTGGCCATGGTTGATCCCAGGTAAGTCATGATGACCTTCATCTTACGGAGGAAGAGGCAGGAGAGTCGGTACAGTGCGGACAAAAGGGAGAAGTATCAGAAGGCTGGCTTGTCAGCTGCATAGTCTGTCACACTGGTTGTGCAATTCCTCACCATTCAATTTTTTAAAGATTAAACGGTACTTTAAGTCTGGCACTCCGTGTAGTGTTTTAATGTTTTAAGTATTCAATAGATGTGTCAATGTCTACATTAGAAAATTGAGTTTCTGGCCTTTCATGGTATCTGCCTCGCTCGTCTTGGAACCTAAAATGTTTATTTGGTGCAATGTGTGTTTGGCAAACCTCTTTATGCAAGATTACTCTTGACTAAAGACTATTTAAGGGAGATCAAGCTGGCCAAAACATGACTGCGTGACCTTTTGGAATTATACCTCTGCTTGTCCAGTTTGTTCTCTTTGACATTAATGTGTACAGGACCACGTTTTCCTATTTACTGATGTGCAATAGAAACAATGATGATGGAAACTTCTACCATATTCTCTTTTGACAAATGTAAAATCTGTACAAATGTCAAATGGCCCTCTACCTTCGATATTTGTCATAGGTGAATCAGACAAAGCTGAAGGGCAATCTGCTGGATCAAGCCCTGGACTGAAAGCTGGCTGCTGCTGGTTGGTCAGGAAGTTCAGAAACTTGAACTGGAACTCTCACAAACTTAAAAAGTGGACCTGTAAATTAAAGATTTATTTAATACCAGGCAAAACCATAAGCAAACATTTAAGTCAGATCCATTATTTCTTAGGTTAGGTTTATTACTTAAAATACATTATAAGTAAAATCAAATTCCCAATGGTGTATGGTTACACCATGATACAAATAAAATAAAATGTGATATAATATATACTTTATTGATCTCCTTGGGGAAATTGTTGTTTGGAAAGCTGCTAGACCCGTGTCTGTGCTACCATGGGGTAATGGTGTCTTGTCCAGGGACCTCTCAACGTGTAGACTGGTGGGACTGAGAATTAAACTTGCTCACCCCTTGGATTTGTAAATGACTGCTCTACCCACTGAGCTATCTTGTAGACTTCCATAAAAAAGGGATTTAAAAATTGGTAATTCTGTTGTTGTGTCATGATTATTTTTCATGATAAATTGGTTGAAAACAGAAAAGTGAAGCTATGCCACACCTTTTCACACCTGTCCTGTTTATTTCTCTCTTTAGAAATTCTAGTTCTTTTAGATGACAGAATCAGAATCCGACATAGTAGAAACAGCCGTAACACTATGTCATGAAATTCTTATTGCTACATTACTCCCATCACTTCAGTAACAAAGAATAAAGACAAAATGGTAAACAATTAACAGTAAACAATGAATAGAGAGCAGGGTGTAAGGAGTGGTAAACTAGATAACTAAATAAATAATTGGAAATAGAGTGCGCTGTGCAAAGTGCAAAGTCACAGTCCAGGACTAGATCTCTGTATTATTGTTCAGGAGCCTAATGACCTGTGGGTAGAAGCCGTTTGACAGCCTGGATGTTCGGGATTTCACACTCCTGTAGCGCCTTCCTAATGGCAGGAGTGTGAACAGACTGTGTTGTGGATGGATATTGTCTCTGATGATGTGGTGGGCTCTCCGGGTGACCCTGGTGGTGTAGGTGTCCTTGAGTGATGGGAAGGCTGCTCCGGAGATCGACGGTGCAGTTTTTGTCACATGTTGGAGAGCCCTCCTGTCCTGAGCAGTACAGCTTCCGTGCCACACTGCAATGGAGCTGGTGATGACAGACTCCACTATACACCTGTAAAAGCTGCTGAGGCTTTTGGTTGACTTCCCAAATTTCCTCCTCTCTTTCTAAGTTTGAGGCAGTTGTGAGACCAAGTGAGGTCCTCGTTGATGTAGACTCTAAGAAACTTAAGGTTCTCACCCTTTCTACCTCTGTCTCTCCGATGTGGATTGGGGTGTGCTGGTCCCAATAATCATCTCCTTGGTCTTTTTCACATTTAAGGAGAAATTATTTTCCTGATAAAAGGGGACCAGATCTGCAACCTGTCTTCTGTACGCTGTCTCCTCCACGCTAGTGATCAGCCCATTGACTGTTGTGTCATCTGCAAACTTTATGATCGTGGTGTCAGGATCAAGGTGTACAGCAGTGGACTGTCAGTACACAAATTGTAGAGGGTCTGTGGTGGCGGGGATGTAATCCTTCATGTGAGTCATAACTATCCTTTCGAAGCAATTCATAGCAATCGGGCTGAGTGCAATGGGACGATAGTCATTCAGGTAGGTCACAGTGTTATTCTTAGCGACAGGTACAATGATGGTGGACTTAAAGCAGGCGGGTGCAGAGGATACAGAGTGAGACAGGTTGTAGATGTCAGTGAATACATCATCCAACTCTGCTGAACAGACCCTGAGTGTCTGCCCAGGGATGTTATCTGAGCCGGCTGCCGTTCGTGGGTTTGTTTTCCTCAGAACAGTATGCACTTCATTAACTGACAAAGAGAGAGGTGTATCCAGTTAGCCTTCCTCAGGCAGGACCTCACTCTCTCGGTTGATGTTGAGCGTGTCGAAGCGAGCATAGATCTCGTTCGTGTGTACCCCTGACATACACAATGTCGTGTTTATTACCCATAAAAATAAGCCACAGCGTTGATATGATCAAACACATAAGAATGCATATATAATTACAACAATAAATTCAATTTAATTCTACTGGAACACTTCAAGACTAAAGCAGTGGCTTGGAGGCCCCCTTGTGGCCATGAGCGCTTATGCACATGATGCAAAAAACAACTTTGAACACAAGTTTTGTGTCACATTTTTCTACACTCTCCTCCACTTTCAGTGTGGCCTTTTCTCTCCCCATCCATCGCAGCTAACCTCAACCCTGGCCAAGAGCAATGTTAGCTTCTGTTTGATCTTCCAGGCATCTCGTTTCTGGTGCCATAGCAGTAAATCTATTAGTCTGAGTGTTGTTTGAACGTGCAGGGCACAGTAGTGTAAATGTATGTTGTGCACACTAATCCAGTGTTTCTTTAGCAAGGCATACTATTACTGATGATAATTATGTGGTTAAGGCATGGGAACGATGAGGGCTAAGTATTTGGTTTTTAGATTGCAGGATGGAGGTCTGCACATTACTGTTAATCTAAAACATGTCACTTCTTGAAAACAAATGACTTCTGCTTCTTCCTCAATATCTTTCTTTGCAAGCACTACTGCTAAATCCACTGCTGTAAGAATGCACGTCCTGCACTTTGTTCTGTAACGCAGGTGGTCTTGGCTGATGGCTGGAAACTGGTCTGTATTTGGGGAATTTAATGGTCACTGGAATGCAAAAGGAGATTGGTAGTTGTTAAAGCTTTGACCTTTCCGCATTGGCTGGCGGGCAGTCCATCTTTCCTTCTGCCTGATAATTGAATGAAAAAAAATAACAAGACCTTGAAGAGAATAATGAGTTTAACACTACATACAGTGAAAGTTTTGTGCTGAACTCAGATTTCATGGTGCTAAGCAGGTGAAGTTCTCACCTCTACTCACCTGATCATTTGTCGCATAGACAGAAAGTTTTGGACGCAGCTTCCACATAGTTACTATGTCAGAAAAGTGCAGTGGCAGAAATTTAAGTAGTGTAATCTTTTAAATGAGGAATGATATATAACAGTGTGTAGTAATCATGGAAAAATACACCACCACATTCGAAATATGCAGGGGTTCAGTGCAGAAATTGACCTGAATGTTGGTACCAGTAACAGCTGGATTGTGGCCAAACCTAAAATATCACTTCTCCATTGAGGCCTGAACGGTGTGCAGCACCCCAGTGACTGGGCAACAGTGCGCACAGTGTGTTAGCCCTCAGCAAACATGTGGAACACATTATCTTGGTCAATCAGAGCAGTTACAACTTCCACACTTAAGCATTTTCTATTAGTTTTGACGTGCGACAGCCGTAATGCAACTAAACAATATGCCGGCAGCGCAGCACACTGGACTCATTCTTCTCCCTCCCCAGCAGAGTCAACAGCACATTAACTTTGCCACAGCATTTGAACCGCTCAGTCTTACAACCATGGTCTGCTCTTTTACCTTTGTTCCACTTGCACTTTGTGTTAATAGTTTTTTAGGTATTTACATATCATCAGGTTTTAGCACTAAAGATGGAATCAAACCCCCAAACAAAGACTCTCTGTTTTGTTCAGGTCTTTCTCATTCTTGTTTTATTTGAGCAGAACTTACTGGAAACAAACTATGAAACCACCACAGCTAACAGTAGCATGAAGCTGTAAGTTCATGTGGTGGTGGTGATACCTCCCCGTCTGCCTTCTCTGTCATGTGCATGTCTCTACCCAAGTGTGTGTTTATAGTAGATGCCTAGCTTTGAATGTTCTGTGTTAAATTTGCAGGAGGACTGACTGTGGAAGTACGGTTCTATGCTTTAGCTGAAAAATGGAACCACACCCTCAAAGTTGACCCGAGCCGAAAAATGTTTTTAACGAAGAACCTCTGTGTTGTTCTTTTTTGTGTTCATGTGTGTGCTCCTCAGGTGTGGGATTACGAGTTAGAGAGGAGCGCAGAGCAGTGGGCACATGCCTGTCGATGGGAGCATGGACCGAGCCACATGCTCACACAGATAGGTCAAAACCTGGGCGCGCACTGGGGCAGGTGTGTGTGAACAAATATTACAGAAGTAGAGGGAAGTGTTTCAGTTAAATTGTGATTCAGCATTTTTATGTTTGCGTTTGTGTGGATTTAAAGTGTCACCTGTTGTTTTTGTCACTGTAGATCTGTGTAGGTGTTTGCTGACTCTATGTCACACCTACAATCGCATTGGTTCTTCACTGAACCACGGTAGTATTCAGTTAAATTATAGGAAGTACTTAATAATACTGCGTCTATATGTGGTCAAATGTCTTCAGTTTTCAACCGAGCAGATTTCATGTAGTTTAGCTGCTTTTCCCTGTTGTGGTCAAGACGTCAGATTTCCAACAATACTCCAGGCAGTCAAAGTAGACGACATCAAAGTGTGTTTATCCCCGTCTCTCTCCATGTAGTCCCACGTTCTTTTCTGTCACTGTAGGGACCGTCCCCCTACCTACCATGTCCAGGCCTGGTATGATGAGGTGAGGTACTACAGCTATCCATATTCCCAGGAGTGTAACCCACACTGTCCGTTCAGATGTTCAGGCCCTGTGTGCACTCACTACACTCAGGTAAAAGGCCCTTTGCATTTAATAGTAAAATAATTAAGAGATTATAGATTGTCTCCCAAAAGTTCCAAGAAAGTGCCCCACTGCTTTCTAAACGTTTTCTACAAGTTGTAAAAACATACTTTCCTTTCACATAGTTGGTGTGGGCCACTAGTAATCGTATAGGCTGTGCCATCAACGTGTGCTACAACATGAATGTTTGGGGAATGATCTGGGCCAAAGCTGTCTACCTGGTCTGCAACTACTCCCCCCCGTACGTTTTTCACAAGAAAGAACCATGCATGGCATAAAACAGAACAATTTAGCAATTTTATATTAAAACTTTCCGTTAATTATATGACTTTTTGTCAGTGGCAACTGGTGGGGTCATGCCCCGTACAAGTATGGTACCCCCTGCTCTGCCTGTCCAGCTAGCTATGCCGGAGGCTGCAGGGACAACCTGTGCTACAAAGGTAAATGTCTCTTTGTCATTATTGCTTCAGCTGCACAATCGGCACAACTTCCAAATAACCTTTTATTTCAGAAGGGGGGGTAGATCGACGTCCACCTCCTGAGCTAGAGGAGACAAACTACATTGAACCTGAACAAGAACCAGCATCCCAACCCAGGGCACAGTCACCAGACCCGCCACACACTGACAACCAAAACAGAAACCAGGTTGTCAGCAAAGAGCAGATGTGTAAGGAGTACTCCATGAATTTGTACAGTATTACTAGTATTACTATGAGTTTGTGAAAAGTACTACAAACTACTGTTTGTTTTATAGGCCAACAGGTCGACTGTGAGACTAAACTAAGAGATCAGTGCAAGGGAACAACCTGTAACAGGTAGGCGCTAATGACGATGACAGAAAAGGCAACTGATAAACATCAAGGAATACATGTTGTTTATTACAAGCAAAGCACAAATGCTTCACTGTTGCTCTTGTTTCTTAGATATGAGTGCCCACCTGGCTGCCTGGACAGGCCTGGAAAAGTAGTTGGGACAGGATATTATGACATGGTAAATCATTAGATTCCAGATGCAAAACAATGTATTAATCCCAGGGGGAAATTGTTTAGGAACACCAGTGCTGTCACGCTACATTGCATGGTGTACTACTGTACATGATAATACTGAGACTAGAGGGTAGATAACCAAAACACAACAAGACAGGATCCATCTATACCCAAGGTTCAGTCTGGGTTAAGTGATGTTCGGGTTTGAGTGCAGTCACATACGATAAATAAATAAACTAACTGCATAAATTTAAGTCCTATAAAAAATAAAATGAAATGGTGTGTTTAGTCCGATCCATACTCTTATACACTAAAACTGAGAGGGAAGATGCACCTTTGTTTGTGTCTGTGTTACTTCAGCAATCCAGCGTGTGTGGAGCTGGGTTACACTCCGGTGTTATTGACAATGACGGAGGATGGCTGGATGTCACCAGACTGGGCAGGAAACAACTATTTACTAAGTCATACAAGAATGGTATTCAGTCGATTGGGTACGGAACCAGTCTCTGTGATTCATTTGAAATGAAGTGAATACTGTGTATTTACATCCTTTATAATAATACCAGAACTAATAATGCATAGTTGTTTACACAGCACAACCTCATGCAGTTCTCTGTAATTTAACAGGAAAAATAGAAGCGCCAATTCCTTCAAAGTTGACTCGGTACCTGGTAAGGAGCACTGTGTTATACTCTAACGATACAGATGGCACCTTCTCTTAAGCACGGAAACATCTCGCTGTGTTTTATCTCCCAGTCAAGGCAGTAACGTGTGATACCACCGTGGCTCTGTTCTGTCCTTTCAAGAAACCAGTACGACACTGTCCCAGGTAATGTTCTCGTTTCAATCTGATTCATTCATTCATTCACACAGCTCAGTGTTTGATTTAAGTCACATTCTGATTTTGCTTTTTCCTTCAGGTTGTATTGTCCCAGGAACTGTTTGCACGTCAGTGGAGCCCGTGTCATTGGCACAAATTATTACTCAGATGTGAGTTGTTATATTTTCATAAATTGTGGATTATCAATAAAGTGTGGAGATCCCTTGAACTGTAGAGCCTACATTTTTAACCTTATTTGAGGTTAGCAGGTTGCTGAGCATGATGTATGACAGATATGGATATATATCATCATACTTACCCTTTTGGTATTATTTTCAATGAATTATTTAATGCAACACACGCTGTCCCCTTTTATCCAGAAATCCAGTGTCTGCAGAGCGGCTATTCACGCTGGAGTCATCCAGGACAAGTCTGGAGGTTACCTTGACGTGATGCCGCTGGACAAACGAAGGCAGTACAGTGGCAGTTACCAGAATGGCATCACCTCAGAGAGGTATGGATAGAAATATGAAGTAGATACACTTAGATGACAGATAATTACATGAATGTAAAACCAATGTAATGTAACTGTTTAAGGGTGTGGCAGAGTTCGTAACTTTTAAGCCCAGACTCAACATTAACACATTATTTTCTGGGCCTTTTAAAAGTTTAGGTTGCATGTTTTGCATGTTAAACTTTATTTCCCCATAATGCTATTGTTGTACACAACTTTTTGCTGTGTTTAAACTTGTATATTGTTCTTCCAGCCTAGAGAACCAAACAGGAGAAAAAGCCTTCAGAGTTTTTGCAGTCATCTGAAAAACCACTCTCAAAGGGCAGAGTGCCATCAAACATGGCCACTTTACATCCAGCAGACCCACTCATTATCATCTTACAACCCATCATTACATTTATCCCTACAGTAAATAATTCAACATTTTACAACCTCTGACACAAAAAGTGTAGCATGACTTTTCTCAAGGATTTCCTGTGAAGTTTCTTCCTGCGTGAATCAGTGCCCAGAAATAGCTCAGCAGAGAATGTCTGCTGAGTGATGATCTCAGATGTCTTTGTAGAGCCAACAGTAATAATCACATTGGGCTGCAATGCAACGTTTACTGACATGGTACGATGACATCAGGTTTTTTAACAGTTGAATCTCCTGTACGCCACCATATTTAGTATTGCCGCTCCTAATAATTTCATACTAAGATGGTTTGTATAGCGGAACAAACCAGACGTTCAAATGAATTCATAAGAATCTCCCATGAGAACATTGAAAACATAGATGCTTGAAGAACTCAGTTTAAGGAATAAATTACATGAACATAAAAACCCTCTCACGCATAGCTATGGTTTTGCTCTGCTGCATTAAGAACCAGGGCTGGATTTGGTGTTTTAGGGTCCCCTTGGACCAACATTTAAGCACACTATGTTCGCAGAGGGACCTAAAGCAGGGCCACATAATTATCTAACAATACAGGATACTATACTGTGTTTTAGTGGTTGAAATTCCTTAATGAATGTACAGTTCATTGAAATAGCAAAAACAAATGTGCAAGTAGGGACTTTAGAGGCCTTGTGGGTCTGCTTTGGTTGCTTGGTAAACCTGTCCTTGTATGTATATGGTACTCTCTGCATTGGTACTGAACAGCTTTGTCGTCAGTTAAGATTCAAGATTCAAAGATTCAACACAATAACAGTAAAGTCTGTTAAGTCAGTTATTAAGGTCATTTTTGTTGCACAACACATACACAGTTTCCTGAAAAGGCAAACTTAAAATATATTTAAGATTCAGGATTCAAGATTCAAAAAGACTTTATCAATCCCAGAGGGAAATTATTTGCCATGTTACAGCAGCTATCAGTTCCAGAGGAAAGAAGGAAGAACAATAACCTGAAAATATTACCACCAACACAAATACTATAGTATTCAATATATAAAAATAGATCATTATCTGTCACTATCAGTCTGTAATGTAGTGGAAATGATAACAAAGATCAGATTAAATAATATGATTGTGATAGTTGTTCTTCTCGCTCACTTTTACAGAAAGCAGAGGATTTGTACAGTTTTATGGCCTCAGGCAGAAATGAACTCCTGTGGCTCTGTGGAGCACCTGATGTTTGCCAATCTGTGGCTGAACGTATATAAAAACATAAATATACAGTTGGTAGCTAGCAAAAGTCAGGCAGTATCCTCATAAGTTGATCATTCTTCTAAATTCTTCATGGGAAATAAAAACGAGGGGGCAGTAGCTCGTTAAAAAATGGGAGGTTTGTATCAGGAAGAAAATCCAGTCTAAAAAACTGTGGGACAAGCCAAAAGAAGAAAAAAGATCATGAATCCTGAAATTCCTGAGAAGGAAAATCATAACGTATACACCGCAAGTTTTCAGTTTTGTAAAATTGTTTCATTAAGAGTGTTACTCTTGCAACAGTCCCCTCGTGTAGAGTAGGATCAGACTCATAGGGGAGGGTTTAGTGACAGGTGAGTTCATAAAGCAACTGTTTTTGTTACGTCCAGTTCCATGAGCTGCCTGGCAGCAGCAGGTTTGTTTAACGTGTTCATATTCCCCTTAGAGAACACAGAATGAATGATGTCAGGCTTCAAAATATAAGATAAGTCAGGATCGGATGTATGTAATTTGCATTAAATGTGGTTTGAGCTTCTCTGTATCATTGGTTATAATCACAGTGGTAACATTAGTACAGCAGCAATACAAGCAGTGGAACTCATTGTATTTTTTTGTAAATATAAATGTTGTATATAATGCTAAATGCTTAACTATGACATGCTTATACATTACCACACCTACAAACTATAAATACTAAAGGATGAAACAGCTTCTGCATGCAAATCATATATTTCTCACCCAAGCTCTTATTTTTATAAAGGACAAGTTCCACCATACCTTAAGTGTATTCATGTAAATATTAGGTTTGTAATATATTGTTTTGTTTTTTGCTGCATTTTCCAGCTTTTGTAATAGTTTGATAATAAAAACGGACCCTGGCTGGCCAGGAATGTGCACGGCAGATCACAATAAAATACTTGGAGATCAAAAATATTGTTTTATTTGTCATCGTTTTAAAGAGGCTGTGATATAGTACAGGAGAATATACTATGATCAATTATATTCTCCCGCTCAGTATGAATGTCTCAGTAAAAACTTAAACCTACATTATCAAACCCTCATGTTACACGATTTAAACGCTTCTTCAGTGTCTTACATTACACTTGTTTTCACTCTTTGCAGACATATGGTTTCAGGCATATGGTCAAGTGGCCAAATTATTTCAATATCAGTCCCTATAGCTTCTGAATAGCCTGAGGAATTTGGGCACTAACGTATCACCAACATCTCACATTCAGCTGCGGATCAAACCTTTAAGTGAAATTACTTTCTAGAAAGCTGTCGTTGTTACCAGGAGCTGCGGGGGAACACGGAGGGAAAGAAAGCTGCTTGCCCTACGTCCAGAGATGAGATCTTATCGACCACTTGGCCTTGTGCGATTAAAGTAACAAGCAGAGAAGTTCATACCGATGACTTTGAGCTTCACTAACTGTACTAAACACATAAACAAATTATCTCAACTTAGTGAACACAACATAAGATAATATTTTTGTTAATATGATTTCCAAAGGGGAAAACATTGGCTCAAATTAAATGACTTTTATTTTGTAGCTACACTACTGTGAATATTTTACCAAGACTTCAGTTTTATATGTAGTAGGACATCTTATGATAAAGCATTTAAACAATACAACACTGAAATGATAAGAGACTAAATAGGTTGCCAGTCTTGATCACTACAGCCTAAACAGGCTAGTCTGGTCACAAGAGATAAGTAATGTGACTCAATACAGTAGATATACCTTTAAAAAACCAAACCAGTCTAAATGTAATGTAACTGTGTTTGGACCAGGTCTCCTTGAGAAAATGGGCAAACATCGCAGTGCTGTCAAAATTCACAGAGTCCTGTTGTAGAGGCGGGGGTTGGCACAAGACTCCTGTGAACTTCTCCAGTCACTTAGCTGGCCTGTCACTCCGCTATCACACATCAAATACTGTTCTATCTGCATGTTAGGAGCAGACAGGCAGCTCTCCATCAGCGTGAACCTTTGGTTTGTCAGTCATCTGTCACACAGGCAGCGAGTCTGGTCAGACAAATAGGCACCCTCGTAGGCAAACACTCCATCACAGCAGTCTTCTCAGTCAGCTAACCAGGCTGTCAATCAAGCAAAGGCTTTACCGTGGCTTTTAACATCCATGGTTCTCACCCACAGGGACAGTGCATTATTTTAAACTTAATCATTTTTATAAAAATATTTTTCTAGCAGAACTGGCAAAACAACGTGAGAAGTTGAGTTAACATGATGATGTAGTGTGTGCCTGGAATAACTATTGGTCATTTGATACAGTAATGACAATCTCTTGCTAAAGTTTACAGTAAATCCAGTGATTTCTGCTTGATTGAGACATTTAGTCCGAATCACAACAAAGAAAATTCTCTTCACCTCAGTTGTCTTGATGTGGAACCTACCTGCATACAGAGATACCACTAAACACGCTTTTAAGTTCGAGATTCAAGTTTCAAGTTCGAGATTCATGCTTTATTTTCACTCAGTCAGAGCAGATGCATTGCTGAACAAAATTACAAAGACAAGGCACAACATAAAAACACAATAAATAAAAGCAGCAAGACAATAAAATAGCAATATTATATATGCGTATACTTACGTAAATATACAAGATAGATATGTATTCTCATAAATATAAGTTATGCACATACAGACACCACCAAAGACACAAGTGGCATAAGACTTTTTTCTGGGACAAGCGATGCTTTGCTACTAACAATGTATAACACTTCCAACGTGTTTGACTATGGTCTGTGAAATCTGGCATAGTATGCTGTATTTAGAGGGGCCCAGGTGCACTGTGAGGAATTCTGGGCCCCCTGACAAGAGAGGAAACATGGCCCCTCGACCTCCATGTGTTGAAAAGCACAGTATAACCTGGCATCTTCAGGAGGGCCCCCACCAGGTTACAGGACCCTCACCTCCCCCGGAGCCACAGCTAATGTACAGCGAGGCCAAAGCTTACTCTAAAATTAAACTGAGTCACTCTTTGCTTCTATATTTTTTGCATTTACAATCCCAGCTGTCATCCCATGGTTCTTTAAATGATGCTAGTTACAGGCTTGGAACGGTTCATCCATAACATTTAGCAGTAAGGTAAAGTATGAGGCTTTTCATAGACTGTGAATAAATAGTCATGTCTGATGTTTGTGTAAGTCTAACAATACACCCCCGTGATGCCAGTTTTAGCGACGCAAACCTTTTTGATTGCGTGTGCTGGTCAGCAAAGTACAGAAACGTCAAACGGACGTAGCAATTATGAGGGTTTCAGAGATATGTCTGAAATTTGGACGGCAGCTGGCCATGCCTGAAAAACGCGTCGGTGTGCATGCATATGTACGTGTGCGGGTGTTTATGTATGAGTACACCTCCACAGCTGCATGTGGAGTTCTCAACGCGTCCCTGTGTAGAAGCTGAGGCGCTTTCTAAATGTGGCCCGTGCAATCACGCTCATGCTTTATAGCCGGCTCCTCGGGCGGTTAGCTGCTGGGTGGACACACACCGTGCATGTGGGCTAACAATCACTGCAGACAGGATGAGAAGCCCTGTGTGTGTGTGTGTGTGTGTGTGTGTGTGTGTGTGCTGGTGTTTGATTGTGTGGTTGGGCTTCATCCTCTCAGCCCTCCACCACTCATAGATTTAGACGGTATTATTTCAGCATACTTAGCAGCTGTGTTTTGGTGGAGGAACATGGTAATTATCTCTCCACTGCTGGTTGACGAGTACAGTATTTATAACTGTGGACTGTTTTCACTCTACTTTCTCATGACACAACACAGACGCTTCTCAGAGTCCCCAAATCACATTTGGTTACATCAAGGTTCATTTGACTTAATAGAATTTTGTGGCCATTTAACTTAGTATATGTTAAAAAATGTCATCACGTGATTCGTGTCATCCAGGTTGTTGTTAAATGATTACAGCGGGAGAATTAAAACACTGTGCTGTTCACTGTGACAGATCCTCCAACCCTGACTATAACATAGTCCGTTTTTTATGCCTAGGTTTTGCATCCAGAATGAGATTATATATGATATAACGTACAACAGTTTGATGCAGGCACCAAACTCAAGGTTCAATGAAGGATCAAGTGAATTAGTAAATGGCACGTTAACCTTTTTAATCACGTTTTAGAAAGCCTTTCTGGTAATGGGGATTTGTCTTTTGTTAACACTTCAAACTACAACAAACTTTGTACTTTTTTTTATTGTTGTGCATACAGGTGGTACCAGTAGGAGATGCTGCAGTGCTCTGCTTCCTCTGCCAGAAAGTGACCAGGTGATGATAGGTGACAGAAATCTGAGGCAGACTCACAAGGTCGTACTGTTCCTAAGCTCTCCTAGCAAACACCTCCACGGTTTGCATTAAGTATCAAGTACTTCTTAAACCTTGGTTGTTGGGTTCGTTTGTTTCTGGCCCTCCTGTATGTTATATTTACTCCCCAGATTGTGACTTCATGGTTGTTTGTCTGTGAAGAACTGGAGGTAGTTTTTCCACTTTTTCCACACATACTGTACTGTTGTTATCTCTCATTTCCCACCTACACACATCCTCTGCCTCCATCATTCATTCAATTTGCCAGCAACCTCTGTCTTCTCTCCTCTATCTCTTCTTTTGTCAGAGGTCAGTAGGATACTCATGGAGTGGTCTATAGGACAGACCGCTAGCTACTACATTTGGGTGAGTACACCCTTTGTACACGGTTCTACTGGTTTTACTGAAGACAAAGCGGATCTTGGAACTTGAAAGCATTTGAGGATGGTGAATTTTGGCCTCACCAGAGCTCCACACCTTCTGAGCTGCCTGACATATACACACACACACACACACACACACACACACATACACACACACACACACACACACACACACATATGTTAATCCTGAAGTCAAATTAATGGGCTTGGCATATCTCTCTCTCTTACTGTTTTGATGGTAACCCACATGCAGACTTTCAGTGCCAGCAGAGTGTGGTGCAGGGTCACTGCTTCCCACACTCCCACAAGAGTCACAGACGTCCTTCTTACCGCTGATCCACTGCTGTTGGTCCCCCACCACCACAGAATCCCCGTCAAAATTTTCCATGTGTACCCAAAATAGTTGTCTGACTACTGGCCACACCTGCCACATGGTGCCCTCCTGTCGCTCATAACCGGCTGAGCACACACACCTTGTTACACTTCAATAGAGTTTCATTCTCTTTTTTACATTCTGTTTTTGACAGTTTGTATGTGTGAACAATAGAGAGAGAAAGTGAGATGAATAAAAACACAACCGGGTGTTCCCACCATTGCTGGACGCATTGTGGATATTACCAAGACAAGAAAGGAGGACGAATGGTGGATAATGCTGGAACTGTATATGAATTCCAGTGCTGCTCTCCAGTATGTGTATATACTTATATTTTGAAGTTTTACCTAAACCTTCGATGGAAAGTGTCTTGAGATTACATTTGTTGTGTGTTGCCGCTATATAAATAAAATTGAATTAATGTGAATATATCTACTATATGCCCACTCTGGTGTCTTCAGGCTCAGAAAACAGTCCTACTTTCTCCAGGGTTTCAGTGAGGAAACCAGGGTAAAAACACCTGCCTTGAAATATTTGTACACAAAAATAAACTTTTCTATGTATCTCTTGCACTTCTACGATCTCTGTTTCTCTACAACGTCTTACGTAAGGTGTCAGTGTAAGCTAAGAGCCAGTTGTCAAGTGAAATAACACAACATGCATGATGCTATGCACATGTAAATTAAATGTAACAAGCTAAAATACACAACAGCCGTGAAGTCATGGCCTAGAAATGCTGATCCTCATTAACAGTATTAACATTATTTAACATTATTTAAATGACAACTTTTTTCCTATAAAAAGGGTTGATTAACAAATTTGTTAGGGTTCTTAAAGAAATATTATAAGTCGTTATTTATAATAAAAATTATAAAGAGTACGAACAGTATAATAATTATTAGTTCTTTATTAGACTATATTCCAAAACACAGCTGGTAAGGTGGTTGTCCATTGACTCTAGGGCTTACTGGTCTCCTCCTGGCCATGGGGTGTCCCTGAACCAGACACCTAAGATGTCCAAATTACCACAGCAACAGAGGTTACATAAACCAGTGGCAGAAAATCTGAGAGAGGGCACCCGGTGCACCAAGATACAGATCCATTAAAAGCTCAATAGGGAACCACCTTTTGTAATTTTAGTAAAACACTGGAGTCTTGCTTAATTTAGGGTAAAATGCCCCATTTGCTATTGGTATAAATAATTAGAAGTTGTATTCTCATATTAGATAATTTCAGAAATCATCAGCCGAATCAACAAGACCTACACCCCAGCCCCAATGCACATTAATCCTTATGCCCTGATATTGCATTTCGTGTTCTGAGAGCACAGTGCAGGCAGTTGAAACATATCCCCTATGTGGTGACACAAGAGTTCATCCAAACCCTCTAGTATGTTTGTGTAGCTACCTGGTTTTGGAGTGGGGGAGTTGGTAAACAGGTAAAAATGCTACAAATAGAATCTAGCCACTTACAAATATAGTCTTGAGGGAGGGCAGCCTGTACCCGGGTCTGCGTCAGCACTGACCTTTTTACTGTTTGCTGAAGGGATTTGATTTCACCTATACCTCGGTCTGACTTTTTTTTCAACATGCACACTTGAGCCATCAGAGGAGGATAAAATGGCAGTTTTGTCCAGAAAGGAGACGCTGTATCAGTTGTGTGATGGGCCATATGATATGCCTGGAGGTTTTTGTATATCAGGACTTTAATAAGCAAGCATGCAAGCTTGGACATATACAGCATATTCACCATCACATGGAGGTCAGCAACCAGCACAAAACAAGGTCTAGCTCAAAAATGTCTGAATAGTTCTTGCATCTCTGCTAATCACTAACCACTGTCATCCCGTCACTGGATGCCTGCCAACATACATATATTTGTTTAAGAGTTGGACTTGACTAAACATCTCTTCAGATTCTACTATGCCATGTAAGTTTAATCGTTTAGACTATAGCGCCCTCTGCTGCTACTTCATAATCAAACCTGACTTGTTGCTGACAGAGCTGTATGAATTAAAAACGATGTAGGCCTATAATGTCTTTCTTTCTTCCTGCTTTACTGTTCTATTTATTTTGTCTTTTAGGTGACGCGCAGCTGCAGGCTATATTTTTTGCATATGACACCTTCTTATAGCCGCCTTTGAAAACATCTGGTCAAACATCAGGGTGGCATCTGACACCATCTGAGCTCAGCTTAAGGTTGATGTGGTGCTCTTGGACTCACGTGGACCTCTGGCCATGCGACGCTGTCAGCTTATTTTTCCGCCGTCGTCATCAGTCGGTGACGCGGCTTCACAGCCCAGTAAGAAATAAACATGAAGGAGAATAACAACAGTGACAGCGAGTGAACGCAAAGAAGCTTCTGTTGAAGCGAAATAGCAAATAAAATAGTCACAACTGGGAAAGACGCAATGACAGGGAACCGTGTTATTAACTGACTCTTGCGCAAATTAGGTTATTACTTTTGTGTGCGCTTGCTGAAATTGCAAGCTGCAAAATTGTTATGGCACAAAAATTAAGCCATGTGTACCCACACAGTTATGAACTTGCACTGCAAAGCGCTGTTTCTCTTCTTCGACACTGGTGGGCATAACACGAGAAACGGAAAGCTGACTGGGGCAAGTATATAAAGGAGTGAGAACTAAGGAATGGAAACAGCTGGAGACACAGGAAGTAGAAAGCAGGACTCAGATGGTGCAAACAAAACATCCATATAACAGAACACATTTTGAAAGGCACCAGAAGTCAGAATAACCGTATTCAGAAATCAATCAGGAACTAAATATACACCCAACAGGCTACACAGCTCCTTGTCCAGGCAATGGTCATATCTAAACTTGACTATTGCAACTCTCTCCTGGCTG
>JAUMHF010000009.1:2401068-2507180 GCA_032359275.1 Microctenopoma steveboyesi | reverse complement strand
AATCGTGTTGGTCCTCTGGGGCCCCCCTTGGCCTCGGGGCCCTAGGCAATTGCCTGCTTTGCCTGTCCGTACGCGGCACCTCTGCCAATAAGCACGCATTAAGCAAAAAAAAAATAACTAAGGTAATATAAGATAAACCAAAGCTAGGATGTGGGAAAACAGATGCTATCGTTAAACTTAACAGCTTGATACATGCAACTGTAATGTACTCGTTTAGCACTATTTATATCTTTCTAACGCAGGTTTTCACCACCGGCATCAAAATAAACGTCCCACCTACTTAAACATTGCGTAAGACTGATAATAAAACGGTCAATCTCACACACGAAAACAATTCCTTTTTTTCTTCCCATTGTACTTGCATTTCCCCCACGTGTGTCTATTGTAATGTAGGTACTTAGAAGACAAAGGAAAATTAGCGTCCCGAGGTTTTCAAGGTGTTTCCTCTGTCTACACAATGTGTGTGCGCGCTTCCACATCTGGCGCTGAACGTCAGCGCTTCACGGTTACCCATAATGCACTGTGAGAAAGGTCACGCCCATTTTATTTACCTGGAGGAAACCAGACATGAAATCTACCAGGCTCAACGGGGAGGAAGAAACATAACCTGAAAAAACCCCGAAAGAACGAGAGAAAAGGTTTGTATTCTATTTGTTTTTATTAGATATGACAAAGGTGCTTCTTTTTTAGTTAGCGTGGATTTGGGAGATACTTTGGTTTCTTCTCTGCAAACTTTGGAGTTTGTTTAACTGCCTGTTGGCATTAACAAAGGTGTAAGTGAGAGAAGTGGGACGGCCAGGACTAAGGGGGAGGGGCTTCAGTGCTGTCCATGTATGGATCCCAGCACACTTCATATGGTAAATAGATGGTCACATGGAGCAATAGTCTTGTAGCAGTGGGGGAGAAAAGGGAGGGAAAGGAGCAAGGAGAAAAACTGAGGAGGTACACACTGGAGGACTTTAGCCTGCCTCATGTGCAGGAGGCGGCACACAAGTTAGAGCCCACTGGATCATATTACAAAGAGAACGGAAACAACAGTGTAGGAGTGAGTGCCATGTTGTGCTCCAACTGAAACTTTAGCTTTCCACACTGGCGCCCTAATAGGGCTCTCTTTCTTTCTTTTGCCTTCTTGTAGCTACTCCTGTTCCTTGTGAAAGTGAAAGTTCAGTCTGTGCCATCCTTGTTCTCATCACTAGAGACACTTTCCTGAGGCTTAAACACCCAAGATGCCCACCAACTTCACTGTAGTGCCAGTGGAGGACGCAGAGGATGCCAGCAACAGCGTGGGTGAAGCTGGAAGCAGCAAACCTGTCAGCCTGGGCAAAATCTTTGGGGAGGAAGAAGAGGATAACTTAGAAGGACCTCAAGCGGGTAAGAATACATTGTAAGAAAATAAATTGGCTTTACCTGTATGTTTGTGTTCCTGTTTGAAATGATGGAGTGTTTGTCAGCACGCACTGGGTTTAAGTGTGTAAGTCTGATGAGTTACACAAACGGGCAAGATACATGTAATGGCAGGCGCACACTGTACACATCACGTAAACACAGTTTTAAAGTGTGTTGATGTTCAGCTAGCCAGTACTTGCGGTTCACATGCGTCATTGCAGCGATGATTGATGTTTGGAGCCTTTTGCTTTATCATGGTGCAGGGCTGCATGTCTGTACTTTACATGGAGTGATAGAGAAGCAGTTATGCCATTTAGAAGATAAAGTTTATACAAAAAACACAACATTATATTTTCATATACAATAAAAATCTATCTTATCTGTAATATGTTTACTTTATACCTTTTTAATGCTCTATTTTTCTACCAGTGGTTTGAGCCTTTTCATAGTATATACCTAAAAGTGAAGGTACTGCAAGCTGCATTAGAAGTGTTGCAGTAAAGTTTTTTCCGTATAATAAATGAATGGCAAAAAAACAACCATGATGATTTTGAATTGATTCAAATGTAAAAATTGCTGCTACATGTACCTACCACAGACTTCAATCTCAGTATAGACCAAACACAGAACTTTTATTTTGAAATGTGCTTAATGACATGTTTTTTAAGCCAATGGATTGGGGGCAATTTAGGCTCTGGAATGTGGGAGGAAACCCTCATTAACACAGGAAGGAACATGAAGTCTGAGAGAATGAGAGAGAACCCAGCCACAGACGTGTCTGTGGGGCTGCACTGGGCAACCCCGCTGCCCTACAGCCTACAGCCGCTGAGCTGTGGGACTCAGGTTGATGTTCGGGAGGCATATGTTTAGAGCTCTTTCTTCTTGTATTTCACCCAATTTATCATAAAATCTTGACTAGGCTTGTACTTTTGTTATCACCAGCATCCTATTCAGTAGTTGTCTTTCTGAACCACTTATACCTTGAGACTTTTAGTTGCATAGATGAGAAGTAGTTCCTAGTCTACATCTATTCGCAGTCAAGAGGTCATGACATGAGCACTGATATTATGGGTCATCCTATCTATACTGAACTCAGCTTAACTACTGCTACAGCTGTGTTTCAGTTTATGTTAGGTTGCGTAATAATTCTTCCATCTTTATGACTTCTGTCTTTCTAGCTTTACCAGGGAGCAACAGGTGTCCTCTCTTTTTTGTGTAGTGTTCACGACTGGGCCCCCCTTATGCATAGAAGTCAAACTTCTTGTATTCATGTGTGACTCATTCTACACTACAAATACCATTGGAGATTTTGACTTTAGCAGCAAAAGTGTGTTTGTTATAAGCAGTACTGTCAGTTTAGATATTGGGTGCTGTCATTCCAACTGTTTGGTCTTCAGTATGGCTGCTGAAACACCTCAGGGGAAGCAATTAAGTGGTGCATGGTTGCGCTGATGTCGTCTTTCCTTTATCTGATGTTACAGAGATTTTGTAAGTGCTTGTGTTTGCTGTTACAACTAGATATGCTGACGTGCCTCATTATCTTTCACAATCCCAGAGAATGCAGTGCATTCACTTGCCAAGTGGCTGCACTTGTTAAATTCCACGCTTCCTCAAAACACCATGTGACCTGTGTGTACATGCTGTTGAAATCAGTGCATCAAGGCTCACTGCAACAGAATTAGTTTCCTCGGGCAGTGACACTGGCAGGCTTTACTGGAAAGTGTAATATCAGTCTTTGGGATTGTTTATCTGGATTTATAATTATCTAAATAATTATATTTTGTGAAAACTGCTGGAAATACAATTAATAATTAAGTGCAGTCACTGAGCTGAAGGGCTAATTGTGATCTTATATTCTTCTTCTTCTGATGGAAGATTAATGAGAATCCTACAGTAGAGTTGGAATTGGCCCTAGCTGTGAGTTACTGTCCTGAATTCCCAAGTTCATGTTCCCAGACTTAAGAAAGCTGCTCCAAAACTTTTTACTTTGACACTGTTCCATAGAAAAGGACCAAATGACTGATAATAATAACAAATAATCCTCTCTTTGTCTTGTTTACCCTAGATGTAAACTTGACACGAGATTTTATACATTTTCTTAAACGAAATGATGAATTAAGTCTTGTGTCACAGTGATCATGTTATAATCATGTGATCAGATTGACACCTTTTGTCTGAAAGAACAGAAGTTTTTTTTTTTACTTTTACTAGATACTGCTTTACCTACTGATCTAACATGCCGCTGCAATGTGAATATATTCACCAGCCCAATATTATTAATGACCTAGGATAATTCGTGTCAGAGGTTTTTGTTAATCACTTGGCCAGATGCTTTGTGAAGTTGTATTGTACATGTATGATGTACCCAATTACCTGAGCCTTCAGTAAAAACAGCTGTTGTACATGAAGAAATGTGGACACCTGCTGGTTAATACGATTACTGCATGGGAGAGATTTTTTTATGGAGCGTGGAGAGCGACACAATAGAATAAATGTAATAAGCATTTAAATAGCGATTTAAATTTGTCATGAATTCACACATAATTTTCTAGATATTTTAAAAAATGGTATATTTTTTTTCACTGTCTATTCATTTATTTCACGTCTGTGTTGCTCCACACCGTTTTTTATTTAAGTAACCAAATATATCCATGCCATATATATATATATATATATATATATATATCTCCATGGTTTGAAGGACAAAGTCTCTGTCAGAGAAACTTTTATGAGCATAAATGTAACAAAGACTACAGTCTTTCTCATCTTTGCATGCTACATTTTGCACCAGTCTTCACTTTGTCATGTGCATCCACAGTGCACTGTTCTTCTTAAACTGCTTCTCACTGAAATCTATACCCCTGTTAGCAATAGGGTTCAGCAGGGACAGTGAGATCTAGTGTGAGAATATTCCAGATATAACAGACTGGGATAACTGCCTGGCCGAGACACAGATTGAGAGGCACGTCTTAGTGTTACTTTATGCTTCTTTTAGCAAGGATTAGACCAGAACCAGAACAAATTAAATCAGGTCTATAGCAAGGCAAAGATAAATGCTGGGGACTTCACTGGTCCCAGAAACAATCACCATTGTGACCTTAGCTTTGAAGTGCGGCTTTATAATCTCTTGGCTCTCGAGTATTTGTTTCAGTCTGGTTAACTGACAGGGTTATAATGGGTTTAAATGTAACAGCTAGGTTCCAACTATCTGTCAGTCCAACTGTCTCACTAACTGTATTTTTGTCTGTGCAGCCTCTTTGAGTTCTGCATTTTTCTTGGTGTAGTTTTCCTTTCTTTCTGAGCAGAGATGGGTAACTAGGTAAATCAGTTTCCCTCTGGGATTAATAAAGTTCTATTGTCTAAAAAAATGATAGGACTGGTCTTTCTGAGCAGCACAGGATATGACATAGACTTTTTTTTCTGAAAACTTTCTCTGGGGGCTGCTGTAGCTCAGTTGGTAGGGCAGTCATCCACAAACTTGTTTCCACATGACACCAAAACCTCATAGTGGCACCTTTTATCTATGTGCAGATTTCTCCATGGGAATTCTCCATCACTGTTACAACTCTGTGAGCTCTGCTGTACAAGAAAAAAAACCTTGCTGCCCTTTTGTCAGGCCGCAGTACCAACAGGTTGTGTTTTACAGTATGTTGTCATGTCTTTCTTAATAGAAGACGATGGTCAGAGAGAGTCCAGTCCATTCATCAACTCAGACAATGATGAAGAATCCTATTATGACAGCAAAAACATGGCTCTGTTTGAGGTAAGGCAAAACCTGTCCTTCTTCAGATATACACTTAATGAAGGTTAAACATTTGATGCTTACTAAAACAATGTATAAAAAGCTGTGACCTGTGTTTAAGGAAGATTATCCACTATCATTTTAGTGTGATAAATAAATAATAACAATATAATAAATAAAAAAATGTTATTAGTTTAGATAAACATATGTGCTTTTATTTTTCCCGGGCTTTCTGGCTCTCTGCAGGAGGAAATGGATAGTACCCCTATGGTGTCTTCATTTCTCAACAAGCTGGCTAACTACACCAACCTGACCCAGGGTGTTCGTGAACATGAAGAGGCTGAGTATGCGGATGGAGTCAAAAAGGTCACCGTCACGGTATGGACGTTTTTTGTTGAGCCAGTGGAATTTATTGTCATTTGACTCCTCAGTGTGCAGCTTGAACTTTCACACATCCAAAGTAGATTTAAAGATAACTTCTTTCACATTGTCTCTGTTCGAACGTGTGAAGCAAAACTCCTCTACTCAATACTTGAACCTTTGGTCCTCACTTTTTCAGGAAAGCTACAGTATGCATTTTTGTGTTTTTCAGGTTTGTAGTCTATGAAATTTTCACTGCAGAAATTGGTGTATACCTCCTAAAGATATTGCCTGTAGAATGGCCGGTATTCTGAGAGACATGTACCGTTTTCTTTTGAACCAAGCCTTTGTTCATGTTAGCAGGCTAGCTGTCTTGTAATTGAACTTAAAAAAGCATACAGACAGCTGTCCAACACATCTCCATATTTTTTAGTAGTGTTAATATTTTTTACTAGCTGTTTCTCCATCTTACATATTTATGCTAAGCTGGTCATTACTTAAAGGTATCAATCTTCTCATCTGACACTTGGCAAGAAAGTGAAATTCATCTGCCTAAATGTCAAGCTAGTCATAATAAATATTGCTTCCTCCCTGGGAATAGTAGAACCAATTCCCATTGAGCCATTAATTGTAGTATTAGTACAAGATCTTGAAAAATCTTATTTACAGGCAAATTCTTATTTACAGCCATATCTCCCTATTTATAGTTTTAGTTGTTTACACACAAATATGGAAAGTGCTTTCCATTGCTTCTCACACACTGATGGCAGAGCTGCTATGCAGCTGACCTGAAACACTGGGGGCAACTCGGGGCTTCAGTGACTTGCCCATTGGCAGACGATTGCTCTATCTCATGAGCCACAGCCGCACACAGTAGTAGTATCTTACAACAATTTGGCGAAATGACTGTTAAGCTGTTTGTCATTTCCTTTACAAATTTTTCACATAGTTTGAAGTCCTGCCTTTAGGCTACAATTTTCATAATGCAATCTGAATTACTAGCATCTGTTGACGTTTTTATTCCGTCAGCCAGACTGTGGCATAACGCAGGATTTGTGAAATATTGAGGTCATGAATATGACCCCCCACACCACAAGGCCGCCCTCAATGTTTTCAAAAACCCTGGTGGCAATAAATTTTACTGATGCTACCGATTTAAATGTGTCAAATCGTTGACAATATGCTCTTTTAAGCTTTTTGTAGTTTTACTGACTGAACATCCACAGTCTAAAATTGCGTGAAGGACAGCAGAATCTTGGTCTGTTGCTCTGTGTAGAAGCATTGAGGATTTTTTACTAAAACCCAACCCCTGAAGAGTAGATGCATTTCTTTTTTTTTCTCTAAGAGTGCACAGAAGTGAGCTTGGGACTAAAACAGTCAGACTGTACAGAGAGAGTGAGGTGGACAGAAACTGAGATAAGAGCAAGAGACACAAAGTAACAAAAAGGAGAAGATGTGGGAGATTTGGAGATCCACACCATCCACTTTGCCGCATTTAGGCAAACAACCGAGTGTGGTGGAGAAAGCGGAAGACAAAGTTTCTGTAACTCATAAAATGGTATGTAAAAGTGTCTTTATACAGTTTGTCGCTAATATTGCAGAAGATCAGAAACATTTTAGTGAGTGTGAAGTAAGAAAACTGATTACATATTATATTTTACCAGTAGGTACGTTGTGTAAATGATTCTTTGCTTTTGGCGTAATGATGATAAAACCTACATAGTGATTTGTCAAATGCACAGATTGTCATCGGGAGTTTTTGTAAAACTTAGTTAATAATTTTTTTTGTTTACTAAATGTTATTTTTCATCATAAATGTTGTGTTGGCTAATCTGTTAGAAAGCGCTATGTCAGGATTCATGTATTTATTTGTATTGTAAGCCAAAAATGTGTAACAATCCTGATTAATTCCCATTTCATTTTATAGAAGTAAAATCTAAACCCCAGTTCAGCCTATAAGCTAATGCTGTGAATGACAAACACACACTTGGTGTTTAGATGGTGAAAATCTTTGTAGAAGTTCTGAACAGCCTCCACCCAGCTTTTTAACTTGTAAATAAAAGAGCTCTCCACTTTAGTATAAAGTACAGGATAACTGCTCCGTGTGGGCGTGAACCAATACTATAAAAAAAAGGTTCAAATATTATATATTTAAATTCCTAAAATATCATTATACCATAACCTCCCACTTTATTTATAAAGCATATTTAACACAGCTGACCAAAGTGCTGCACACTTTAAGAACATGTTAAAGCAAAAACAACACAATTTAAAAGACATCGCGATAAATAAAGCAGTACCAGAAGAAGAAGGAGCAACAAGATTAGGAGAAATACATCAGTCAGCATCTCATATGGAGTAAAAAGCCAAGGAATAAAAATTCAAAGGGGGCTCGTTCCATTGATTTGGAGCCATGACAACAAATGCTCTCACCTTTAGATTTACATGTTGTTTTTGGGCCTAGTAAAAGCCTCGGTCAGCGGATCTGAGGCAGCGAGATGGGGTGCTTTAAGAGTTCAGACAAATAAAATGGAGCTTAACTATTGAAGGTCTTAAAAACAAAACTTTTTAAAATTAATTCTCAAACTAACAGAGAGCCTGTGAAAGGAGGCTAAAACTGGAGTAATATGCTCTTTTTTCTTTTTACCAGTTAAGAGGCGAGCAGCAGCATTTTGTACCAACTGTAAACAATTAGAACATGAGACAAATATTCCTTTGTCCATAGGAGAATAATTGAGTTTATTGTGAGACTTCATACAGCACTAAAGTGGTTATAGTGTATATTTATGTGTATATTGACAGAGTTGTTGTTTACTATATTGACTAAATATGTGTCTCATCCTGGCATTAGCATGTGTCTGCGCTGTGAGCTGCACACAAGACACAGTACAAAATGCTTTTTGTAACTTTGGACGTTACCTATTTGATTTGATTTACTCAGCAGCCAAAGGTTTCTATTAATATTGGGCCATTTCTCACGGGTGACCTTTCCACTGCCTGTACTTGATATTGCTTTTGACTCTCGCCTGTTTAGTAAAAGAAAAATATGATCAGTGCTGCTTTGATTTTCATCAAATCTTGGTGGAACAAATGTTTTGGAGTTGCATTGGGAACCTCTTCTCCTCCTTTCTTTGATCTTGCATCTCTGTCGATTCTCATATTTGTGTATGTTTATCCATCCCTAGGTCCCACAGATGGGAACCTTCATAGGAGTGTACCTACCCTGCATGCAGAACATCCTGGGAGTGATACTCTTCCTGCGTCTCACCTGGATTGTTGGCACAGCAGGAATCCTGGAGTCCTTCGCCGTTGTCTTCATGTGCTGCATCTGTGTGAGTAGCTAGCGTATATAGCATGGCCTGTCTGAAAACTGAGTCTGAATCAATGCATCTGTCTTCAAATGTATGGTGTATTGATTATTAACTCCATTTCCATGGCAGAGCTAAGAGTTCTCCAAAGTGGCAGAAAATCAGTGTCTTCTTTGCAAAGCCAGTTTGTATGTCAGTAGCTCCAGACACCCGAACAGAGAGTTGACTGTTTGAAAAGGTTTGTACGAAACGCTTAGCACTCATGTGATGTGACGGATACAGTCTCCACACAACACCCTCATGCAGTATATACACACCCTGAATTCTGTAGACTAAATGATGATAAGAGAACAAAGACGTGATGTTAGTAAAGCTGTTTGGACATTTACTATCAGAGCTGTTTTTGTGGTGTGGAAAAGTTTAGCATTTAATGCTAGTTATTAAAAAAAAAAAGTTTGTGCCACAGAGTGAGAAGAGTTGTGTTAGTGTTTCCTCACAAACCATGTTTCCATGACTGGAAATTAGCATCTGATCAAACAAAGCTGGGTCTCACTTTGGAGGACTCATCAGTCAGTCAGTTTAAAAACAATATTGCTCAACGCCAGATTGCAAAGAATAAACGTGTTTCTGCAACTACTGTACATAACAATGTGAAAAAATACGTGGGACCTTTGATCCCTCTGGCAGCCCGGATGACTCGCGTATGTGTGGAGGTACCACAGGACAACACCAGGCCTCAAGCTTTACATAACATAATGAAGTTGATTTGTGATAAAATTGAAATTCTTCTCTTTGGACTTATGTTGGATGAATAAAGGATGAAATGAATTGTGTGTTTTTTTTATTGCAGGAAAAGCCCTACATTCCTAGACTGGGGGTGGTAATTACACTTTCTTGGGGCAGAAGTTTTGTAATTTAATTCTTTAAATCTCTTTATATTCTAAGGATTATTTGTCTGGTACCTGCTGTTTGCAGATATATTACCACCTAAAGCTTTGTCTCATCTGTAACAGTAGACAAATCTTTGGAAACATTCCCTCTTACCTGGAGCACAAATGAACTCAGCACTCAGACGCAGACATCTGCATTTACAAATATTATACATTATAAATACAGCAGTGATTCAACCGTCCTCTTTCTCTCTTTGCAGACCTTCCTCACGGCCATATCAATGAGCGCCATAGCAACCAATGGAGTTGTCCCAGGTACGTGGAATTTTGTTGTTAGTAAGACGTTTTATTCTCCACTGACCACTATTTAACTTGCTGGTGGGAAACGCACGTGGACCTTTGGATTGGTTGAACCTCCTATGGCAACAAGAACTTCAAACTTGTGCTTCCTGTGACTGTGGATTGGATCTGAACACTGTTGAGGAGGAAATTTGGACCATTCTTCCTCACAGAACGGCTTCAGCTCAGTTACATTGATGTCTAGCGTGAATGGCTCTCTTGAGGTTATTCCACAGCATCTCTGTTGGGTTTACCTTTGAGCTCTGATCTCTCCAAAAGGATTTCCTTTGTTTGAAGCTGTTCTGCAGTACATTTACTTTGTTGTTTAGGGTCATTGTGCTGCTATATCAACTTTAACTGAGCTCAAGGTGGCGGACAGCCTTCTGGATTTTATCCTGTAGTTGAACTTGTTCAGATACTGTCCCTGTGTAGTCAGTTAATACACAGTACATTGTGAAAAAAATGCTGTAAATTGGGATGATAAAAACATGATGAAAAAACAAATAACCATTTAGCGCAATTTTTTTTCTACAAGCAGCATTTTTGCGGTGAACGAAATTGTGTATTTTGGCATTTTAGAGTCCTGTAATTCTCGTTCTCTTTCTTCTCCTACACAGACTGGTGTTTCTTGTTTAGAACTGTTGTTCTTTGGTCGTGGGTTGCTGGATCGTTTTGCCTGGTCATGCTGTAAATGGAACAGGCTCAGAACGAATATTCTCTGTAAAAAGATATTTACACGTTTCCTCTGAAGGACTGCTGAATACTGATTGAGATTTAAACTCAAGTGATCGGTTTATTACTAAATCAATGTATGCGTGGTTCCTGTGGCCACATCAGTTCCTTTGATGGTCATAGTTCATATAATTTCTAAAGACACACATACTGAGAGTAAATATTCTAAAGAGTCAAACTCCTTTCTTTAAAGCTGGTGGCTCATACTACATGATCTCCAGGTCTTTGGGGCCAGAGTTTGGAGGAGCAGTGGGTCTCTGTTTCTACCTGGGCACCACCTTCGCTGGATCAATGTACATACTGGGCACTGTAGAAATTCTGCTGGTATGTTCTCACTCTGGCAACACAAATATCCAAGTAGGTACCAGTGCCTCCAACTAACGACCACCATGTGTTTGCCATCTTCCCATTTCCAGACGTACATTGTTCCAACAGCAACAGTGTTTTCCAGCAAAGAACAAATGGCCAACAACATGCGCATCTATGGCTCGTGCTGCTTGCTCCTGATGGCGCTGGTAGTGTTTGTAGGGGTGAAGTAAGTATCGGCACATAGGCACTTAAACACGCACACTGCCACATAGACTCACAGGACATCCGTTCCCCTCCTGTCCACAGGTATGTGAACAAACTGGCTCTGGTGTTTCTGGCCTGTGTGATTCTCTCGCTTATGGCTACTTATGCAGGAGTCATCAAGACGCTCATCGATCCACCCGCGTTTGAGTGAGTTACAGCCAAGCAGCGATGTGTTGTCAGGACTGAAATTGGTGCAGTTCAGATGTTTGATTTAGCTTAGTAGATTTGACACGATGAGAAAGAGCCAGCTAGCTAGCAATTGTCACGTGTCTTTATCATATCTTTGCTGCAAAACTAATCCAGTAGAGACCAGAGAGGAGTTTCCATCCATGCTCACAACACATTCCTTTCTTTCTACAGAGTCTGTCTGTTGGGGAACCGCTCTCTGAACAATGAATTGTTTGACACATGCGCAAAGATGGAGGTCGTGGAAAACAACACTAGGACCACCAAGCTCTGGTCCCTCTTCTGTAGTGGTCACCACTCCAACGGGACCTGTGACGAATACTTCATCCTAAACAACCTGACGATAATAAAGGCTATACCTGGGCTTAAGAGTGAAGTTATCAGAGGTGAGAAGGTAGCGAGGAAGCACTCTGACTAAAACGTTGGTGGGATCAGCATGTTCATCAAACTGATAATGTATTTTCTGTCTGTGTGTCTATCAGAGAACCTGTGGAGTAACTATGGTAAAGCTAATATGTTTATAGAGAAGGAAAACCTAACCTCAGAACCAGCCCAGGGCCCCACCACTGATGCTGATAGGCCATATGTCTTCAGTGACATCGCCACCTGCTTCACTCTGCTGGTGGGAATATACTTTCCCTCTGTCACAGGTAGATGAGACCCTACAGCTACAGAAAGCGTATGGAGCTGAACGCAGGAAGAGCCTGTTAAATGACTGTGACTCTTTTACCCCTGTGTGTGTGTGTGTTTGTGTGTTGTATGTCAGGTATAATGGCTGGTTCTAATAGATCTGGTGATCTCAGAGACGCCCAGAAGTCGATCCCCATAGGAACCATAATGGCTATTCTCACCACCTCCATCATCTGTATCCTCCAGACTCTCTCTGAGTGTCAGTCTGTGCGTGTAGCTTGTGTTTACACAGTAATTTGTTAATTGAGAGCAGTTAGATTTTTTTAAATGAAATTGTACTTGTCTCATGTGTCAGTAAATACAGTATGTAAGTGTTGTTCGCCTTAACTTGATGTTTAGACATCTCCTGTGTGGTCCTGTTTGGAGCTTGTATTGAAGGTGTGGTGCTGAGAGACAAGTAAGTGGGTTTTCTGTCGACTCAGGCTCATTTGTATACTGGTGAGTGTGGGGGGTGCACTGGTAGTTTGCAAGTTTCTAAAGGAGATCCTTTTCTCAAGAAAAAGCTATGATTGAATACCCCCAGGGTATTATGATACTGAAAAAGACGTCAGCACGTCTTGTAAACTTTACACTTGGTTGTGGTTGTTTCAGGTTTGGTTTCTCGCTGCAGAGGAAACCGGTGATTGGTGCACTGGCCTGGCCATCACCCTGGCTGATTGTGATTGGCTCCTTTTTCTCCTGCTGTGGGGCAGCACTCCAGAGCCTCACTGGCGCCCCCCGGTTGTTGCAGGCCATCGCTCGGGACGGCATCATGCCATTTTTACATGTCTGTGTTACAGATGCGTTATTTTCGTATCCAACGGTGTTATAATATTTCACGTAGAAAGAAAACGGATCTGTGTCTGTCCTTCTCAGGTCTTTGGCAGTGGGAAAGCTAATGGTGAGCCTACCTGGGGTCTTCTGCTGACAGTTGGGATCTGTGAGATAGGGGTCCTCATCGCCTCTCTGGATGATGTGGCCCCCATCCTCTCCATGTGCGTGCTTCAACACTGTGTAAAACACAAACAAGCCAGCATGTTAACCAGCTACACATGTGCATGTAAGTGTAGTGTGGTGTGTAGATGTTCTATGTATTCATCTCTCTCATTGGTGTGTTTGCTCAGGTTCTTCCTCATGTGCTATCTGTTTGTCAACCTGGCCTGTGCCGTTCAGACTTTGCTCCGCACCCCCAACTGGAGACCTCGTTTTAAGTTCTACCACTGGTGAGATGGAAACCAAACTGTATATTCTGCATTCACACATTTTTCCCATTAAACCATTAACTATTTGTGTGATTGTGTTCATGTTTCTGTAGGACCCTGTCCTTCTTAGGGATGAGTCTGTGTGTCTCCCTCATGTTTATCTCCTCCTGGATATATGCCTTGGTTGCCATGGTAATAGCCGGCTGTATGTACAAGTACATAGAGTACAGAGGGTGAGTGAGGGGGGTGTGGGTCAAAAGATCAATTCAAAATCATATTAAACTTTTTATTACTGGTAGAATTGTAAACGCCAACACGATTGATTTATTTTTTTAAAGCTGGTACACAAAGATGGTAGACTGACAAACATTTCAGAAAGGAGTTAACAGAAGATGGGTGTTATGCAATAGCTATTTAGGGCAGGAAAAATCTGACAAAAAGGGTAGCAGGGGACCATCCTATTGGAAGTGTGCGATTGTTGTCTACAGACGTGTCTCTCTCTCAACAGGAAGTGAAACCTCCTGACTTTGATTTTTTCGTTGCAGGGCGGAGAAAGAGTGGGGACAAGGTATTCGAGGTCTATCCCTAAATGCAGCACGCTACGCTCTCCTCCGACTGGAAGAAGCACCACTACACACCAAAAACTGGAGGTGGGCATGTACAGTATATGTACACTTCTTCATAAAGTAGTGTGTCGATCACAGATTACAAATATTTGCTGTTGCAATGTGTGTAATTTCTGGACAGAATTTCAGGCGCACCTGATAATAAGCTGCACCAGTTACATTTGGGAGAAAACTACTGATTGGTCCATATATAATCCACATCATATAATCCACATCATAAGTCGCAAAGGTCCTGCTAGGAGGGGATTGTCGGGACAGACAGAGATGACGCATAGCGTCCCATTTATTAACATTTCAGACACACAATAAATCTTTTAATTAATCATTCACGTTTTGACATAACGAACAACGTTCACGCAGTGAACAAATAACACAGCTGTCCTCTCCATCATTACGCAGCAGTCCAGCTTTAACTTAAAAGCAGCTTCATATGTACTTCTCCGTTTGTTTTCCATAATGAGGGTGTGTGCATGGACACTTCCTTGGTGCAAACTCTCGCTCTCGTTTTTGTACTGCAGTTGGGCTCTTTTTTTTTCTCTCGGTACCTGGCGCAAACTGTCTCACTCTTGCGCGTCCTTGCACCTCTGGTGACCGTTAAAACTAAGCCACCCCCCCTGAATAAGCCACATGGTCCTAAGCAAGTGATAAAAATAGCAGCTTATGGTCCAGAAAATACGGTAGTTAAAAATATTACAATTACAGTTACCCATAAAATCGACTACACACTGTGTGTGGAGCTTAGATTCATATAACCATGACCTTATTTCGGTTAGTTACTATTATTAATCATTCTCAGTGACTATTTTTTTTACTTCATCAACTCTCTCTTCAGACCTCAGTTGTTGGTGCTGTGTAAGCTGAACTCAAACCTGACCGTGACACACCCTCGTCTCCTGTCCTTCACCTCTCAGCTTAAAGCAGGGAAGGGACTGACTATTGTGTGTTCAGTTCTTGAGGGAACCTACATGACCCGGGGAAGTGATGCTAAAACTGGAGAGCAGGTTTGTTTTGTTATTAAGACATCTGCCATCCCTGATAGATATTTTCTAGGATGCTAGTTTCATAAGAATGTTCATCATTTTGCTCTGTATGATTTTATTTAAAGCGATTAACAACTTTAAATTAGTTGCTAACTGTGTAGAAGTTTAAACCATTTTCACACTCATGAGTAACCCTGTTTATTCCTTCTTATCTCCGTTTGTTTCCTGCAGAACTTGAAAACTGCAATGGCTGCAGAGCGAACCAAGGGCTTTTCCCATGTGGTGGTGTCGTCTAACCTGCGAGATGGTTTCTCCCTGCTCATCCAGTCAGCAGGGCTGGGAGGCATGAAGCATAACACTGTGCTGATGGCCTGGCCAGCAGCTTGGAAACAAACCCAAGACTCCTCTGCCAGGAGGAATTTCATTGGTAAACTACAGTAACACCTCAAAAGGAGTGTTTGACAAAATGAAATGGGTCCGGTCAGATTTGTAGTTTCTATCGTCTTTTTTTCTTTTTTTAATTCTTTTACACTTTTCTAATCAGGCTTTTTGTTCACAATGAGCAGCTCAGTTACCAAAAGTTATTTATTTTATTAGGGAATCATGGCAACGGATTATTTACCAGTGCGATCAGCTGATTGTGCTCTCCGGGATTACAGAAGAAGAATCAGCTTCATTGTCAATGACTGCATTTACATGTTATGTAAGAAATTTGACTTCTGCACTTAACCCATCCCTCTGGGTGGAGCAGTGGGCGGAGCAGTGGGCAACTACAGGGGGCGCCCAGGGAGCTAGCGCCGTGTCTCGCTCAAGGACACACCTGGTGTGGAGGATGGCTGGGAGTCTGGCTGGCATTCGACCCTGCCACCTTTTGCATCCCAGTCTGATGCTTTCCCCGTTGTGCTACCAGGCCGCCTCAGTGCGGGGAGAAAGACCCCAGATCCCACGGATCCCTCAGTTGTCACTGGAAAAGTGAGGTCTCTGGTAAATAAGAAGAGGCCGACCCAGCCGGAATATTGTGAGGGCAGTGTTATGTGTTTTTCTGAGATCTAGCTGTAGGAATATACAGCTGTATACAGCATGGACTCCAGCTGCACCATCAGTGGCTTCCAGACTGTGCAGGCAGAGCGGTAGGAAGAGAAAAGGAGGGATTTCAGTGCTTGTGAGTAACAAGTGGTATAATCCCGGGAGTATTACTGTAGTCACTCTGCATCCATATCATCTGCAGAGGGAGTTTATACAGTATGTGTAAACGTCAACACTACAAACATCTCACCGTGTAGTGTGTGACAACGTTCATTTCATCACCTTGAGATTACACACTCAGCATTCAGGTGCCATAATAATCACAGGAGACTATAACCACACGTCTCTTTCCAACATTCTCCCAAATGTTCATTAATACATCAACTGTCCCACCAGAGACAATAAGACTTTGGATTTACTGCAGGCAAACGTGAAGGATGCCTACAACTCCAATGCCCAGACCACAACATCGTTCACGTTGCGCCCAGCTACACTCCCACTGTTCAGACAGTGACCACAAGCACTATTGAAAAAAGATCACCAGGTTGAAGGGAAGAGCAAATGAGCAGATTTTCAGCTGGAGGAGCCCTAAACTCCCTCTCCTCCTCCTCTTCATTCTCTTCATGCTCCTCCTCCTCTTTCTCCTCTTTTGTCTCATCCTCCCCCTCCTCATCATACAGACCGGTCACCTGTCCTGTCTCCACTGTAACCACCACAATAAAAGTCTGCCACCACACCATTCTCTGGAGGTACCATGAGGAATTGGACCCTTCCATCCAACCATCACCTCCTCCCATTCCAACTTTCCCACCCCCCACACCTAACTATCTGTGACCAGCAGAGAGAAGCTGAAACACAATAAGGCTGCAGGGCCTGATGGAGTCAGCCCCAGAGTCCTGAGGCCTGCGCTGATCATCTCTGTAACGTCCTCCAGCACCTCCTCAACCTCAGCCTTACCCCAGGTGCAGGGGCTTGGGAAAACATCATGTCTCGTGCCTCTGCCCAGATGTTTATATTCAGATGCTCTTACTGATCACAGACCAGGCGCTCTCAACTCATAAAGTCGTGGAGAGACTGGTACTGAATCACTTATGGTTTCAGGTAGAAACATCTTTGGACTCACTACAGTTTGCTTATCGCATAGCAGCTTTAGACCTGTTCAGCTCCACTGTGAAAAGGAAAAGTACAAGAAGTCCTCACCCTGTACTATAGCTTCATCATGACAAAGAGCTCTTCTTCAGCTGTCTGTCTGTTCAGAGTTCCATCTGTCCATCCGTCCGTCTTGCGTACAGACAGAATTAATGTAACTTAAATGAGCTGGTATATAGTATATATTATAAATGTCCTAAATACTATTGTAGCCAAGGTTTTAGAGAAAAACCATTGACAACATTTCCCTGATCTTTCCCTCTTCAGAGACGGTGAGAGAGACAACGGCAGCTCATCAGGCTCTGCTGGTTGCCAAAAACATCGACCGCTTTCCCAGTAACCAGGAGCGTCTGTCAGAGGGACCCATCGATGTGTGGTGGATCGTTCACGATGGTGGACTGCTCATGCTGCTGCCTTTTTTACTTAGTCAAAACAAGGTGGGTATTTATTGGTTCTTCTTTCCATCTGTTATCCCAGTGGAAACCCGTGTTGAGTTGATAGCTTGCGTGTGGGTAATCTGTGTTGTATTGTGACGATCAGTCCTTGGAAGACTGGCATCTTACCAGTGTACAAAAGCTGACGCCGCTGCGTGTCTTGCGTGTAGGTGTGGAAGAAGTGCAAAATGCGAATCTTCACAGTGGCACAGATGGATGACAACTCCATCCAGATGAAGAAGGATCTCCAGATGTTTGTCTATCAGCTACGTCTGGATGCAGTGGTGGAGGTAGTGGAGATGGTGAGACTCAGTTACTGTTTCATTTATTATGAATTAGTCTTTATTAATATGATGGGTAGATGGAGATCTGAGTGGGACTGGATTTACAAAGGTTTTGTGTACCCTTCTAGCATGACAGCGACATCTCAGCCTTCACATACGAGAAGACGCTGGTGATGGAGCAGAGATCTCAAATGCTCAAACAGATGCAGCTGTCTCGCACTGAGAGGGAGAGAGAGGTACAGCGGCGCTCGCATGATACTACGTGTCTTTAGAAACATTACAAATGCATCCTATTATATTTCATTTCATTTCCTGAAGCAATTACATGTTGTAACTGACAATTGGTCACGGTGTCCTGAGGAGGAGCGGAAAAAGTCCTATTATATTTCTGTTGTGATACAAGGAGTTTAACTGTCCAACACTTTTTTGTGTAAAAGTACATTATAGTGCTCCCATTTTAGAATTTGACTGTAGAAATGTTACAACAAACACGTAGCACATTATCCTCTGCTCATGCCTGTTCTGCCATTGTTGACCTTTGAACCCTTCCCCCAAACCTTGTGTTGCGATTGGACACCCGGCTCAGATTCAGAGCATCTCAGATGTGTCGCGCAGCTCCATAAAGAGGAAGAAGCCGTCGAGCGTCGATGCCCGTTCCCACAACACCCTGTGCATACCAAAGACTGAGGTAGCCAAACAAACCGGTAACAGGCAGCCATGGTCCCATTGCTCTTTTCATTTATCACACCATCCTTTTGTCACCGTCGTAATCCACTCACGATACCTGCAGTAGCTTCGGCTTGGTGCTGCCAGCAGAAGTTGAACTCGGGGATTCAGCCTCACTCTTCTTGATAGACAGACAAACACACCCAAAGCTGCCACTAGAGGAAGACAAAACCTTCAATGAGTGGATTCTAATGTGAACCATTCTGCACGTTTCCATGACAGTGATGTGACCAGGATGTTCATCTGCGACTGTAGAAAAACGTGTGCATGTGTGTCTGCGTCCTTTTCTAACCTGCATGTACTTTCATTGTTGGTCTGGTAACACCCATTATTTCCTTCACTTTCCACACTAAGCAGTGACTGCTGATTTAGACGCACGTTAAGACACCTCGGTGAGGCCACCACCATGAGATTAGTACGCTGAAAAACAAACTTTCTGACCTGTCCTCTGTTAGGCCCAGTTGATCCACGACCGCAACACAGCCTCTCATTCTGCACTGACTGACAAGGCGGCAGCCGCTACGCCAGATCGTGTCCACATGACCTGGACCAAAGACAAGCTGATCAACGAGAGGAACAAGCACAGAGAAGGCATGACGGTTAAAGACATGTTTAATATGAAACCGTAAGTATCCGTCTGAACTTGTTGTCTTCAGGCTGTGAATGGCTATAAGCCTACTTCAGAGCTGCATCTCATGTGTTTCAGCACTTCAGTTCCGTGTTCAGCAGTTTTCCTTTTGCCTGCATATTTGCTATGGCATTGTTAATTTGTGATGAGTGCTACATTTCCAGCACACAACCCCTGCTGTCTAAGCGTGAGCCAGACAAGATCTGGAGGCAGTGAAATGATCTAAGTGGCTGACAGAACAATGCCCACATTTTCAATTTGCTTTTGTTCTTTTTGCTCTTCCTCCAGTGAGTGGGAGAATCTGTAAGTGACTTTATCTTTCAGCGTTTTGCTTTGCATGTGCATGATGTCACAGTGTGATTGCATGCGTGGGAAAGTGGCTCACGAGTGTCTGAAAGCTGCATGCGTTCGATTTGTGCTTCCTGCATGTTGCTGGTTTAATAACAACCTACTAATACTGCAGTAAACCGATCACTGCAAGAACGTCGCTGCTGTAATGAACATCTTTGGGTTTAATGTAGCAGCCAGTCCAACGTGCGGAGGATGCATACGGCTGTGAAGCTCAATGAGGTGATCGTCAAGAAGTCCCAGGACTCGCACCTGGTCTTGCTCAACATGCCAGGCCCCCCAAAGAACAAGAAAGGATACGAGAACTGTATCCTTTTTCAGATTATCAGCCTCCCACATAGGCTATAAGCTATCCTCCCTCTCTCTTAAATTAAACACATATATCCTTATATTGTAGCTGTCCCTCCGTGGTTCCAGACTTAATTCTAAGCCTGGTTACTGGCTGATCTTCTCAATGAAGTCTTAGAAGGAAAGTAAAAGCATTTTCATGCAAATATTTTACACTGAAAACCTTTTGATCACTTGGGCTAAATCTGGAAATGCATGATTCTGCCTTTCTAACATGCAGAAAGTGTGTTCAAAGGATTTCCTTGAGTAAAAGTAGCATCACTGTACTAGAAAAATACCTAAGAGTACAAATCCTCTTGTATATCAAGGTAACTCCATTCACCAACATACATCATGTGTACGTATGTTAATAGAGTTCTCCTTTAGAAGTTGGTCAACGAGAAGCTCATTTAAACAATTCCACATTCTTTATAGATGTAAATTGGAAGTGTGTTTAAAAACTAAAATGTAGCGACGTAAATGTGTCCCTCAATGCTCTAAATGTGCTGCTTATGCCAGCTTGTGCTGTACAGTATGTCCTTAACCACTATGTCTCTCAGACATGGAGTTTTTGGAGGTTCTGATGGAAGGCTTGGATCGCGTCCTGTTGGTTCGCGGTGGAGGTCGGGAGGTCATCACCATCTATTCCTAGCCTCGAGATGTTCACAGCTGTGTCGAGGGACACTAGAAGGAAACTCAGTAGGACAGAGGGGAACCTAGAGAGTGAGACAACAATGTGTGTCCATGCTGGACCTCACACTGTCACGAGAAAAGATGGACTTTTAACATTGTGGAGGACTGAGAAGGACGGGGACATCTAATGCAGCACGGCCTACTGTGTCTTTTTATCCCTTTTCTTTTGTAAAGAGATAATTTCAATGCTGTTATTGCTGCATCAGGAGGACGAACACTAACCACAGCTTGTTGTATTTTTGTTAGTATTTCACCCATTCTGCTAGTCACCAGTAAGCCAGTTAGTTTCAAGAAGCGACAACTTTATTTATTTCAGCCACAGTAAGACAGAAGACGGTTTTCATGGACATGTAGTTACTGACTTTGGAATGATGGGACCAGATGAACACAACTCTAAAGCTGTATCAAGCACAGCAGGACAGTTTAAGGACAAATACTGTTTGTAAATATTATTGATTGTAAGAAATACTTCAGCAACTGATTTTATTCCACACATGATATTGATGTGCCAAGTGTGATCAAAGAGGAAGAGAGCTGCAGCTGCACTAGTTAGCTTTGTAGTCACGTGTAGCTAATTTAATTGTAGATATTGTTTTGTTCGTATTTAAACTTGTGAAATTGGGCAACAATGTTAGCGAGTTCAGTTAAAAACAAGCCAGCGACTGTGCAGCAGTAGTGTTTTCATTTAGTATTACTGTATTCTTAACTCTACAATAGATCCACTGATCTGAAATGTATTTAGATAAAAGTCATTTGCATCAATACATATAAAGTCTGAAATCTTCTTTACTTTGTATGTTGCTGTATGGATGGAACAATCAAACAGTTCCTCATACAAATGTGACTTTTTCCCTATTCACCATTCCACCCTCAGTGTTCCTGGCCCAGAGCTCAAGGCACACTGTCTGTCTTGTTTTCAAACCACCCCCGCACTTATGTTTCTGATTGGCTAAACACACCTGATCCAGGTAATCAGCTGTGGGTAGGAGAGGGATAGTTGGAAAACATGTTGGACAGTGTTCCTTAAGGAGCAGGGTTGGGAACCAGCTGGCATCAGTTAATATGATGAACTTAGTTTTAGATCCATACATATGCAGTAACATGGCTGCCATCTTTTACAAGTCACACACGGTAAATGGTTTAAACAGTCTGCAATAAACAGATTTAATTTTATGTTTTGCAAAATCAATAAAAATACAAACTGTTTTTCTTCTCACCGAAAGTGAAAAGTTCCTATTCAAACCTAGACTGAGCACATACCACATGGCTCAAAGCATACATCTATACACACAGAGATAAACAGCAGGAAATATCAACAGAAAGAGAGACTGTGGAGAGGAAATGTGAGAGGTGTCTGACCGTCTAGTTACACTGGTTTTTCTTTCACCTTCTAATGAACCTTTCTCTTCAATCATTGGACCATTTATTAAAGAGTGAAGATCTTACATCGTGACGCATACTGTGATCGGATGTAATCCCTTCCTGCACGATCCAGATGGCAGCCACCTTGGATTGCTGTCATTTCTTACATAATGAGTCCAGTGTCAGTTTCCAAAACTCAATTTAATCATTATCTCATTGCTCACAAAGGAACAAAGACAATCTTGGAGCTGCAGTAAGAAGCTTTTGGGAAACTTGGCCCAGGATAAATGGCTTCCTGTTTGTCCCGCCGAGCGGTTAGCTGGGTCAGCACCCAGAGAACAACAACAAGTTTCCAGGTCTGAAGCTCTGATCACTGTCTGAACTTCAACTCTGCTCTCTGTATTCCTGTCTCTGTGCTCAGTTGTAAGTTTCAGAACTGTTCACCTAGTTTGACACTTTATTAGTTCCTCTGTGACAGTCTTGTCTTCTGGCCTGGATCCACATTGAAGAGCAAAACAACTCGTTTTTTATGTGATGGATTATTTATCATGACAGAATTTCTCCATGTAGAATGAAAGTCAACAATTCAGTGACAACTGTCCCAGAAATGATGCATGTGTTATTATTATTTTTATTATTATTATTATTATTATTATGTGATATACAATATGTGCGTTATGGCTTTTCTTACTACAGGAACCAAGGGCAGAGAACCAGAGATTAGTAACAAAGAGTCCTTCAAAATAAAGCTATGGAGTTTGAATTCAGGTCATACGTATATATTTGTTGAATTAATCTTAACTGATAGACTGAGTGTTGTGCTTCGTTGTTTTGACATTGTGTTAGTAGTATTTGTGTGTATCAGCCATCACATATGTTCTCCTGTGTGTTCAGTTACTGATCTGTTCAGTTAGTGTTGATTTTAATAAGTTAACTTTGTTTCTAGTGGTGGCCAAGAGTTTATTATTATTAATTCCAAACTACACACTAGAAAGAGGTAATATTTACAGTGTTCAGTAAGACTGTGGATGGAATTAATGTTAATAATATAATATAAGACAATACAAAATGATAAAATATGTATAACTTGATAGTGCTTGGTGTGTACTGAGTGAACTGACAGGAACTAAGATGCAGTGTTTCAAAGCTCCACCTGTCAAAACAAACCAGCCGGCTGATTCAGGCTGAATGAACAGATAATTGGTTCAAACGTCATCAATCACATGGTTTTCCCCGATTTGAAGCAAGCTCTGACAAAACAAAACCCAGTCAAATTTGAAGCGGGGTTCGGAGCCTCGGTATTAGAGAGAACATCACTATTTGTTAGAGTTCTCTTTTGGTTTGTTGACCTCTTTTATGGGCCCTGAACACTAGTGAGTATTTCTCAGACACACAAACTGCAAATGAGAACAATTTGGCAGCTGTCATTAGTTTCTGCCTGACTCTGATGGATCCTCTAATGGTGCCTCTAGAGCATCTTGGGGGACTGGGACTCCTCATGTGAACGTCCTCTATCTCTCTATCTTTTTCTGATCCTCAGCTGCTGTAGTGAAGCAGAATCTGGCAGCTTTAATTACGTTTTGCCTGACTCTAGTGGATCCTGTAACAGTGCCTCTGGAGTGTCTCGGGAGAATGGGACTCATGTGGAGACCCTGTATCTCTTGTGCCCCTGTCTGAATTAACTTAACCTTTTTATGTTATTAATTTCAATATTCTAAGAGCACTGCACTTCTTTGATTGTACAATCTTGAATTCAATTAACACCTTTGACTGTAATAATCTGCTTACTTCTGTCTGTTTTCTGCTCAGATGAATATGTCACTGAGCTCTGCATTAAATGTCAGTATTTAGTGAACTTAAGGAAGCATTAGATAACATTAAAAAAGAGTTGATAAATGTTATGAATGATTACTTAAGTCTTATGATTGCCCACTTACTTGTTTATCCTCAAAGGCCTGCCTTCTTTTCGTTAGATCGAGATCAGTCAATGTCAAGGTTCACGTGTTTGCTCAACTTTGTGTTGAAATGAAATGTATGTAACTCTTTTTAAATACCCTGTAGTGCATTGTAAGCTTTACTTAACTGTTATTAACGTTCATTTTGTGACCCCTGTGTAAAGTGTGAACACGTTTCTCTTAACTCTTTGTAAATGAATTTGAATTTTGAATTTAAATTTGAAATGTCTAATAGCACAGAATAAGCATTACATAACCACAAGTAACATTTTGTAGGGCTGTTTGTGGCATTTATTGCAAAGAAGAAAACTTTGAAACACTGTAGTTATTTGAAATGTGTACACTTCGTATGAATGTCATCATATTGAGAATGAATATTTAAATAGAATGGCTTTTATAAATATATTTATCAAAACTGTGAATGTACGAATGTATTTGTTGTGTGTGGTATGAATGCTGATATAACTGATAATAACTCTCTGTTTAGTCAACATCTGATTAAGTCATGTAACAGTAGTAACACGTTGGTTCTCGCTGATTCCCATGATAGTTGAGATTTTATATGATTTGACCATAACTGATCACATACCTGTTTTCTCCGTTATTGAATTTTGAGACAATTTAACAATTCAAATTAATTCAATTCAATTTTACAACACAGTCGACCAAAGTGCTGCACACAGTTCAAATTATCTCATCATATACAATAACCCATAAAATACAACACAATTACATTTAAAAACTAATAAATAAATACATAAAATAACAATATCAATTGCAATAACAGTAATAAAACCAACATCTCCAGTCTGGTTGAAAGCCAATGCAAAAAGATGTGTTTTAAGAGCACTCTGAAAAACAGAAAGTGATTCTGCCTGCCTAATGCGGAGTGGCAATGCGTTCCATAATTCTGGGGCTGCGTCGCCCCTAAGCTTTCTTCTTGTTTCAGGAACAACTAGGAGTGAGTGATCAGCTGACCTGAGGGCACGTGAGGGAATGTAGGGCTGGATCATATGGGAATAATACTCTGGGGCAAGGCCATTAGGACCTTTAAAAGTGAATAATAAAATCAATCCTGTAGCGAATAGGGAACCAGTGCAGAGATCTATGTATATTTATAATCATATTGTGAATTGTTTGAAGTTTAGCAGTTTAAAGTTAAGTAAAATTATAGAAAAGAAACACAAATGCACCTCCAGACCAGGCTGGATTGAGTATGTGGCTAAATTTTGAGAAAAAATGAGAAGGCCAAGGACGCTCATAAAAGTTGGACATTGTCTGTCAACAAATATAAAAATTATAAAAAAATATAAGTATAGCAAATGATAGACTATTGCAGTGGCATACTTTCTCAAGTATTGGAGCAGATTACTCTGAATAGGCTTTTAGAATAAATAAATACTAATCACAATCGGTTTGGTTTAAACATGGCACTGACATGTTTATGCACTGAGAGAAATTGTAAATAAATATAGGAGTCAGAATTCTACAGTATTCATGTGCTTTCTAGATGCGTCATAAGAATTTGATTTGGTATGTACATCAAAGTATACAAGTCCGGTGGAACAGGAGTATATCAGCAACCTTTACAGTCACAAATGGTGTTCGCCAAAGTGGAATTTCATCTCTGGTTTTATTTAATTTGCGCATGGATAATCTTTCCAAATCAATAAATGAGAGTAAAACAGCATGTATGGTGTATGTTGATGATGTAGTGGTTTTCTCTCCATATAGTGCTGGGTTACAGCAGTTACTTAAAATTTGTTCCGTTCTCTGTCTTGGCCCGATTATTCACAGTTGTCCACAGTTGATTATTCACCTGAATGTCAACCTGGCTGAAGCAAAAAGAGCCAGCCATGGAGCAACATTGCCTGAAAGGCTTCTAAAGAAACCCGCAGACCAGCACCCTCCCAGTACCATCAATGGTGAATGGCCAGTGCGGCTAGGACTCTTGTAAGGGAGAATGTGCAAGTTAAGCTGCTGAAATATATATATATGATGTGGTTGTGCTTTACAATGTGATTGATAAAAAAACTTTGATTGTGCTCACCTCCCTGGTCATGTTACCTTTATTCATATTACTAATGATTAAATTACTGGTATAGCTACAGGTAGGAGAGCTGGTTAGTGTCTGTGCACATAATGAAGAAGAATCGAATGTTTGCGTGTCCTATATCCGAAATTGATGGATACAGGGCATTTAAATAAAATGCATGCATAGCACACAGTGGGTGGGAGGTCGGGACCATGAGCTTTTTTTCTGTTCAGTCATTTAGCATGTTACCACGTTTGTTACCAGTTTATACTCGTGGGCTACAACATATTTGAGGCAGTTGGACAGATTCATAGACAGATTGAACTAAAGCCGTAGATGTACTTAAACAGCATATTATCTTTAATGAAGAGGAAGTGACACAGTAGCAGCAGGTTATTAGAGAGAGGGTCCACTGAGTGAGTGAGGAGGGAGTTTTTCAGGGTTTTTCTTCATCCAAGGGTTCAGATTTCTCTGTGGGCCTGAGAGTCACTCGCCCCAAACTGAGAGTGCCTTTGTACTGAGAGAGAGAGCGAGAGAGAGAGAGAGAGAAGGAGCAACAGTGTGACTTCAGGTCTTCACAGTGAGGCACAGAGGCCACGGGGTTTGTCGATTTCATCACACACAGTCAACTTTGAGCATTCAAAACCTGGACTAAAATGTTTCAAGGGTAAGTCCATTCAAATTCTGTTTCCATATTTCTGAGAAGAAGAGGACAGATTGAAATTGAATTGACTTGTTATTAATTCGGAGTTGACCTGCACAGACATATTCCTCATATGGCTTTTCATGCACACAGACAGTCCGATCTAAATGAACGTTAGGTGCAGCTTGTGTTGACTGCTCTGTCTCCTCAGGTGGTCTCTCACCCTGCGTCTCGTGCTGCTGTGCTGGCTGGCCGCTGCCCTTCAGGCTGCAGAAGGTAGGATTCACGCCGCCGCAGCTCAGTATCAGCTATGAGGGACATACACAGAAAAAACACTTTGACTACATCAACATGTACGAGGCTGATGAATCTCAGCTAATGTCTCCAGTTATGTTGACCTGTACACACGTACTACCTTAATGCTCTGTGCATCTTTTATTGTGTCTTTCACTGTTCCTCAGAATGACACACGTGATAAGCCCCCCCGCCTCCTCCATTCTTGCCATTTCCACTTTCACACCTGTGTCTGCTGTCGTGGTTTTCATGTTGCCCGCTCCCTGCTGGGAGGCCTGTTTGTTTAGCAGCAGACCCAAGCTTCGTCTGCCCTCCTTGTGTGTGAGTGTCTCTACAATAAAGTAGCTGCTTGAAGTGGCAGACAAGTCAAACGCTGCACCGGGGTGAGAAACTAAGCGTTTCGTTTGTATGGTAACGCACGGAGGGGTTTCCTCACATGCTGTTCGTTTGAGAAAACACACACACACACAGCACTGAGGGGATGGTCGGAGGGTGTGGGAGAGGGTGGTGTTGGTGGAGCTTTTGAAGTTTCTGATTGAATCTGGGGACACACTTGATTCTGTGCCAGTTCAGTGTCAGCATGTGTAGGTGCTTGAATGTTTTTTTTCACAGACAACAGAAGCGTTAGAAACATTTGTGTTTTCTGTGGCTGAGCCGTTACCATTACCTGCTTGTGTTGTGTGTTCTACATGCAGAGAGGAAGAAAGTGAGGGTGTGGAGGTCTGCGTGATGCGTGGGCATCAGACGTTTATGCACTCCGCAGTCCACTAATCACATCGGCATTCAACTGTGATTAGGATCCTCCTTAAGCTTAACCTCACTGTAGAAAAAAGGTGTTCCAACCTCCACTTTCCGCTGTGAGCTGATTTCTTGGATGCAGGGAGATGCATCATTTGTCAAATGATTTTATACCAGGACTGAATATTTGATTGGTTGTTTGTGCTTCGAGGAAAAACTCCACTCTGACTGTCTTTCCTTCCAACATCAGTGCACTCTCTACTCTGAACTCAGTCAGTTTCATGAGTGCATCGTCATCTTCATCATCACTTTCCACACATGCAGCTAAAAACAGAATTCAAGCTTCCTGTTTCCACACCGAAGAAAACGTCAGTCTCCCCACCCCAAAAAAACACATTTATTCTTTGCCCCAGGACCCTTCGCTTTCCGTTTACCGCTGGTTGAGTTGCCCTGAAAAGATATTTAGCCAATATAAATGATTGTGAGCTGAGCCCAGTGGGAGTCACTGTTGGCTGAGATGCTTGTCTGTACAGTAAAACCATGTCACATCATTGTTCCGCTGACAGTTCGGGTGCTGTTGCAGGTTGCACGTAATCCTCCACTGCAGCCACGTTGCTGTCGCTGAATGTTTGCTTTGTGAAGCAGAAAATGCTCCTCCTGCCACCACACACATCCCATTTGAAGTTCTCTTGACCTTATTTGCTCTCTGATGTTATTTGGAATAAAACTCCCACTGGGCTCCATTTAGTGTTTTATGAGCATATGAAGCCTGGCAGGCGAGCACGTCATAGGACTGTATAAAAGAGCCTCTACCTAAATGTCCTGAACGCCCTTGGTGCAGCGGCGTCCTGTCTGGAATGCGCTCATTGAGTCAGAGTGACTTTGATTTGAACACAGCTGGGTACAATGGAGCAACTGTAAAAGGTGTCTTTGCTGTGTGTGTGTAACGGTCAGCTCAGTGGGATTTCAATGGGAAAAATAAAACCTCTCACTGGAAAGTTGAAAAATAAGAATGGCTGTTGATCCACTTTCCACTGAAAATGGTCTCGTAGTTTCCAAGAGGTGACCACCGCTCAGATGACGCAGTTCTGTAGCATTCACGCGATGGCGTACAGTAAACCAGTGTGTGCTCCGCTTCAAAATGATGAGAGTGAAAACCAGCAATCAACAGCAGAAACGGATTTGTTAAGAGGAAATCTCACACCTTCAGCCTGTCTACTGTTCCTTTCGGCTGCAAGAGAGAAGAAAGCGTACAAAGAAAGTCTTTGTGGTCACCTTCATTCACCGAGGACGGTGTGAACATGCTGTTTATGTGCAAACGTTACAGCGGCAGATATTTCAGATTTAAACTGATTTTATCAGTTGCTTTCCACAGCGTGGACAGTGCTGTGACGTTGCTGAAGATTATAAAGAAACATCTCTAGTGTTCCTGTGTGTTCAGTGAGCAACTCTAGTGATCAACATGTAGGAAGCTAGATGCTCCTGTCCACAGTGGTGTGGTTAGCTTTAGGCCATAGGGAAAGAGGTGGTTCAGATTAGATGTGTGCAGACAGATTGTGTTTGAAATCACTGTCGACATTATTTAACATATTAGAAGACATATGTCCAAATATTCCATGTCCTGCAAAACATGCAGCTGGAACCAGTCAGGGATGTGTTTTACCTGTATTTGTCAGCTGTGTGACAATGTGACACTGATCATTATTTAACCCAGAGGATCTGGGATAAGAAGAAAGCTCTAGGCTCCCCCTCCTTCGTCGGCAGTTCTGAACAATGGTGAATTTTGTGGCCGAGGTTCAGTGGGTGGATGTCAATAGATGGTACGCTGCCAGCGGGACAGTGGAGGGACCATGAGATAATATTTTCCTGTCACATTTCTCGGACAGTGGCCTTTTATTCCTCACACAGTTCACGCTGAATGTTTATCACCATACAAAATGTCAAAACGCAAAGCGTGTCGCCGAGGAACCGCAGCATGAAATCCCAAACTCTGCCATCTCTGAAGGCATCACAGGTGCTCAGTGGGACTCACACCACGATGCTGCTGATCAGACGAGCTTCAAACTCCCCTTTACGAGTGGGAGATGAGTCGGTGCAGGAAGCTCTGGGAGGCTGTTTGCTCTGCGAACAACACTTGCAGCTGAGCAAACAGCCCCTGACACCCAACCTGCATACGCGCATACACTGGGGGCCTCACATTCAAATGCATAATGCATAAGCAGGATGTAAATGTTTCAGCAGCTTGTATCTGTGATACCACGTGTTTAAAGAGAATCCATTAAACACACATTCACTACTACCACTATACACTGTGACCTATCAAATCACTCTAAGTATTAATGCACTAAGGCATGAGATAGTAAATGTGTTGTCTCGTCAGTTTGTCCTCCAGTGCCCAGCTGCCCCACTCATCTCAGCACGCTCTGTGGAAAAACACAATCACGAAGCCGCACACTGGCTGATCTCTGACTCCCTCTGTGTGTGTGTGTGTGTGTGTGTGTGTGTGAGTGAGTGCATGCGTATCAGAGGGTGAAGTGAGGGTGAGGGAATGGCAGGGGCTGCTGATGGAATTCAGTGAAAGTCAGGGACACTTGATGTAATAGAATCTGTTCCTCTGCAGATGTCCACCATCGACCTCCTAACAATGCTTTCCATTATGTGAAATATGTTGTAGGCCTGACAGTGCAGGGCTGACCTCATCTGATGGAACATCTGATGGAGTTATGAACAGTGGTGAATTATCGATGGGCGCGTGTGAACCTGTATGTACTGATACATTAATGTGATCCTTTCTGTATCACTATACACGTGTCATCACACTATAACGCAGATATGATGGGAGCATGTTATATCGTACACACCAGGCAAACGTGGGCCTATTTGATCCTGCTGCACTCACAGAGCATCAAGTTGTGATGGTAGCATCAGCCTCGTTTTCCTCTCTCCCATGTGTCTGATGTATTTAACACAGCCTGTCTCAGTGTGTCTGGGTGTGGGGGCAGTTTGGGTTAATGCTACCCTGAGGTCAAACCCTCCTTCTGATCACCTCTACAACTCCCAGGTTGACCCAGTTTACTTTTCTTCCCTTTTATCTTTCCTCAGTTCTTTTCTCTAAAGATGCTCTCTGTCTGCTTCTGCTTCTTTTTTTCTGCCCCCCCCCTTTTTCCCACACAAGAGCTGTATTACATGGCACATTGCATTGCTGTTTGTTTTATCGTGATACACCACTGTACCTGTTATTAGATATTAGAGTATAATTACATAAGATTCTAACTCCACACACACCAACAATGCGTCTGCCTGCAGGTAGTTCCTCCTCAGTGAGGTCAGAGGCTGAGCCGGAGGCACTCCAGGCTCAGTCACACAGACAGATCCAGCCCCCTGTTACTCTCCCCACTCAAACTTTGTGCAGACCCACAGCTAGAACGTGATGCTGCCCCCTAGTGATGTAGTCGCAAAATGCAGACCTCAATTTCATGTGGCCCACGGTTTTTAAAAGACAAACTAGCGTCATACGTGGCGTGTTTTCGTGTCAGGTTTCAGCTGATTCAGTACATCACTGAACTTTAATGATCCTGTCTATGGTCAGTGCATTGACTCGACTGGTCATGTAATTGATGCATGTCAGTGGGGGAGAGTGACTCAGCTCCTCTCCACATCGTGATGGTGTTTTTGGTGGCTGCACCTTTCCTCAGCTGCTACGTTTAAAATGAGCTCATGTATAAATACAGTTTCAACATTTCCTGACTCAACATGGCCTTGAAATATGAAATGAAAACACATCGTAGGAGGAGCGGAAGAAGGGGTGGGGTGCATGAGAAAAACAGCTTTGCAACACAGACTTCATTGACCACTTGCCATGTGTGCATGTGTGTGGGACTCTGAAAATGTGTCTGTGAGGTAAACTGTTAACCTGAGAACAGGACCCCTCTGTTGGCTCTTCCCAGTCCGCCCACCCAGCTCTTTGCTTCAGGGTTGGTTAACAGGATGTGTCAATCAAACCTACTGGGGTTAGGGTTAAACATCGAGTTGCAAACTCACAAAAGAGAAACAACACAAAAAGCCTCCTTGACTGACTCCTTACCAAGAAATGTCAAAAGATACGTGTCCAGAGTTGAATGTTGAGGACCTTATGAACCTAGTCACTTGGTAATTAGAGAAAAATAAATGGAAAATTTCTAAAAGAACATTGTTATCATTTGCGGTGCTTAATAAATGAGTTTGTGTGTTGTTCTGGCACAAAAAAACTGACCAGTGAGCCAAAACCTCTTGCGCTCTAATTGGCAGAGTGGGCCAACTACAGTCAGAGAACACAAAGCCAAGTACGCACACACACACACACACACACACACACACACACACACACACACACATGTACTACTGAAAATCATGAATCAGTACAGCTTTGATCTGCTTTTGATAGACAGCAGTTTGAGTTGGTGGCATTTTGTCACAGAAATGCAATGAGCAGGGCTTTGTTTGTCTTTCTGTAGATCTTGCACCAATGCCTTTTATGGGTAGCATCATGTATGTATGATGATGTATGCCTATTACACAAGCTGAAGTAACGTTGCACCGACACGACCCATCGTGTGACGTACTGCATCAAATCAATTTGACCTTGTTTATTATATGCAATCTATCTAGGTTCTATAAAGGTAAAGTTAAAAACTAAACCTAGACCACATGACGCAAATTTCCCCAAGGGGATCAATAAAGTATTCATTAAATTTATTTGACACTTCCTGTTCTGATGACATGACTCTGAAAGGCCACTAGGTGGTGCCACAGTAACAGTGACTGAACATGGTCACAGGTATTTAATTGAAACGCTTGTTTTGTGCCTCATTCTTATGTTATCTCAGTTTTATGATTTAAAATTCATTCGTAGTTATAATCACATATGCTTTTGTAATAATTGTATAATTCTGCTTGTAGGTTCTACACTGACCTAGAACATTTGCACTAGAGGGACATAAATCCTATTATCAAAAACTTAATGCAGCTCCAACTGAATTCCAAATATTTGACCCATGATCTTTATGAACTTGTAGTATGTGAAACGTTAAGCCCTCCCTGAGGAGTTTAGTGAATAAATTCACAGCATCCTCCGTGAGATGTGTTGCGACAGTAAACCAATTAGAGTTTATTGTTGGGGCGCTTGCTAGGTAGAGTGACAAGTGAGAGAGAAGTGAAGGGTGAAGGGGTTACCCTCCCTGGAATCCAGAGGCCCTAACAGGGTCACCCTGTATAGAAAAAAAGGCGGTCCTCTTAAGAATGTGGCAGCTTTTAAGCAACCACGAAAGTCTTTGACACCGTGTTATTTCGCCCTCGCCCTCATAGCCACGGACTGCTATGTGGGAAAAGTTCTCTTTTGAATATTCTGTGCTGCTGAATATGTCTTGGGTCCTTTCTAACCATTATAGTCAGATGACCCCCCCCCCAGCACCACAACTGATATAGAGACAGGTCAGTGGGTGGTAGGAAGTTGAGGGGCTACATATCCATTGATTGATATGCTAGCCAGGTTTCACCATGGACCTCTTCCTACCCAGGTTACACATCCTCACCCAGTCCTCAGCTACTCATGCCTGGCTAATGCATGACTAATCAAGCTTCTTCCAATCTCTTTAAAACCTAAAACCATCATCTGCTCCATTGGAGACCATCCCACCTCTCTCCTCCCACAACTGTTTATGCATTAGTGTCTTCTGAGCAGCGTGGCCCCAGCGTTTGATCACACTCAGCGAGACAGTAGTTACCACCCAGCAGCCCCCGGGTTCAGGCAGACGGGGGAGAGGAAATCGGAGGAAAGGGTGACACTACAGGAAATCTGAAACAGTGTGTGGAGTAACCAAACAACAAGCAGTCTGACACACAGCCTCTGGAGTGAAAGGATGAAACGCCATCAAGAAACCAAACAAGCCCAGTTGCTTTGGATAAAACCTTTTGAGACAACCATGACCTGGATGACTGAGAACCTTCCCAGTTAAATCTGATACATTATTCTTATTAAAAGTAAAAAAGAAAACTTGTAGAAATACCAATGACTACCTGGTCATACAGACATGTTATATATTCTCTACAGAATACAGCGTATGCTTTGAAATTCTCTGTAGCTTTGTTCCTGCAAAAGTCACTGTAACATAAAAGTTATTTGACTCAAAGGGTGACTTGACAGATAAATGTTAAGGCTCATCAATATGAAAATACAAAACATACGTAACACCCAGACATGCTCAGCGTGATCTGAACACCTCCACTCGATGCCCCCATCTTCAGAAGCACTCTGGCCCTCGTTCTGGACCTCAACAAACATTTAGAGAAGCACAACACAACAGAACAAACATCCCTTTGTCATCGTCAACGCAGGGCCCCTCTCTCTGATGAGAGAGCTGCAGCACAGAGAAAGTGAATATGTCACGCTTGGTTTTTATTATACCCACGCTTATGTACATTAGTTGTAAAATACCAGTAAATGAACGACTTAAGGGACAGGATGAGTATCTTCAAACAGCAGAGAAATTCATTTATCGGATTTAATGTTATTTCTTTCTCACATGTACCTAAAAATATTTTCAGTCCCGCTGGAGACAAGGGGGGAGTTTTTTCCTCTGTGTCCTTATAAAGAAATGTTCATACAATGTTTCCTCACTCCTTTATTTTGGTATATTATTAGATACTTCCCCAAAAGCCTCATTATCTGCCTGTTTCTATAGTTTATCCTAAATCAGCGTGTCTGTGTGTTGCTGGGCTTGATGTCCTGTTGGCAACACAGCCCCCCCCCCCACACACACAGAAGTTGGAGGAGAGAGGAGAGGAGAGGGGGAAAAGGTGGAGGAGTAAAGCTGAACTTACTACCTCTGTAATCTGTGTGTCTGAGAGAAGAGTGGATAGAAAATAAAGTCAGCTGCGTTGGAGAACATCAGAAGAGGAGGAGTCAGTGATTACATGGGCAGCGAGGAGGAGAGAGAGAGCAGAAAACCGAGGGAGAGGCAGACGGAGAAGAGGAGGAAGGGAGAAGGACGGCTCGCTCTACACTCTGAGGGACTCAGTGCTGTCACACACAGCTGAAAACCTGTCCCTGCACCTGCATTCCTCACATGTCTGTTTGCACATGTGGAGGGCTTCATAGATGCAGTGAACCTCAGTGTATGCTGCTACAGCTGTGTGACCAACAGAAGGATGGGAGCCTGTGGTCTCTCTCTTGCTCTGCTCTTTCTCCTCTCCTCTCCCATACAAGCCCAGTGGTGGAGTTTCATCTGGGCAAACCCTAAAAGCGGCTCCTCTCCCGCCAACGCTACCTCTCCATCCCTCACCTCACCCAGCCCTTCTAGCTCTCCGGAGACAACAGAGAGGGTGGGTAAGGAGGACAGAGTGACAGAGAAAGCAGTGGAGGGCAGCACGCAGACAGAGGAGTCTGTATTGGCCTTTACTCCCAACCCTGGCGCGTCACTCTCTGACTACAGCACTGAGGAACCTGGGATGTTAGCTCCAGAGGAGGATTCAGGTCCACAAACCAGGTCCCAATACAAACCACTGAAACTCTGGAAGAGTGGTGAGTGTTACAGAGGCACGAGAAGACGAGGCATTTCTGAGTGTGTGTGCACAGCAGTCGAGCTTTTTCATGTGGTGTGTCGGCTTCAGTGTAGGTTTTAAACGTTAAACATCTCAGTACTGAAGAGGGGGTGAGTTCAGAAAAGGATTAGGCCCACCATGAAAATATTATTATTTTCTCAGAACCCTAATCCTCTTCTGTAGAGTTAGAGTAGAAAAATATGATGCAGGATGATTATATGAGCTGAATGACACAAAGAACTCAGGAACTTATACAGTGAAAATGGGGTTTACGTAACTGAGGGTCATATCAGTATTAAATTAAATACTTATATCATGTAGTGCGTTTATTTAGAAAATGTGATTTATTGTCACCGTATACTATACTGTATACTATATTACATCTATATATAAGCTGACTACAGTCAGACAGCAGAACCAGCTCAAGTACTTCAACATTAGCCTAGCTTAGCAGCTTTTGGTGCTCGTTGAAATTACAATTTGGTGCGGTGAACTAAATTTTTGTTCTAAATATTTTATGTAATATAACTATTGACAAATAATAGCTATGGTATTTCATTTTTTACTGCACAATAATTGGGCAAAATGTTTAGCCTTAAAATGCTTGTAAAATGGTTGTGTCAGCATCAGTGTTGTATCTAAATGTCATGTGCTTCAGTGTATCAGAAAACAGCGTCTTGAGCTTTTAGCTTCTTCGTTAAAAAAACACAAATGATACTCATTTGCTAATTGACTCATGACACGCTGACTGTGTGAACAGTAGTCCTCCTGTAGCTTGACATGGCCGTCGTCCAAGCTGTGATAGGTAATCACCATCAGGTTGCCGCTGCCAAGTCAGTCCCCCACCCCCCATTCCAACATCGGGACCTGCCATTATTTTTAAATGTGTGACTCACAGAGCGGGAAAGAAAAGTTCTACCTGCAGCCACTAGTCCTGATGCTGGTTGTACCTTGAGTCCATCTGGATTTGAGGTGTGAGGGCTTTGCTGTGTGTGTGTTTTATTTGCATGTCTTCAGTGTCCACCTCTCTTTGCAATGATAAATGTGTAAAACATGCACCAGTCCGTTTATAGTGTCTGTGTTGCACAGAAACGGACCCTCACACACACACACACACACACACACACACACACACACACACACACACTACACACTAAACCCTCTAATCAGGCGTGTTTCCAGTTGGTCAGGCTGATGAATTAAAGTAAATGTTGTTCTGTCTGGGCTGGTCTGAGGATTGTGTGTGTTGACATGGGTCAGATCCTTTTTTCATGTGTGGTTTATGCAAATGTGCGTGCCTGTGCATGACATGAGACATAGGTAGCCACCCCCTGTCTCTTTACAATCAAGGGCATGTGAAGCCATCTCTTCACATACACACTAAATGCTCTTAATCACCAGCCGTTGTGTGTGTGCGTTTTCGTGTCGGAGGATTATGTCCTAAGCAGAGCAGCGAGGCGTAGACAGAGTCTGGATCAAATCAAGTCAAATTAAAGGCACTTTGTGGTGATTCACGAGTACATCTCTTCCCTTTGTGTGATGTGGTTAGTGAACCAGCAGCACACAGGTAGCAGGCGAGAGAAGCTAGTTTGAGAGAGGGTTCAGATGTTTGCCAGAACAGCTTCTATGCATCTTGGAGGGAAAGTGCATTGCAAAAAACTAATTTTGTCATCATACAACAAGATGTTGCATGAAACCATAATCACTCTCTCTCTCCCTCTGTCTCTTGGACTGTCTCTGTCAGATCAAGGCTCAGGAGATCATTTGGACCTGATGGAGTTAATTGGCGTCCCCCTCCCTCCCTCAGTCTCCTTCAGTCCTGGCTATGACAATTTCCCAGCCTACAACTTTGGGCCGGATGCCAACATTGGACGGCACACCAAGACCTTTGTGCCATGGTCATTCTACAGGGACTTTGCCATCATCGTCACGGTAACACTAGATAGTTGATTTTAGGGTTTTAAAGGGACAACTGTATCACGAGCTGTGTTAACATTTAACAGTCTCTCAGTCTTTAGTCATACTTAAAAGTCAAATTTCAGTTATATCAAGTTATATCTTACATCCAACATCTCTCTCATGTCTCTATCGCAGGTGCGTCCAGCCAGCCAAAGAGGAGGGGTACTCTTTGCCATAACAGATGCCCGTCAAAAGGTGGTAGAGCTTGGTTTGGCCCTAACTCCAGTCAGTGAGGGCCTCCAGAACATCTTAATGTACTACACAGATACAGAGCACGCTTCCCACAGCCACAAAGCTGCTGCCTTTGCTGTCCCGGATATGACTGACCAGTGGACACGGTTCACGGTGAGTCACAGTTTAGATGACGCTGGGCTTTTATCCATTTGGGGAATGCGAGTAAAGACGAGTAAATGATCAACTAAAACACATGCAAGACTAAGACACGCAATAATGTGTGGACAAACCACAAAGTCAAACTTACATTGAAATAATTTGTCTCCAGAAAATATAATGTTTTCTGAGCTTTTTAATTATACATACTTCAAATCCCTGCTCTGCCTGGCAGGTGGCGGTGGAACACGACGAAGTGCGACTTTACATGGACTGTGGTGAGCCAGAGAGAGTCCATTTCCACCGGGGGGCGAAAAGACTGACTTTTTCTCACAACTCAGGCATCTTTGTGGCCAACGCAGGCAGCACGGGGCTTGATAAGTTTGTGGTAAGTCAATAACATTTGTGTCTAGTGGAAGACTAAACTGGGTACTCAGGGGAGCAATATCATTCAAATACAACAAGAACAACACAGTCAATTTTCTGATCAGGCTAATTGCATGGACAAGGTTATAAAACAGGATGTGCCTCGCTTGTGCCTGATTTACATCTTCTTCTGTAAAATCCATCGTCAGTGCAATGCTCCTGACGCCTCAGACTCATGTACACCTCATCAGATCAGTTCTGATGGATCACAGTGAGCAGAGAGAAACATTATGAGTTTGATGATCCACTTCTGACTCAGTTCAGAGGGTCAAATGTCATGTCAACCTGTAGTGAGCACGGGTTCTGCTGTAGACATCGGGATCAGAGAGAGGAAGTAGGAAGGGAGGACATGAAGAAGAGGAGGTTGCCGTGTTGATGGGAGGAGAGGATGGGGGAGTACTGCAGTGGCTGATGAGGAAGTCAGAGATGTCAACGATGCCTAGTTGCGGTCAGGCCATTGCTGTCATGTCAAGTGCGGTAAAGTTGAACATTATGCAGAACTCTAAAGTAACTATGTGTGAAATGTTCGTCTAGAGTCTTTGGTCTATTTAATGACAGCATACGTTGTTAAAAAGGAAAACAATGTTAGCTGCACCCCGAAATTACCATGAGAGGAACTGTCAGTCCATCACTCCAACAATGCTGACAAAAGTTTCTGCTTCGTGTAGCCTGACATTCTGAACAGGTTATCTGAAGCATGACCACAGCAAAAGTGCGTAGTCAGCAACAGTCAAGCCCAGTCAGAAATATCTGGATCAGTTCTGCGTGTGTGTTTAAATAAAGTGTTTATTTCAGGGAGCTGGTTAATAGCTCTGTCTTCCTCTTTCTGTGTCTTTTAGGGTTCCATTGAGCAGCTGGTGATAAAAGATGATCCCAGAGCAGCCGAGGAGCAGTGTGAAGACGACGACCCTTATGTGAGACAAGCACACACACAGTAGTAGTATGTGTAGTCTCACAGCAGAAACGTGCAAGTGTCAAGCAAGAAAAAAATATTACCGCTAATAATGAAACTGATGCATCGACATCACCCTCTAGTGGTCAAATAAACGTTGCACCACTTTAATCAGACTGTTTTACTGTAGGCTATGTCTCTAAAGTCAGTGCATGACATGATGTTTTGAAAAAAGGCCTCAGGATACGCCAGCGGAGACGACAGTCTGGACGACAGAGAGCAAGAAGAAGAAAAAGAGGAGAGAAAAGTCACAGCAAAGGTAGGCAGGATGTTAAGAGGTTCACTCTGATGCTCCTACATGAATGAGAAGTCCCCCTCTGTTAGTTGTTTGTTAAGTAATTCAGTTTCTTGGATTTCTGGGTAGACTGGTCATGAAAGGTGATCCGACCAATCAAAGCCACCAATATCAACAGTCACATTATGTTGAACCTGATATCTGTGTCGTCTTCACTGAACACACTTTCAACATACAAAGTGAAAAGGTGAGCAAGCTCTTCCTGTGACTGTGGATTAGACCTGTCCAACATCCAGAAGGAACTCTGGACCATTCTCCCTCATACGACTGCTTCAGCTCAGACGTCCACACCCGATGTATCAACCATCAGGTGTGGACAGGTCTCCTCACGTCATTCCACAGCATATCTCACTGAACGAGGAATGTGGTCCAGGGAGGCAGCAAAGGGACCTCCATATTATGATGCTTCACTGTTGGGATGTTGCCATCAAATGCAGACACAGGACATTGTTACTTTCTGTGATTGTAGTTATGGGGGAGGTGTTGGGGATGCAGGGGTATTAATCCCACCGCTAGATGCCCGTAAATGTTCAGTGCAAAATAACATCCACACTTTCCAGGTGCAACACAAGAAACTACATCAGATTGGGATGTAGAAGGTGGCAGGATTGAATCCCAGCCCAGACTCCTAGCCCAACCCCCATACTAGGTGTGTCCTTGAGCAAGACACTAGCTCCTTGAAAGTCGCTTTGGATAGAAGTGTCTGCCATGCAAAGTAAAAATAATCCATTCTACATAAAGAAAACATTTACTTATAATACTTCTATACATTAGTACTTTAGCTAGTGTCTGTGTACTTAACTTTTTAAAGGCTGGACTTTTACTTAAGTAAATGATCTGAGGACATCTCGCCTCCTTATCATCAGGACTCTAAACATCACTCCTTGTGTATGTGCTTTTTTTTTCCTGTTCCGGTAACTTTCATCCTCCCACGACCAGGAAGTCAGTCTGACCCCAAACATCCCATAATTAAAACTGATGCCAAAGCTTAAAAGGAAACTGTCCCTCACTAGGAGACATTAGTCTCTTCTTGGTGAACATGTGCTTTTTGTGGTCTTTAGGTCTTTATCAGTAACAGCGTAGACACTTTGTCAGACAAGAGTGAGTCCTCATTAATGCTTCCATCAGGTAACTAACATGTCACAATTTACAGGAGGACAACAGCGCTCCAGTCAGAGCTCCGCCCACTGAGTTTCCAGAGGTGGAGCTTGACGAGTACGCTGGTCACATGACACCAACACAGGCCTACGAAGAAATGTTAAGAACAGGTCAGAAGGAACATCAGTGTAATTTGTTAGTCACTACATTTAAGAAATGATAACATTTTGTTTAACCTGTTATTTAGTTTTCTTGATGAATTAGAAAACTTTTGTACTTTCATGAAAAAAAAAACTCCAATCTGAAATCAATTTTTTTACATTTCTGACACACGATGACATTACATGTAACGTTTCCCACACCGTTTTTCAACTCAGCTGCATACTGCACACAGTAGAAACAAAAATCATCGGACTGATATCAAGTTACGTCATAGAAACCGTCACAAAACCTGATAATGTCATGTGTTGTGTTCAGGGCCCCACCAGACACAGGAGCCAGGAGAGAGATCAGGAGATGTGAGTTCAAACATGGACATTACTTCCTGAAACAACATCACAGTTTGGGTTCTTTACACACACAAATGATAGTGACTCCTTTATGTGAATGTTTATTTCAGGGTCACATCAGGCCTGGGTTGAAAGGAGAGCCTGGAGATCCTGGACCACCTGGTCCCCCTGGTTCCCCTGGGCATGCCCCTCTACCTGGGCAAGCTCAGCCTGGACCAAGTGGGCCACAAGGACCAACAGGGACCCCTGGATCCCCTGGACAGCCAGGGAAAGATGGACAGCAGGTCTGTGTGTGTCAGAAAGAGCATTCCATAGTATGGGTATAGTTCAAACAGTGTGTGTGTGTGTTTTCATTCTTATATGAAGTTAATATGATTTTCATCCTTCACAGGGAAGCAAGGGTGATAAAGGAGATCCAGTGAGTTGATTGTTTATCTCTTCAGTTTTATAGCTTTTTATCATGTGTCATAACTAAATAGTGTTTTGCCCTCCAGGGCCAGAGAGGAAGTCAGGGCTTTCCAGGTTTGGGTGGAACACCTGGAGCCAAAGGAGAGAAGGTGCAGTGAAACATCCATGGTGTTGTTGTTTTATGGTGTGACACCGCATGTACAAGAATAGGATGATCTTCTCTCTTACCATCTTCCTCTTCACCCTTCCTTTACAGGGAGAGCCAGGAGTCGGTGTGCAAGGCCCTCCTGGCCTTCCTGGACCACCTGGACCTCCCAGATCCCGCAGTGTACCTGTAAGTGGCACAGTTTTTGTTTCAAAGAAGCATGTAGCAAATGAAGATGAAGTCAAAGACAACGTAGGAAGCATCCCGTCCATGTCAGTGGATGTCTGTGTTCATGTGCATTTCAGTATGGAGAAGACGCCTTGGGATCTGGGATTGAAGACCTGGAAAATGATGCTGAACTTACCAGGGTAAGTTAAAGACCAGGGAATATATGTGATGTTCTTTTTGATGTGCCAGTCCTAAAGAAAATGAAAAATCTCTTTCTTCCAGGGTCCTCCTGGTCCACCGGGGCCTCCCGGACCTCCTGGTCTTCCTGGAAGCAACTTGTCACCATCTGCGACCGCTGGGGGCCACCCAGCAGGGCCAAATGGTGCCCCTGGTAAAGAGGGGGTCCCAGGCAAACCTGGAACACCCGTAAGTCACCCAGATGATAGCCATTATGTTTCACCGTCTCCAATATATATCTACACTGACATCAGCACAGGCTACACGCTTTTCTCAGTCCATTAAATGCTGTCTACAAATATTATTATAAGGCAGAAGGTTACACTGACTGGGCTTGAGCTCACTGGAACACACACATTTCCCTCATTTTCTCGAATGCACCAAATCACTTTTGTCTTATCAAGCAGAATGGAGTCGGGGGGAATGTAAGGCTTTCACATTACTGGGAATCTGGAAATGCCAGAGAAGTTTGAATAGAAGCCATTCACATCCACATGTTTCTGTACTGTATGGAGTGTTGTCAATGACGTTGTATCTATGTATCTATATAGGAGAACCTTGACTTCCCTTTATGTCTTACACGTGTGTCAGAGTAATCTGGATTTTTACCATCATTGAATATTGTGTATATCTATTTTAATGTTTTCTGACCAGCCTGTGGTTTACTCTCTCTCTCCCCTTTCTGTCTCCCACTATACTCATTCTCACTTCTACTTCATCTCACCAACCTTTGTCCTCTTTCCACCTTCTACCCCTTTCCTACATCTCTTTTTTCCCCCCTGACTCTGTTTCAGATGTTTGACCATTGGTTTAGTGGTTCTGGGCCAAATGGGTCAGGTTTGAGTTCAGAGTTGACCTCTGAATTTGGTTCAGACCTTGGCTCAGTTTTCAGTTCTGAATCCAGTTCTGTGTCTGGGTCTGGGCTTGACTTTGTGTCTGCTTGGGGCTCAGGCAAGGTATACTGCTTGCTGTGGCATAAAAGGCAGAAATACAGTCAAAAGCCAGTGTATTGAAGAGGCAACATGATATACTGTGACAATGACTGTATGATATTTTCTGAACTGCTGGTTGGCAGCTAACTAAAGTGAAGCTTGCTAAAGTGCTTTGTATGTGTGCTCGGACTAACCTCTTTCTTTGGACTCTCATGGAACCCAAAGCTCCTTGCTTGGAATTTTGTCAATTCTTTTTGGTTGGTTTGCTTTCGGTTGACGTTTTGTCATCACCAAGTGATACATTTCAGCATGAGGCTTCACTTTATAATGATAAAGTGACTCAACTGAAAGGAACTGACCACATACTTGCTGTATAAGCTTATAACCTCAAGTCAAATACAGATTTTATCCAACACGGTGAAGGAACAAATCTGCCTTTTGCATTTGGCTTTATTAGTTTCTCTTTTTGGATACTGCTGTACTGTATAGTGATTGTTCTCTGACAAGGCACTCTGATGGTTTATTTTCTCAGGATTTGAAATGGCTCAGTACATCATTGCTCATTAAACAAAGTTTATTTATGACCCAGTAGTGCTTGAAAGTGTTCTCCATTTCTTCATAAATACGACACAATTGTGATTAAATCAAATCCTACTTTCAAGTCCTGAAAGTAAATAGAACATACAAATAGAAAACATACCACTTCCTGGATCACTAAAGTGTGTAAATGACAGGATTATCAATACATGTGAAGTGAAAATTAGTGTCAGGTACGTATTTGAATAATTGACTTTGTCTCTTAGGGTTGTGCTAATGTTGCACAGTCCTGTTGTAATAGGTAATTCTTTCTTCGTCATGTGTTTCATTTGAGAGGCTAACGTCTCCCTGTGCAGCATTTAACCTTCCTCTCCATGGATTATTCTGCTCCCTATGGCTAATGTCCATCTGACAGTCAAGCATCTCGGGGATGTCTGTATGCTGTTGTGGTGTATATGAACTCGTTAGAGTCAGTTGTATTGTTGTAGTCCCATCTTTTAGTATGCTTCTAGAATGTAATGAATAATTTAAACAATCATTTCATTCTTCTATTTGTGGAAACTGAGAACATTACAAATGGTACATAGCTTTCACGCACCACTATAGAACAGCACTTTCATAAACAAAGGCTGTAAATGCTGATTGAAACAAACAACACATTAATGTTTAATTCAGTTTTTGAGCCTAAGCTTGCGTTTGTGTGACAACAGAAAAAAAATCAGACAGATAAATCCTCTAGGGATGCATGAAATTTGAAATCACCATCAATATCTCCATCCTGCCACTAGAGGGAAATATTTTTCTATTAGGATTTAAGAGACACAGATCTGAAGAGCCACGTGTAAGCAGCGAACAGTTCAGTGTGCCTTGGGTTTGATTGTGCCACTGAAAAGGTCTGAGGCCTCCGGTGCACAATGCTCTCAAAGGACTGAAACATTGCTGTACTTTGGTCTGGTGCTTCTTGATTAAAGGAATACACACAATTTAAAGAGGTCAGCTTTCGCGGTGAGAAAACGATAAAGTCATCCTTACCTCTGAGGTGGCTGATTCTACTGCATCGTGATTTTAACTTTAGCTGAAGGATAGTTAGCAGTCAAAACAAAATAAAGCTTCAAAAACACATAGGGAAAAACACAAAATCTGTTATTTGGAAAAATTTAAATGAAGTAACAATGAGCCAGCACTGCTGTGATCGTATCACTTAAGGAAGCTGACTGAGTATTCCTTTAAAGACACAGGCCTCCACCATTGGATTTGCTCTTTACCAAAATGTCAACAGATGTCTTAGCATCCAGCTGCATTGTTCATCCATACTGGAATCTTTTCTATAACTCTTTTTTTGTCTTTGTGCCTTCACGTATTTGTACGGCCAGGGTCTGGCAGGAAAAGACGGGGCTCCAGGTCAGCCAGGGCGTGTGGGAGACAAGGTAATTCTTATCAACACCTGGAAGCTCGCTGAGCTACAGTCTCTTTCTCGCTGTGTCAGCAGAGAAGGGGAGATGAACAGTACAGATTATATCCAGTGTATGTACAGTATGTACACGTCTAATCATACATGATGAAGGCTCACACCAGAGGTAATACTTTCTTCCACCTTGACATCTTTAGGGTGACCAAGGGTTACCTGGGCCACCTGGACCAAAGGTAATTCATATTCATCATGAAGTAGGGAAAAACTAAATCTCCTGCACATGTATATTATATGATGAGCATATTTCTTTTTTCCCAAATAAAAAGTTTGAGTGTTGAGTTTCCTGTTTCTCTTTCACTGTGCAGGGTGAATGTGGAGCTGAGGGCAAAACAGGGCTTCAAGGGCCCCATGGACCCAGTGGTCCGCAAGGTGAGAGAGGCCCAGCAGGGCCACCGGGACCCCCGGGACCCCCTGGACCCCCTGGAACTCCAGGACCTGCAGGAAGGAGTTTTTTTGCCGAGGTGACAGTCTTTCAAACCAACCACCAACACTGTGCTATGATGGTATCCAATGAAGCTGTTGGGTTCATTTACTGAAGCGGAGAAAACGACACATTTGCCTCTTGGCAACAAATAAAGATCTTTGACTTTAATTGAATTGAATCTTTCATCGTAATGCGTAACACCGCAGTTTTGGTTTTAGGATATGGAGGGGTCTGGCAAGAACGACATGCTCATTGAAGCTGGAGCCAGAGGCCCACAGGTCAGCGTGAGTGTGTGTGTTTTTAATGGAAACTACATGTATATTATACCAAATACAGAAAGTGTTTTCTGATTTGTTTTTCCTAGGGCCTCCCCGGCCTACCTGGCCCACAGGGACCTAAGGTAATCTATTTCTGCACAAGCCAGGAAGTGGATATTATTCTGAGTTTAATGATTGGTGGTGAAGTGATTCCTGATTCCTCTGTCAGCAGTGTGTCTTAAAGATGTTCTGTTGTGTTATTTGCAGGGTGAAGAAGGAGCTGCAGGTGCTCCTGGGCTCTCCGTTAAGGTTCGTTGATTCTGATATGGCTCTGTTCATAAAAGCTCTGATCATTAGGCTCTTAGCTCAGTCTTACTGTTTAAATCCTTTGATTGATTTTACTATCCTAAAATCATAAATAACGCTATGCTGTGTGATTTCAGGGTGAACCAGGGGACCCAGGACCACAGGGTCTTCAGGGACCTGCTGGACTACCAGGTCCAAGGGTAGGTAACAAACAAATGAGTTGATAACTCTTGTTAATATTTCATTTTTAATCATTTTACATATATTTTCTCAGGGGGCCAAAGGAGAAAAAGGCAGCTCAGGACTCAAGGTGAATGTATGAATATCTCACAGGGCTGATGTGATATAGGTTGATTGTTGCTACCTACACTAGATCATTTATCTAAGCGGCCTTAAACTTAAATGTCTTCTCATTCCCTTTCACGTGTGCTACAGGGTGATCGTGGTGTTGATGGACATAGTATCCCAGGGCCACCTGGTCCTCCTGGACCTCCTGGACCTCTGATTAATCTGCAGGATGTAAGCACGCTCTACACAACATCCACACACAAGTTCAATACACAGAGGTGCCACATACGAGCTGTAGAATTGAATTTAGTGGTGATTCCCAGATGTAATCACTTTATGTTCTTTCTCCAGGTGTTCCTCAACGTTACAGATGGTGTTTTCAACATCAGTGAGGTCAGAGGACCACGAGGGCCCATGGTGTGTAGAAATTATAAGATGCAAGCATTTTACTGTTATTGTGCCACAGCTGAGGATGTGAACACGTGCTGCTGAATCCTCGTTACTGTAGCATAATTATTGCATTTCAGTGTAACCACATGGGTTTTAACTGCACCAAAAATGTCGATTAACTCAACATTGTGTCTGCATGGGTTTTCTTGTTGCAGGGCCCCGAGGGTTTGCCTGGCAGAGCTGGATTTCCTGTAAGATCATTTTTTAACACTGCTATAGACTGAGGATGCATGTGCACATTATTTGCAGTTCGTAAACAAAGATGTAACAACTTCTTTTCATTTTGCTTTTGCTGTCACGGGGGTGAAACAGGGAAGGTAAAGAACAGCCATGTTTGAGTCGCCTTTATTTCACTGTATGTTATTTCAACAGGAAGTTCTTATAGTAACCCCAGGTCCTATGAAAAGAAACCAAACCAACAAGCTGTTAGATTTAAAGATGCTATTCTTTCATTATTTTCCCAGGGCCCCAGGGGACCAAAGGGAGACAAAGGCCCTGCAGGTGTGCAGGGCCCATTGGGGCTCAAGGTGAGAATCCCAACGTGATGAAAGTGTTGAACAGTAGAAAGTGCTTTAGAGTAAATATCACTGTCTAACTATCTGACAAAGTGGATTCTACCCCAGGTCAATATAATAGTTTTTTCTCTTAAGTATTTTTACATAAAGCCCTGATCATTTATATACAGTGTCAAGTATTACAGTTTTACTTAAAAACATCTGACCATAACGCAGTACAAATACATGCATCAATGCAGGCAACTCCAGCTCTGACTTTTACTTACCGTTTGTTTATAATAGAGACAAATTGCAAAATAATCGAATGAAAAAAGAAATGCCAGCAGAATTATTTTATAAAAGACATTTTTTGTTTGTACACTGGATACTACTGATCAGAATAAAATGAAGAGCCAAACTTTTAGATTCAGTTACATTTATTTGCATTAACAGGGAGAAAAGGGAGAACCAGGGGTGACCATTGCTGCTGACGGATCAGTGTTATCTGCACCAAGAGGCCCCCAAGGGCCTAAAGGCAATAAGGTACTAGACAAGTAACCGAGTTGACTCTAATCATCTAATTTTCAAGTTTTGTACCCAGTAACTGATGCTTTTATTAGAGCAAGATGTCATATTCTATGTCGACGCGTCTGCAGTGTAGATTTATGCGTAATTTCATTAAGTTCTATTTAATATAAGCTCACATGTGCATTTATTTAGGGTGACCGTGGGTTCCCAGGACCACCTGGACAGATGGTGAGCTCATTTTATCGAAAATTAATATGTAGTAACATATCTATGTTGCCTGAAAACTTCTATCAGCTTAAGAAATGTTTATTCTATTGTTTGTGCTGATTTTAGGGCCCAATAGGACCTGCTGGACAAAAAGGAGAATACGGTTTCCCCGGTCGCCCAGTGAGTACAGTTTATTTAGCTGTGTGAAAATACAGAGTCACAAGCCAGTGTTCTCCTAGCTCCTTTCTCAAGCCTGACTAAACGGGGGGGGTTGTGTCAGGAAGGGCATCCAACGTAAAAACTTATATCTGCTAAATCAAACATTAAGAATCATAATAAACTCCAATGCCGGATTGGTTGGGACCAAGGATAACAACGACTGCCTCCGGTGCTGTTGGCCAACATGGCAACAGGGCGCTGGTGAAAACTGTGCTACTGCTGGCTGGTAAAGGGAGAGAGCTGGCTGATATGATGCAGAGATGAAAGTAGATATATTCTGTGTGCAGGAGACCAACACAGGAACAGAAATGGAGCAGGAGTAATTGTTAGGGAAAATTATGTGAATAGTGTTAAGCTGAGAAGAGTGTCAGAAAGGGTGAGGACATAGGATGAGTCTGAAGTTGGAAATCAAAGGGGCTACGTTGAATGTTGTCAGTGTGTATGTGCCACGGGTGGGATATGTGATGGAAGAGAAAGAGGAGTTCTGGACTGAGTTAGATGAAGTGGTAAAGTATTCCTAGGATAGAGAGACTAGTGATGGGAACAGATTCACTGGACATCCAAGCAGGTAGACAACATATTGAGCAAGGTGCATCCTGAAAGTGATAGGTGACTGTAAGGTGGTGTCAAGGGAAAATGAAGCTTGGTGTATTCTCTGGACCAAGAAAAGAGGGAGAGAGGGAGACTTGGTGGTGGCATGAGGAAGTACAGGGAAGTATTAAAGTACATAAAAACAGGTGGTAGAGGATGGTGCAGGACATGTATGAGGACAGCAAGGCAGTGAACATTATTGACATAGTATTAGTGTTCAACTATCATTATCACTTTATTACAAAGAATAATTCTCTGTCCTTGTGTAGGGAAGACCTGGCATGGCTGGAAGGAAAGGCGACAGAGGAGATTCAGTTGGTCTACCGGTAAGAGGAAGCACTTCAAGCTAGGCGTTTGGCTTTATCAGCCCTCTCTCTCAGCTCTCATCAGTCTGCCTGTGTTCTCTCTGTCTCAGGGACCACCAGGTCCTCCCGGCCCACCCGGACCTGCAGGAAGAATTCTTGGTCTGAATGGAGTAAGTATGAATCGGTGGTCTCCGTAAATGAAACCTGCTTCACCTGTAGTGTTTTGAGTAGTGGAAGCATTTAGTCTGACGATGCTGCTCTTCTTTGAATCTTGAAGACAGTGTTTCCCGTGCGCCCCAGACCGCACTGCAAAAAGGGACGAGTAAGTCTGAGTCAGACCATCTGATTGGTCTCTTTCACTTTGAAATCGGACTATTTAGTGGTTCTGTTGGTGTGTGGGTGTGGCAGCATGGCGGCTTCCTCATCTGGGCTACAAACAGCAACCCCCCATTCCTCACCCCTTCTGTTACCTCCTTTCAATTTCTCCTCCCATCGCTGTGTGCTTCATGTCTCTGGGTCTGGCCTCAGTTCATCAGGAATTAACACAGTCGGTTTACAAGTTGTATTTTATTCTCGCACAACAAAAAGTAAGTGCATCCGCTTGCCTTGTCTGTTCTTGTCCTCCTCATCACCTCAGAGAGGAGATCGCTGGATCTCCTCCGATGAGAGGAGATACATGAGTGCAAACTTATACTCATTCTACTGTATGTAGTGAAACTCACAGCAAATCACTTTCAGTTCAGTCAATTTAAACTCTCACTTGCAAAGAGTTTGCTCCTAAAACGTTTGCATTTCTAAACTTTCCAGTATTAGAGAAGCGATGAAAGTGAGATAAATCAGACTGTGGTCTTCATTTCGTTGATTGATGCAATCCTCTGTGTTCATGGGTTTGTGGCTTCTCCTACACAGTCTCCTGTGTGGCTCTTGTTATGCTGTAGTATCTCTTTCATGGCTGAATTCCAATCAGCAAAACCATGCAGCAGTTATTGTTGTGCCAGTGTGTCAACACAAAATTCATTATCATCGTCATATTGAACGGCAATGGCCTGAATAGGCATTTTACCAGATTCTGCCTAGAAGTGGTTTTGGGCCTTGGTGCTGAAAAATCCTGATTGGAACTCACCTGTTACACTTTGGTTTTGGTGAAGACATGAATCTTTAAACTGCACGTGAAAATCGTTTGTTTGCAGGACAGCTCACAACAACCACAGTGAGATGAAACGTTAACCCAAAGAGATGCTAAGGAAAAGTACAAAGTGACCACATACTGTTTCATAAGACTCAAAATGGCCACAGAGACACAAACGGATCTAAAATGTCGCGCTTTGGGATCCACCATGAACAGCTTGCGGTTTTTTTACTCTTTGCCAGATACTATTGTGTTTTATTGTCAACATGATCGTCTGGCAGGGGCTTGACTGAGGTCACTGATGAGTTTTGTAGCCCTTTAAACTTAATCCTGACTGTATTTTAACTTTTCTAAAAGGGGGTTTTGAAGTACTGACACCAATGTTTTAATCTTTCATGTTTGCCTTTTTTTATATAACCCACATTTCTGTGACTTTAACATATTGTTTATAAATAAGTAACTGTGTAACTGCTTAGGCTCTTTGTCATATGTGCTTGTGTCTGTGTAGGAGTCAGAAACAAGAGGAGATTCATTTGGAGCTAAAGGAGACAAAGGAGACGCGGGACCACGTGGAGAGCCAGGCACACCTGGTAAGCGCTTAGCTGCCACTGCCTCACTTACATGCTTACACTGATAAGATTAAAACCAGCTGCTTCTTTCATTTATGTTGTGATGTGATTTTTTTATATCTGCAGCACCTGGATTACCAGAGGTAATTTTGGTGAGTACTGATGGATCACACACTGCGTCTAGATTCAGAGCAAGTGACCAGCAATGTCTTAAAGAATGTGTGTGTGTTTTTATGTTATTCATGAGTGAATCCTTTACGTAGAGTCCATCTTTATAGGGCACAATATAATACTCAAGTATGTATCGTTCCGATGCTGATCATTCTGCTGCTGCCTAGTGCCCCCCCCCCCCCATAGAAAGTAGAGCTATAGGTCTTTTTCTAAAAGCATCTCTTTGTGGATCAGGGTGCTAGTGGTGATCAGGGATACAGAGGACAGAAGGGACAAAAGGGTGATGCTGGTCCACCTGGTCGTTCAGGACTGCCAGGGAGGTCAGGACTTGTGGTGAGTTTGAATAATAATAATTAGCTTTTTACTTTTCCTTTCTACTATTCCAGTGTTTTGATCTGTTTGTGAATATACCAGAGTCTGTGTTGATTTCTGTAAAGACACATTGTCTGTGTACCTGTTTCCATAGGGTCCAAAAGGTGAGTCCATTGTGGGTCCTCAAGGTCCTGTTGGTTCACCCGGTCTGCCAGGAGGCCCTGGGATTGGACGACCTGGTCCCAGAGGGCCGCCCGGCCCTGCTGGACCCCCGGGACATGCACCTGCATATGAATCAGGTAGTTGTGTGGAGGACTGACAAACAATTCACTTTGGCTGACGTCTAAACCAGTCACTGTGAACATGGTGATGATGACTCGTTGCCTCATGTCTGTCTTCAGCTGGCAATATCCCCGGCCCGCCTGGTCCTCCCGGTCCACCAGGATCTCCAGGAGATGCCAATCCAGTAAGATACTTGTTGTCCCTGGGGCCAGGCATTTTATTCTTGTTCTGCTGTATTTAAGCTGTTGAGTCGTCTCAAAGATTTGTAGTGATATTCCAACCACCTGCAAACATCTGCATGTCACTAGTGAATGATATGTCTTCAAAGTGGCGCAAGGCGCAGCACCGACGCTGTGATGTTGTGCATTGTCAGGTGACTACCTATACAACAATCCAGGAGCTGAGTAAAGAGAGGCATCGGGCTGCAGAGGGAACACTGGCGTACGTGTCTGAGAGGGGAGGAGAGCTATACGTCAGGACACACGAAGGATGGCGTAAGATCCAGGTGTGTACTGTGTTCTCCTTTTGTGTACAAACGTCTATTACCAAACACTGAGGTGTTAATATATTTTATAATTGAATTTACAAGGGATTTTCTTACTTTTTTGTTATCATTTAATAGAAATGACTGGTGAATATAGCTTTAACACTCTCTCTGTCTGTGTGTGTCTGCTTTTTTCAGCTGGGAGAGTTGGTCCCTTATGATGCTTCCTCCTCAGCTGTGTCCCAGGCCCTCAGCAGGCCCGGAGAATGGAGCAAACTGCACAGGATTCACAGCCAGGTACAGACAAACACACACACACACACAAACTCTCTCTTTGGACAGAGATGCATGTTTCTAATCCATGTTTGTATTAGGAGCTTCAGGAGGGCAGGAGAGGATATCAGCCCAGCTATAATGTACTACCACAGACCTTCAACGCTGTGCCTGGGGTGAGTGTAGGAAACAGGGGTCCACTCTTACACACACCTACTGCAGACTTTCATTGTTTAAGTATGAAATATATTTTTCTCCATCCCAGCTCCACCTGATAGCTCTGAACGCCCCTCTGAAAGGAGACATGCGTGGCATCCGAGGGGCAGACTTCCAGTGCTACCAGCAGGCCCGTTCCATGGGGCTGACGGCCACCTACAGGGCCTTCCTGTCCTCGCACCTCCAGGACCTGGCAACCATTGTGAGGAAGTCGGACCGCAACGACATGCCAGTGGTTAATCTCAGGGTGAGGATTTACACGTGTTCCACTGGTGTGATCTGCTTATTCAGACACGGCTCCTGCACAGTACTTGAATACACACATGACACAAAGATCCTGCGGGTCCGATTTATTTATCTGCTCTCTCCTCCTGCCAGGGTGAAGTACTGTTCAGCAGCTGGATGTCCATCTTCAATGGGAACGGAGGCACATTTAATCCATCCACACCTCTCTATTCCTTTGATGGGCGCAACATTATGACTGACTCTGCATGGTAAGTGTGTGTGTGTGTGTGTGTGTGTGTGTGTGTGTGTGTGAAAGACTGTAAGTAGTATTTGCATGGTGAGCAATGAAAGAAAATCATAGAAATTATAACATCCAATCTGTCTGAAAATACACAGGAAATGAGGAATCAAAACAGTTACATTTATTTTCTAAATAAAATGCAGCATCAGTTTGTTGTCCTACATACCAAGTACCAGTGTTTCACCAATTCCTGTTGATCGCAGCATGCATGTATTAGTAAGTGTATTCCAAGGGTTTTGAATTCATAAACGCATTACTTATTGTTCTGCTGGTCTATTTACTGGCAGTTTGGCAGCACATATCTCTGGACCTGTAGTGGAATTTAACTTCTACTTGTAGTGTAGTATTTTTTTTTTAAGGAGGAGCGTCCTCATTCGTCCTTCCCTGTCTTCTGTGTCCTGTAACTACCACTCACTGAGTGTCTCTCCCTCCTCTCAGGCCAGAGAAGCTGTTGTGGCATGGCTCCAGCACAACGGGCATCCGTCTGACCACTAACTACTGCGAGGCGTGGAGGACAGCTGACGTAGCGGTGACGGGCCAGGCCGCTCTGCTGCAGACAGGACGACTGTTAGGACAACACACCCGCTCCTGCTCCGATCACTACGTAGTGCTGTGCATAGAGAACACATATGTGGGCAACACACATCCAAGGAGGCCCTGAAGAGACACAAACAGACTTACAGCGCATACAAACACACACGTGTCGTGAATCTGTGACACATGAATGGGGAACACACAGGCACATACACACATCATGATGACATTCACATTCACAGACAGGGGGGGCACTTCTGTTCACACGTGCAGATATAACAAACAAGTTAACAAGCAGAAGCTTTCACTTTGTTTTCCTCTCCAGTTCCCACTTGCCCTCTGAAGAAATCCACGTCTAGATAAATGTGTAGAACCACAGCCAGTGTTTCTTTTTCCACGTTTGACTTCTAACCGCAAATTGTGGTTTTATATATTTGATGTATTTTTCCCACAGCTCCAGCTTCATATTGGTTTCCACTCATTTTCCTTCTTCTCCTAAAGTCTGTTTGATTTGTGAAGATTTTTTCAGTATTATGTTATTGTAGTCAAAGGTTGTTTGTAGGAAAAAGATAATGAAAATGAAGGGAAACCACCAGACAGCATCTTTTTGAATATTTGTGATTTTATACTTTATCATTTCCGTTCTCAGTCTGTGGAAATCACACATAAAGAAACGGGTCACGAATATATGCTTTTATTTTTTAAAAATGAAGAATCAGCTGAGCACTGTAGAAAACGTTGCATAGAGTATCTTGGACCAATTTTCAGGAAGGATTGAATGAGCATACAAACAAGTTGACAGAAACTACAACGTGTGTTCCCGCGGTGATGAAGAAACAACGTCAGCAGCAGACAAATACGATGCATCAGGCGTCGGACACAATGTGAACCGTTGAGAAAACACATCTACCGTTTACAGTTCTAGTGTAGGTACGCTGTGTGTAAATGACTTCCTCCAATCAACTGCTCACATGTCTGTCATGTTGTGGTCCAAGTCCTGCCTCAGTTCACCACCAAGATCTTCTCTGGACTGTTGACTCTGACGAGATCAATAAAAAATTTAGGTAAAACGTTGCGTTGAGGAGGTGAGTATGTGAATAATATTAATTCATAACGTGCTGAATCAGCTTCAATATATTAGGACTAATGTTTAGTGTTAGAGCTGAAATCAATGTGTGATTTGTATTTATACTGTAGCAGGACAGTGTGAAATCGAACCAGTTCACTTTGAGATTTAGGTGACCCCTAACCCCCCTCACCCCCCTAACCCTAACTGGGACGTGTGTGTATATATAAAGGTGGGAGTTGTTGTCCAGATGTTTTTTTTACTCTGTAGACGTAGGTTTTCTATGACACATTAAATGACTACACACACTGACTGAGTTCTAGTTCTGCCTGTAAAGATGATTTGATTTGCAGTATTATTTTTCCTGATGTTACCGTTTTAACTAAACCTGAGCTTCTGAGGAAAGAGGACATTTTTACTGACTGATGGTGCTCACACAATAAATGCCTTATCTTGTGGTTTTTTAAGTGGTGGTTGTGGATTTTCTGTGCTCTCAGGAACATGATAGACAGCTAGAAATAATATGTTTTTATAAAATAAAGGCCTGCTGGAATGGAGCCAACAGAGGTGACCTTAAATAACTGTGTTTACAGCGACATGAATATAACACTTAGCATAACTATGCTGTTTTTCAACGTGAGAGTAACGTCTGTTCTTTTTTCATCTGATAAACCCACTTCTCACGGATTAGAAGACTCAAAGTTTAACAAAAAATCTGTTTATTAAATGGATATTTACAGCACGTTCCTGAATCAAAACAGCAACACATTATCTTTTTATGCTGAGAATTCCTTTGTTTCCTTAAAAAAAAAAAACACCTACAACAACACATATACATCAGGTGTGCTTCCATTTTGAAAAGGTTTTAACCCCCCCCCCCTTTATTGCCCCGGAGGCTCAAGTATGTATGACAAGTTTTCAGCCTTAAAAATAAAAACGAGGACAGAGTAAATACACATCACTACAAACATACATCATTGAAACAAACTGAATTTAGAATGCGTAGAAAAGACCAAGACGCATTGCTATATTTGCATATTGGCTAATAAAACAGGTCGACTGAGAAGACGGTTTATAAAAAGGGTCTCCATAAAATCCATAGTGTGAAAGCCAAACAAAAAGAATAAACAGATTTAAAACAGGGCGATTTTATATGGTTGCATGATGATGTAAACGAGCCCAGACGTGCACAGAGCAGGAGAGTAAAGCCCAGCAACGCATCTCAGGATCAGAAGATTCCATTTAATGGACACATGGTGGATATGTACCACTGGTTCTACACAGATACAAAAATGACCTATTTCCATTTTTTACTTAATGTTTAAATTTATAATCAATCATTTTTCTGCTTCAAGAGTTATAAACTGTGTATGTGTGTGGTTCTTAAATTATTTGCCACACGAATCAGAGAGGCCAATAAACAACAACAAAAACACATTCAAATACAAACTTTATGTGATGTCTGGCTATAAAACACATCCTACGTTTTGTTTTTTCTTTAAAATATCATAATTTCTTTTTCAAGCTCCCACATTCACGAGGAGGAAGAAACAAATGGTTTTTGCACCTGTGTAAAATCTGCAACAACCTTCAATAAAAACAATACACAAACAGAAACTGAATGTGAAGCTGCTTCTGGAGTCTGGCAGACACTCCAACACAACAAATGTGACTAATTAATTATTCCGCATCAACGATTACTTCTCCACATGGGACCAGCTCATCATAATAAAAGTGACAAATGAAAGGAGATGTGCTCTCTCGTCATTCTAGGCGGAGTCTGACTGTGGCTAAGCTGCTGCTGCAGTGAAACGGGAAACGATACAACGCTGTTAGCCTGCGACACAAACAGTGACCAGTGTAAACCACGAGGGGAGGCCTGGATTTCCTGCGTAGCTAACACACAAGCCATCGCATGCAGGCAAACTCCTTTTCTAAAACCATCTAAATGCGACAGGAGGGAAAGCTGCCACTGCAGTTTCAATGTGAAACTGATGTGTGACACAGATACATGTCCCTAAGAACCAAGGTCCAATTTTAATCTGACCGAGCAGAACTCTCCTGTCCATCTACAGTAATCTAGCACTGTAGATAAACAGTGCTAGATTACTGCGAACGCCACGTGTGTTCCAGGTAACTCAAGTTCAGCACTTTTTAGATCAATCGCTGAAACGCAGTTATGAGGCGTCAGCTACAAAATACAACACCGAGTCAGAAAAGAGCTGAACATCTTCATCCAAGGACGTAAGCCCTCAACGATTCTGCTAAAATGAGAAAGGTCCACAAATGTCTTTCAGGAAAGATGCAAAGCAAAGACTCCACCCTGTTCTTCGTGCAAGCACTCTCCACACTGACGAGCCACAAATAAGCTGAAGATGAAGAACCTCTGCACTGAGGAGATGTTTCTGTTCAGAGTAGAATTAAAGTAGTTTCTAGGTGTTGTACATCGTTTACAAAACGTGGCTGCGCTCTGTGCTGAAAAAAACATCATGTAGACGAGATTTTGATCTGAAATGTCAAGTCAGGCCTTAAAACAGCAGCTTTAAAACGACCCCCCCCCCCACCACCACACACACACACACACACACACGCACGCACACACACACACACACACACACACACACGCACACACACACACGCACACACCCCAGCTCATCACTCTGAGACTTTAGCCGCCTCAAAGTTGACGGCCAGCTTTCTGTTCTTCCTCTTGGAGGCGGAGCCAGGAGTGTGGCCTGTCGATGGGGCATTTTGTCGGGGGGGCGTGCACTGGGCTGCTGTTGTCGGGGAAACGGCATCTGCTTGACTGGGGCTGGACGACAAAGGGATGCTGTTGGCAGTGTGTTGGTGCGGCCGTTCACTCGGTGGTCCGCTCTGACCGTGAGACTGGGCATGTTGCTCATTCTGGACTTTCTGTGATTGAGTCCTAGCCACAGTTTGGGCGGCATTGTAAAACTCCCGAGTTTCCTGGTTCTTCTTGTTGGCTGACACCCTTTTCTTGGTCACCTGTGAGGATAAAGGACAAAGCTTTGGTAAAATAATGGGAGACCGGCTTCATGGGCATAAAGTAACAAGCGTGTGTTCCGTGTTGGACCTGGAGCGGGATGAACTGGTTGTGTGAGCCGATGGGCAGTGCTGTTGCAGGCTGGGAGCGGGCAGCACCAGGGAAAGTTCCAGATGCTCCATAAAACTGTTGGTGGTGAGGAGGCAGTGGCATTCCCCACATGGGGGCAGGAGCGTAACCTTGGTGGGGCAACAGCAGGCCACCTGGAGAAAAAGAACAAACATCGATAAAGATCCAAATCAGCTCCCAGAGCAACCTCAACTGATCTGGAAGGTTAGGAGGTCATACTCGCCTTGTTGGCTGAACACTGGGGCCATGCCTCCCAAGGATGGAGGTCGTATCTGGGCCACTCCTGAGTATAGAGGAGGTGGGAGGGGGAAGCCTGAGCCCACTGAGTTCTACAGATACACAGGACGACAAAGAAAAGCTTCAAGATATCAGACTCTGGTGTTCTGGGAAACCAGAGACTGAGAAGCAAAAGTAAAATAAAGATACATGCAAACACGGGCTAAACCGCGGTGTTTCTAAACCTTCGTATCTCTGTGACTGATGTATAGAACCATACAAACTGTGAATGACATGTCCGCTATAGGAACAATGAGCTAAATAATAATAACAACAGGTTTTGTGTGTGTCCTGTACCAGTCTTTGGAGGGCGAAGAAGGCTGCTTTGTCCTTGGCATCGTGTTCCGACTGGCACTGTGGGCCGTGAACCATCAGCCCATTGGACAGCTTCACCTGACACACAACTAGGCCCTGCAGAGATGAAGGTCGTGTTAGAGCAGAAGTGGAGGAGACCAAACATTTGCAACGTGTTGGTCATGTGTAAACGGTCACCTGTCTGTTGCGTATGAAGCTGTACTCGGGCGGCGCCATGCCAAAGCCCGCGCAGACACACGCCAGCTCCGACACCTTACTGTTCAGCATGGGGTTGGAGGGGTTAACCGAGGCCGCTGGTGCGGGAGAAGCTAAAGCAGCTGCGTCGCCGTGGGGGGCGTTGATCTTCGCTGCTGCACGGACAGAGAGAGAACCGTGAATGACGATTCCAACCTGTAGATTAGCCTTCATCACAGTCCTGCTCATCTAGTCGGTTCAGTACCTAGTTTCTTGGAAGATCGCCTCCTGTTCTGCTGCTGCACTCCAGAGGGGGCGTCGTTACTGGCGTCCCGGGGCGAGGGGCTTCCCATTCCAGAGCTATCGATCTTTAGCATCTCCTTCAGCACCATGGTTCCCTTCTAAGAAACAAGAAACACTCAACACACTTCAATGATGTTCTTCACAAAAAGCTCCTTCCTCTCTCTACTCACCATGGCGAATGACTGCGGAGACAAAGGGCTATCAGACTGGCTGCTGGGGGCCTGTGGGGGAGCAGAGGGAGGTGGGGTCTGCTGGCTGCCCTTGGAGATGTTTAGACTGGCAATGAGGTCCTCAAAGTCAGTTGTAGTCTGCGCGAGAGACGGGAGACAGCGGACACAAAGCAGTGGCCCCATTAGATTCATGAACTCCGTCATACACTAACTGAGCCTTATCAGCTAATGTGGATGATTCCACACACACACACGCACACCTTATTGGCGGTGTTCTTTGAGGGGATGAGCATGTTGGCATCTTCATTTTTCTTCAACAGTCTGATTCCAGCCGGGGCCTGAAAAAAACACACACTGCAGGTTAACTTCAGTAAAATACAAACCCAGTCTGCGACAATGTGCACGTGCACTCACAGCTTTGTTAGTGTGCTGGTTCTTCCCCTGTTGGACTTGTCCCTCCTAGGATTTGGCAAAAACACAAACTGATCATGTTTAACTATTCACAATACGTTTGGTAGCGATTGTTGTTCACTCTTCTCTGTGTGTGTCACACACACACTTACATTGCTGTGCCAGTGAGCGGGGGGCTTGTTAGGGGGGCCTGAGTTCTGCAGAGTCTGCCACACATTACTGTACTCGTCTTTACTCTGAGGAAACATTCCACACCGTTAACTGACACTGATCAGTGCGTGCTCACATTCATACTGTATTCTAAGTCATGCGACCCCTGCTTACCCTGCCCTGTTGTTTCTGGACGAGGCCTTTAGAAGGAGAGTTCCTGTTTGCCTGGGAGGCTGCCTTCACTACGCCGTGTTTGTTGTTATGCTAATGAGACATAAGAGGCGAGGAGGTGGGATCGTGATTTCACACGGGAGAAACCAACGCGCTGGCGGTCGTTTCGTTTCTTACCTGCATGGGTATAAAGGGAGAGCGGGGAGAGTGGTTGAGGCCTGCCAGCTGCCGCTGTGAGCTGAAGTTAGCGCTGGTGGCCGGCTGAGGCTTGACGATGGCAGTGAGCTTGTGGGAGGTGTGATCCATGCGAGCGCCGTGGGACAGGTTGATGAGAGCGCAGGGAGGGAGGCGGTAACCACGGGGCGACGGACACCTGCGGTCGGAGCAGCAGTTATTCACTCAAACAGAGGAATGTGGAGGACTTGGGAGCAGCTATGTGTGTTAGAGCGATTACCTGATGTTGAGACCGCCAGCGAAATCTTCATCAAACAACACTTCATAGAGGACCTCTGCCTCCCGCTCAGCTGAGGGCACAAACACATCTGCTCCTTTAGATCATGTGTTATCACAGCGTTTAAAGACATTAAAGGGTGCGTCTTTACCTCCTTTAATGCCGATAATGGTTCCTCTGAGTCCCAGCGGGACTGTGAAACTCTCCCTGATGTTGATGACTCTGTCAAACAGCCGGTACTCGGCGTCTGGGTCTGGAACCACACCCTGCTGCTGCTCTAACGGCTACGCACAAGCACAGAGGTGTATTCAGAGTTCAGCGAGAGGAGGGCCTCCCACAGAGTCGGGGGGTTAAATGGAGGCTAATTGTACTAACCCTGAAGAGCAGATGAGGCTTGACCGTCACACGGACTTTCTTTGTGCTCTTCTTCACCTGAGAGCGAGCGAGAGAAAAGGAACAGAGGTGAACACGGGGCTGAACCTGAAACCGAGGAGCAGCATGTTGACATTAACACGACGCCCGTCAGCGTCACCTTTGCTTTCTCCACCGCTTCCTCGATCCTCTCCACGATGGCGGTGTCCAGCACCTGTAGATCACACGACGCCCTGCTGGTGGAGCTGACCGGCTGACTTTTCAACCACGAAGTGATTTCAGCCACTTTCTCTGCCCTGTGGACCGTCCGGAAACAGACAGCTACATCGTCAGCTACACATAAAAAGTCTCTAGTTTGGCGAACGTGGCTGGGACCTTCACACAGGTCTGTGATGCATGTGTACGTTACCCGTTCTGGTCCACTGCAGGCCAGATGTCGTCTTCATAGAAAACATCATCGTGACTGTTTCTGGACACCGCGCTGAAAACTTCGGAAAATCTACAAACGAATGATTTGAAACGTTATTTGAATCAAACGCGCTACGTTCAGACATTTAACACACCGTTTAGCACCAGACCAGTGTTATTGTTATGATCACCTATCCAGATATTCGGCTAGCAGTTCCTCCACCCCAGCGGAGTAGAGCCACTCCTTTTCCGTTCTCTTCGTGTAGCCGGGAACCTCCTCGTTCTTCTTGTTGAACTTCAGGTTCAGACCAACGTTAGCTCTTTGTTCCCCACAGGGGCTGAACACAGCGAAGCGGAGAAAGAAATGAACCCAAGATATCCTACATGTAGCTAATAACAACGCTTTGCCCAACACTCACTTCCTCTTAGAGCCTCTGCCAATGAAGATGCTTCCTGAGAAGCGGGACACAAGGTAGCTGGTGATGCCGAGACGAGATGCCAGAATGTAGCCGGGACTGTACTTCACACAGTATTTCTAGAAAACACAAACATGCGCAGGTGCATACGTTATGGCGAGGAGCCGATGAAGACACGGACAGTCTTCTTCACGCGGAGTATGTGTGCAACATCTTACGTGCTGATTCTGGATCAAGGACTCCAGCTGCGGCTCGTGCGGCACGTTGAAGACCACGCGCACACGTCCCTCGTTAATGACATCACTGGAATCTTGCACCTTTGGAGACAGTGATCAAAGAGACGGTGGATGAAGGAGGAGCCTTTTCTATAAAGATCTGCTGATGTGGAAGCAGAAAGCGGAGCATACCTCTCCCATGGCGCCGTAGTACGGGTTCCCCACCATGAAGACAGTGGTTCTTTGAGGGAAGAGCTCGTCCAAGCTCTTAAAGCAGCTCAAAGACGAGTAATAAGCCTCGATGTCCTGAGAAGACGCAGGCAGATGTGACATTATAGTAATGTGTTTACAGGTAGTTAGAGTCCTTAATGTACTGTGTTGCACTGCTGGTGTAACAGACACGCGTGGTTTGTGTGTGGAAGGTTTATCTGAAACCGGAAACCACCACGGCCTGATCCGAACATATAAAACATGTACCTTAACCACGGTTTGGTAAGCGAAGGGGAGAACTTGTTTGGCCCACTGCTTCTCCAGCTCCACCACCCCATTGGCTTTGGGCACGTATTTTCTTCCTGTCAGCAACTGGCCGTACAAAACCACGGTGGTCTCCTTTATGATGATGCCTTTCCTTCTCACGAAACTGCAAGAAGGAGAGATACGTAGTGGAGGGAATCACAAACAGAAGCCGTGAGCTGAACAGGCTGCTTGATGCTTCTGAGAAGCATCTAATATGTTATTCGGTCTCCCTCACTGTTCAGTGATTCCCTGGACGTCCTTGACCCAGTCCTTTTGCTCCTTGTCAGACAGGCAGAAAACTTTGGTGGGAGGGGGAGTTGAGGCTCTGTCATACACTCTCTGGACACCAGGAGGTTCTTCCAGACAAAACCTGCAAAGACATGAAAGGCATGAAGCTCTGCTCTATTTGATGAGGCCGCTCACCATCGGACGAATTCCTTTGGTGACCTCCAGTGGCAGCACTGAAGCACAGTGGGTCCGTTTAAAAACAAATATGCTAGATTTTTACTTGGTGTCGCCATCCGACACTGCTACGATGCGAGCTTCCTCTAGGTGAGGCCAGTTGACGAACACAGGCTTCCCCAGCACTCGTGAGGCAACATCGTCACATATCTAGAGAGGAGGAAAAGAAGGGAGAGAGGAGAAGGAGGAACAAAGTCGATGTGGGTGAGGCAGAGACATGCGCCTATTGTTTTAATAGCGAGATCAATAAACGGAAACAAAAGCTAACCGTCTCTTCTTCCTGACCAGCCAGGATCTCCAGCATCATGTTCTCCCCTCTACTGCTCTGCTGGAACACGACCACGCCGCTCTTCTTCTTAAAGAACTAAAGGCAAGCGAGCGAGAGCGAGGAAATCAAAACCTGCTGCTCGTGCAAAGGTTGTTTATTTATGACGAGATCACACACACACACACACACACTTACCTTGTGTTTGATGTGCTGCAGAGTGGGGAAGCCGCAGAAGTAGAGAGCTGAGCGGTCGACGCGCTTGTGGGCGTGATCCAAAGACACGTGCCAGGCGTCCATGGGGATGTGTCCTTTTCTATCAGTCACACACAAGGAAATTAACCCGAGGCCAGCACCAGCCTGCAGGCGACTCTCTACCTATGGATCAGTTGAGTGTGTGTGTGTGTGTGTGTGTGTGTGTGTGTGTGTGTGTACCTGACGTGGCAGTGGACGATGTCGGGGAACAGCTGAGGAAGGCTGGATGGGTACGTGAAGTCAGTCTCTCCGTCGTACGAGTAGACTGCGCACTCCGTGTGCCGGTTCCTGGCCTTCTCCTCTTTAGTCAGCTTGTGGTCGTAGAGCTCCATGGCTGCTAGTAAACACCTCTGTTCAATAAAACACACAGTCACGCGTTCAGTGCGCTCTCTAACCGCGACCGTGGCACCGTGTTATCGCTGCATTCACCTCATCGATGAAGGGAATGAGGACCACAGCCTCCCATTCCTGCTGCTTCCCGTTAAGGTCCATTTTAAAGTCAGGAGGGTAGTACTCAATGATGGTGGAGCTTTCACTGGTCATCAGGTGCTGAAACGGTCAAAGCAATCCATCATCACCTTTATTAGGTCAGGCTTGAATCTTTTTCAAGCCATGAATATTCTGTATGTGTGTCTTACCCTGTAACACTCGGGCAGCAGCGACATACTGGCAGCAGGAAGCACTGCCAACAGCTGCTGGAAGGGCATGAAGGGTTTCTCCAGGTCAAAGGTCAGTTTCAGCCCGGATATATTCCTGATGTCGGACAGGAAGGGGGCGTAGTGGTAGGGGTAGTACCTACAGAGGGCAGCAGACCAAAGCGTGTGTCCTCTCATTTCTCAATAAACGGCATTACCAGCTTCACCAGGTTGAATTAAGGGAAACGAAGCTTCTCGGCTTCGTGACACGTCTGTTCTTACCAGCTCCAGGACTGAACGCCGTGGTAGTAGTAGTGCAAAATCCACTGGATGCCTTCCACGTAACACCAGGCCTGCTTAGCGAGGAACTCGCTGCAAACAGCAGAAGGTTCATTTAAGAGTCTGTCAGAGATTCAAAGTGTTGTGTGGAACGTTACAGCCAGCGCGGCAGGACACTCACTCAGACACCACGTCCACGCCCATCTTGGTCATGTAGTAGGTGCGCTTGTACTGTCTGAACTCAGTTTCAAACACATCCTCCTCCTCTTCCTCATCTTCCGCCACTGCTACCTCTGCTTCTCCAACCACGTCACCTGATGACGTCAGCGCCGCCAGACTGAGGGCGGACTCCTACAAACGAGACGAACAGTAAGAGCACGGGCGTTGCACAAAGCGTAACACCCAGCACCCAGAGTCATCGCCACATCTACCTCCTTCTTGTTGGTGTTTTTTCTGGCAGCCTCTTTCTCCGCTGCCAGCCCGGCTGCTTCGTTCAGATACTTATTCCCCACTTTACTCTCAAACCACTTCAGGTCCACAAATACCTCGCTGAAATGTTCCCGGTCGAACTGAGAGGGAGGAAGAGAAAAGTTTCAATTAGTCACTTGTTAGATTGCATCTGTTAATAATTTATTAAAACATACAAAGCTCTACACACAAACACGATGGGACAGGTGCTAAACTGGCCTCTGTGCAGACCAGAAAATTCATCCCAGACACAGCCACACTGATCATCTCACCTCAGAAAGCTTCTCCATGTATTTCTCAAAGTTCCTGAGGTTAAGATGACCGTGCTCGTTCAGATAGCCTGAGGAAGAACAAACACCTCACTTTAGCTTCTGTTATTTATGATCATTATTACAGTAGCTGACAAAAACAAACAATACATGATATAAAAGTCACATATATAAATATTGAGAAATTCATCTTCATCTTAATGAATCCTAACATTTAGATGCAACATAATAAATCTGATTTTAAATTTAGGAATTAAAACATTTTTGCTTAATTTTTAGTTTTACTCCAAATCTGAAACGCTGAAAAACAGACAAACACCAACATTCCTGGAATCTTAACAGTTTGAATGTCACATTTCATAAAACGCTCACCGACCATAAATATTGCTGATTTATGTGTGTGTGTGTGTTTCTCACCCCCCAGGCTTGGTAGGACACTGATGTAGGTCATGTACAGCAACGGTAAAGCATCGTGGTTGATGTGAAGATGAGGAAGGTGAGGGATGAAGTCGTTTCCCACCAGGAAGCCCATGAGAATCCAGTCGTCTATTATTCGCTCCAAGTCGTAATCAGAACCGAGCTGATTCTGAAATCGAACACACGCCGCAGGGTTTTCACACTTTAACACCCAAAATGTTTCCTATAAAATGTTTTCCTAATAATTGTGGAATATCTCACCCTGAGCTCAGAGAACTCGTAGTCGATGTACTCCCTCATCAGAGACAAGTGAAGCAAGTGGAAGGTTGTCTCCTCTGGAGCCGTTATCCTGGGTGGAGAGTCAAAAAGGTTACAGAATGAAACACGACTCTAACAAAAGAAAAACACAACAAACACACAAACACCTTTTCTGGGATTTCTTTCCTCCGAAGCGAACCTCTTCTCTGAGCAGGGAGAAATTCGGCTCGTGGCTGGTTAAACCCAACATCATCTACGACACACAACACAGTCCGTCAGTCAGTCAAGAACCAATGTGTGTACTCGTGAGTGTGAATCAGCGGAAACATAAACTCTACCAGGTCAGCATCCAGGCCATAAAGGCAGTGTCGGGTGTTGGGGTCATGGCCTGGCTTGGTGCTCTCCGAGCGAATGAACTCCATGATCTTGTGTTCTCCTTCCCCGGGAGTCTACAAGAAAGAGCAACGCAATAACAGCTTGAGCACGGGCACTGCACCGGTGGCTAGAAACGAGAGCGGAGGGCAGCGATTCACACACCTCGTGGCCAGACAGGTAAACTTTAACGTTCTGCCACAGCTTGTCAGTGGACAGTTTGTTGTGGACAAAATACGTGAGCTGCTCCTGAAGTCTTGCCATAAATTCAGTACCTGGAAAAATGATACATGATTAAAAGACAGCATTTGCTGCCAACCTTAAACGTAACTACATTTGGTAAATTAAACAAGCACATAGTGACACTGTGTAAAGGTGCCTTCTACATCCAAACTTCTTTCCTGCTGTAACAGATTTTAATATCCTACGATGAACAACCTTTCATTCTGCCTTCGTCACATGTTGTTATCGTGCACGGCTTGAGAGCATCCCTACCTGGAGTGATACAGTTGGAGTCAAAGCGAGCCTCAGTGGGAAGCACCTCTCCTTTATCCAGAGCTTTTTTAATCTTGTCCTCTGCTTCCTTGGCAGACCTAGATGCACAGAAACTCACAGGCTTAGCTTGCGTTTCTGTCTGCACTCAGAACAAAGAACTCTACTCCGCGCTGCAGTAAATGATTTTCTATCGTGATCAGATGAACATTATTCTTTTCACCCGTGATTCAAAATTACAGTTTAGACTTGTAAACCCAACAGTTCCACTTGAGCAAGCACTACACAAGCAGTTGAGAGGAAACTCCCTTTAACAGAACAACAATTGTTTATTTATGATAAACCGTTAATATCATAAGTAGCAACATTACTCTTAATATCATTGTTTGGATTATTATTAGCATTTTGACAAAACTGTGGCTCATGATCAGCTTTCATAACAAAGTCAGAGAGACAAACACTCAGAGAACGCACGAGAACAAAACATTTGGTCAAATCGCCCAAATGAACTTCTTCTGGGTGTCATCAATTTTGCCACCGAGGCAAAAATCTTGCATCCATCTCTACCTGAATCTTCTCCCCCTCTGCTGGTTCATCTTCGCCCTCGGTGCCACACCGTCCACGGCCATGAAGAAGACTTTGCGAGGCTTGATGATCCTGAAGAGCACCTCCAGGTAATGGAAGATGTCAGCAAAAATCTTTTCCTCAGAGATGCGAAAGTGGACATCCTCGTCGTTCGGGTGAGAACATTGGTGGATGATCCCGTTCATGTCAAGATAGAGGTTGTCAAATTCTGGAATCTGAAGTGAGAAAATAATTCAATACGTATAAGCTACGTATAATATAGTCAAAAGAAGGAGTGCGGCCTGGTAGCTCAATGGGATAGGCGTTTTATATTTCATTCTGTAAAGGTGATCAATGACAGTAAAGGCTGATCATTATTACTGCCACAGTTTCAGATAAAAGGTCATCCACAAATATTAAAAAACACAACATTCAGTCCTGATCTTTCATGTCTTTACTGAACACACCTATTAAACATACGTGGTGATATGGGAAAAGTAACAACAACAATAAAAGCAAGCAGGTTCTTCCTTAAGCTGGAATTTAAGCAGGCACAATATAAAGGAGGGATTTGGGTCTTTCTACTTCACAGAACTCAGCTGTAGAAATTACAAACAGTGCCATTACCTTTTCTTGGCTATTTATTGTTTGTGTCTGCAACAAGTGTATTCTTCACGTGACAAACTTTACAGATCAGAAGTGAAAGGAGGAAATCATAGTGGCTTCATCCAGTCTGATACAAAGAAGCTAAAATGCTCTGTAACACACTGATAACTATGTTCATTCAGGTTTAGCAAGTGGTGACTGTTTTGTTATCACAGTTGGGGTCAGAGAGAAGCATACTCTAGCAATAAAACACCAGTTTATTGTCTTACGCAATGAGAGTGAACAACATCCAGCTGATGAAACTACAGCTCCACCACTGAAATACTACCTACTCCTGACGAAACTAGGTCACCCAAGTCCAACCAGTGCCGCCAAAATAGCCTAAATATCTGCACTCCGGGCATCACCGACCACACAAGTGATCGCTGCACATTAAAGCATCCAAACACGCAAAGCGTCGTGACTGTAAACTAGACAACATCAACTAACCGTCGTGTTAGCATAAAGTTAATGTTAGCTAACAGTGGGGCCAGGGGGGGGGGTATTGTTGTTCAGAATGTTCTGCCCCAACAAAGACCTCAAACACCCTTTGGTTACTTACGCACATATACTAAGTCCTATTGACGTTGACCTGTTTGTCATTAAAATGTATGACAATACGCAAGGAGACCAAAACACTGACTAGTAAGTGGTTTGGTCTGGTAAATAAAGTTAACATTACGGCTGTGTTAAAGATACGTGTTATTTAATGAACTCGAAATATCTGGCAACAACAGAGCTGCGCTGTCGCCTGCAAAAACACTGCTCAGCTACGTGGAATAAAAAGGCCCGTAATAGCACACAGCAAACAGCTAGCTAGGCTAACGTTGCGGCTATCGGTGTCAGCAGGCGGCGTGTGAAGCTAACGACATTCACATCGCGGTGCGGTTTCCTACCTGATGTTCCTTGACAACTTCACTCAGACAAGGATAGCGCTCAGAAATCCATCGGTAAAATTTCGGTACCCCCATCTTTACGGCGAAAGTCTCAACTTCTTAAACAACACGTAGTCAAATATGCAGCTATGTGACTAACACAACCTAAATGCAACCAAGGTTCAACTGGATAACATCAGAACTTGATTAGACTCCGGTTATGTTTCCAGCGGCTGCTAACTAGCTAGTTGTCCGTGGTCCGTCTGCAAAGAAAATCCGTCGCTTCCTGTTCATGGTAATAGTTCCGCTTTTGTGTTTCCGTGGTTTTTCTCTCACTCGTCTCCTACTTATTGTTTTTTAAGCACAATTTAATGAGTAATTGTAGTTTAGAATTGTTTTTTTAGCCTTGTAAAATAATAAGCCCTCGGGTTTTCTTAATAATGTTGGGCCCATTATGTTGCCTAATTTGAATTTAACTATGGGGTATTTTCACCCAAACCCTTTCTTGTAGGTATTTCATTTAGCTATATAGTTTCAGAGTCCTTGATTTGCTCATGCTGGCTCTTTGTCACACTGTCTTAGTGAGAATATTTAGTAGCAAGATTATACTTTTATGTAATTAAATTGTAAAGAAATTAATGATTGAATGGTAAATGTTCTGCATTTATATAGCACTTTTTTACCTGACTGAGAACATGTCTTGTGAAACTTAAAACACAAATGCACAAACTCCCTTTTTAATTAAGTTATAAATGTTGTGGCTTGATTTTGTATATGTTTTAGTTTTCTTTAAACATTCAGCCAGTAACCACCATTTTTAAACTCCCATCACTCGTCCAACTAATGAAGTTAAGATTGTCAAGACTTATTTTCTAATCTTGTCTGCTTCGACAAGAGTGGAACATACATAAAGCATTAGGGTGCTTGCCTTTATATACAGTATATAATATATAAATAAGAGATAGGCTTTAATGTGGAGCTGGCCTATCCTTTGTGCCTATAACTCCTCTTCAAAGGTTGTCCACAAGGTTTAGAAATGTGCTAATGTCCAAGGGGACAGAGCATTTGCTGAGGCGGGCCCCAGACTTTGGAACAGTCTGCCCATAAATGTCAGATCTGCACAAACCTTTTTTATGGACTGGTATTTTAGCCAGTGACCTGCTTGTTTAATTTTTTTCCCTGAGGTAGCTGTCACAGGAGTGAGGGGCACAGGGCACACTTGACCTTATAGGAATTTTTAAGCAGTCGAGCTCAGTCTGCGCTCCAACTCATCACAAAGATATTCTCTCCAGGTGAGGTCAGTCAAGTTATTCCACACCAAACTCACTGGTCATTGTCTTTATGTACCTTGCTTTCTGCACAGAATCACTGAATTAATGAGGTCAGGTAATGCTTTTAGCAACATAGTGCATCATTCAGAAAACATAAATAAAAATGATCAGAAGTGACAAACCTGTTTCGAAATAATTTATTCATGTTTACAAATACAAAACACCTCCCGAACATGGTTATAAAATAGAAGGGTGCAAACCAAGTCCCCTCTATGTCGAAAAGGATCCCACTAGACAGAAACTGGAGCTCAGTTTCCATTAGATTCAAGCCTGCAGTCGACGAATAGCAATTCTGCTGCTACTTTAAAAGAGCTAAATCTGATACTGTGAGGTTTTCATTTTTCAACAACAATGAGCTCACATATGTAAGGAAAAACAAAAAGTCCAGTTCAATAATGCATTGCAAATCAATGCCTCGCGTTACATAATATAGCAGATTACAAACGGACAGGAGCACAAACGTCTGCACAGAGGTGTCTCTACATATTTCCGTTATTCGTCGCACTTCCTCCCAATTCTATGCTCAAGTCACACAAAGAAGTGACGATACGCTTGACACAATGAAATTCATATTATATTTATTAAAACGGGTTTCTCCCAATCTGAAAATTACAATAACACATAAAGGGTAAAGACCACGTTGACAAACAGTCCGGGAGGGGGGTAAAAGCTTCATGTGAAGACATCATTTTTGCATGTCACTAAGTCTTGTGCTTTGGCCTTTAAAAAGGAAAATGCATCTCACTCGTAGCGTTTGGTGGGATGTCCCCTCATAAGCAATAGCTTCATTAAAGAGAAAAAAGTACAACTTATGATTTGATCTAAAACCATAAAGAGGTGTTCTATTGTAGCAGATATGTGAAAAGACTTTTGTTTCGCTCTGCGCCCAAGCTGCTAAGTCGTAGTTTTGTTGCTGTAAAACGACATGTTGTCCGGCTGTACTGCTCACTAGTCTTTAATGCCGTCTCAAAACGCGTAGCTCATTAAAATCAGACAAGTTCCGTTTATCTCGGCTCTCCCGTTGTCACCAGGCTTCCTAATTCAGCAGGCGCGCTGGGCTCTCGCTGCAGCAGACTGATACCGAACGAAGGGAGGCGGATGACAGCTCTGTCGCGCACTGAAGATGTGGTGGCGAGTCAGACGAGCTCGAGTACCTGTGAGGAGCGGGACAAAGTTATCTGCAACTTGCTCTCATCGGAAACAAAAGGTTTATTCATTAATAATAAATTATGGACGACGAACCTTGATTGTTCCTTGACTGTTTGCGGCAATCAGCACATTTGACTCCTGAAAAAACAAACACAGATTGACCATCGATAGCACATTTTGCAGATTCTGCTGTGACCTGCAATCGTGTGTCTGTAGTGCATCAAAATGGGTATGATAGCAGTGAACAGGTGCACTCACGCCATCGGGCAGGGCCCTCCAGCACACCGCACTGACAAACTCGTTTGTGTCATCTTCCTTTTTGTCCTTGTCCAGCACGCTCTTCACTGTGTCGAACTTAAACGTTAACAGTGTCTTGGACAGTCCTTTGTAGTACAAGTAGAGGGAGTTGTTCTCACTACCTGCGCGCACACAAATCAGAGGTGAGGTTTTATTTTCACGCTGTTATTAGTACCGTCTTCTAACAGTACAGATTGTTTTGCTAGTTTATTCAAAGTCAGCTCTCACCACAGGCAACGTAGTCTCCATTGGAAGCCAGGCCAACGAAGTTCTTCTCATTGATGTGACCTTTGAAGGAGCGAAGACAGTGGGTTTTGTTGACGTTCCACAGCTTCAACTGACTGTCTGTTGAACTGCACATGAAATGGTAAAGCATAATACACATAAGGAATGATTTTTGTAGCTGAATATCAGCAAAGAAAACTAAAACACAAATGTGTCAATTACCAGCACACCCCAATCCACATCGGAGAGACAGAGGTAGAAAGGGTGAGAACCTTAGGTTCCTTAGAGTCTACATCAACGAGGACCTCACTTGGTCTCACAACAAACTCAAACTTAGAGAGAAAGAGCCCAGCAGAGGCTGTACGTCCTGAGGAAGCTGAGGAAATTTGGGAAGTCAACCAAAAGCCTCAGCAGCTTTTACAGGTGTATAGTGGAGTCTGTCATCACCAGCTCCATTACAGTGTGGCACGGAAGCTGTACTGCTCCAACATGTGATCAGAACTGCACCGTCGATCTCCGGAGCAGCCTTCCCATCACTCAAGGACACCAGCACCGCCAGGGTCACCAGGAGAGCCCACCACATCATCAGAGACAATACCCATCCACAACACAGTCTGTTCACACTCCTGCCATTAGGAAGGCGCTACAGGAGTGTGAAATCCCGAACATCCAGGCTGTCAAACGGCTTCTACCCACAGGTCATTAGGCTCCTGAACAATAATACAGAGATCTAGTCCTGGAGCCTGACTTTGCACATTGCTCTCAGAAATAGTCTGAGCAGCTGATTCCGAGTCTTTAAGAATCATAATTGACAGCGTAGGCTTTGAAAACAAACAAAGAAATGATAATTTCCACTCTCATTCAAAAAGACCCTAAAAGGAAAGTGCTCCAGGTAGCTGGACAAACCTCTGAGTAAAAATAAAGTGCATTGTATTCATCCAAGTGTAACTGATACTGATAATGGAAACAGAACAAAAGGCACCAAATGTGTTCATGATCAAGAATATGATGCAAAGAGGCTGAAGCAACATGTCTATGAGCGGGGAAGTAAAGCACTTGCAGCAACTCGCTTCATAAGACGTTTGTTTAAAATAAGGCTGAAGTGACTTACGCAGACACTATTTCCTCCCCGTTGACAAACTTGGCGTAGGACACGGCCTTCCTGTGGCCTTTAAACACCATGATTGGCTGCTTAGTGTTGCGTAGATCATAGTAGTGGACACAGTGGTCTGTAAAACAACAAAATAGGATTGGTATTACAATGGGGTGGGAGAACATTCAAAAAGAGAGAGGAGTGTGTGTGTGTGTGTGTGTGTGTGTGTCCCTCGTGTCTGGATGCAGCTCATAGTGCTGTATCAAGTAAGAACAAACATTTGCGGAAGGGTAAAACGTTCTGCTGTCTGGTGGCTGTTCCTCCAAACCAGCACTGAAGGCACAGAGAGGTCTACTTTTACGCGCTTGATATTGGACCTTAGAGACAAGGAGAATGAGGGAAAGGAGCCACGACAATTCACATCCCTGGACCTCTGTTCAGGCAGTGTTGGCTACTTTGAAGTCTGTTTCTGTGTAAGACTGAATATTTCTAGGATCAGGAGGATAATAAAGGACGTTTTCAGAAGTTTGTCTGGACCACCGGAGTGAGTGAGACCACAGGAGACATTTAGTGGTCTATGAGGAAAGAGTGCAGCGGTGTGAGGTGTGCACACTGGTCTCTGGGAGCAACAATAATATTACAGCTCACCAAGAGAAAAACAACTTTCTTTGCCTGTGATTTTGTAATTTTGTGTGCGTGAACCAAATTCTTGTTTTTCCTGATTCAGTATAGACTGAGAGCAACTAAAATGATCCTTACGAAGCTGGGGTGTGAGCCAGCACTGTAAACCTGCATAAGCATGTTAGAAGGTCAGAATATTACATTATCTCACAATAATTTCAAGTGTGCATCACTTTATCCCCAATAAACAGTAAAAACAAGAATGAAGATGAGAGCAAGTTGACACACACACACACACACAACCTTAGAAACCAATTCTCATCTTACCTGCACAGCCGAAAGCCAGGTGATATCTGGAGGTGGGACTGAATTTCACACAGCACACGTTGGCTTTGGCCTCGATGCTGGCCACAGAGTTGTCAAGATTGGTCGACCATAATTTCACTAAAAGAGAAAGGATAAGAAATTTGACTCTAGGCAGAAGTAGGGTGTGAGAGAAGTCGGAAACATGACCGACTTACCTTTGGCATCATCAGAACCAGAGGCTAACAGCTTAGGGTCCATCAGGTTGAAATCTACACTCCAACATCTTTTTTCGTGTTCCTGAAACGACAGCAGAGCAAACCTTGAAAGTCTCATGGAAATCGGATACCTGGGACACATAATGGAAACTGATCCCTAAAGCGTGAGGCTTTAAGATCCGAGTACCTGGTAGACTTTGGACCTCTGGCCGGTGAATCCGTCCCACAGGATCACGGTGCCCTCATAGTCGCTGCTGGCCAGGAGGTTCTTGTGATAGCTGCTCCAGCTGATACAGCTACAACAAACAAAGTTGGAATCCTTTTCACTTGTTTTAGGAAGCAACAGTAGAGGTTTAAAACATACACCATGCACTCTGTGCAGGACAAACTGACTGCATCAACACAGGGAAAAACACACCAGTCTACTGCAACATTTGCGCCACCCAGTGGTCAGACGTCAGCACTGTTATCAGTTTGCAGCTACACAGCTCTGCCTACAGAAAGCTGTGGCGCACTGCGTGTTGGAAGGAATGACTAACCCCTACCTGATTTTGGAATTGCAGGTCATCTCGTTGACGGGATAGTGGATGTCCACGGCGTCCTGGATCACAGTGCCATACTCGAACACCTTGATCTTCTTGGTCACACCAGCAATGGCGAAGTAGTCACAGTCGCGGTCAAACTCGATACTGAAAGGGAAGGGTGGGTGAGGAGGGGGCTGACTGAGGTTACACCGAAGAACACGCATAGTCTCTGCTGTCACTTGACGAGCCACATACAGCATATAAAAGCTTTTTCTACCTGGATACGATGCTGGAGCCGTTATAGAGGTCGCTGGCGTAGGAGAGCGTGGCCAGCGGCCGCACAGAGTTGTAGCGGGTGAACTTGGACAAACACTCCATGAAATCGTCCAGCTGGTTTAGATTCCTGCCCTCATCTGACCACGCACAAACACACACGGTCAATGCATCTCACACAGAGAGAAAGGAACCCTAACCCAACCATGTTACTTCGTGACCCCACCCAAATAATAAAGAATGTGAAAAGGAAGACACCATCAACCTATCCACACACATTTCTGTAAAATGGAATGAAGGCGTATTCGTGTACTGTGACTTTAGTCTGTTTCTCTGCAGCGTTAGTACCTGTGATACGGGACATTTTGTTGGAGAAGTAGCACTGCTCCAGATCCTCAAAATGAGCCATCAGCCTCTTTCTTCTAGACGCCAACGTGCTGTTGTACCAGTTCTGTCGTTTTCCCTGAAACATACACACCTGGCATTAAGGGGAGACAGAGACTCCATCCAGGCCCAAGCTTACTCCGAATACAGTCCATTGTTTGTGTGTGTGTGTGTGTGTGTGTGTGTGTGTGGGACACGCACCTGTGTGGCTGCAACGAATCCCGGAGGCTGGCTGTAGTCTGATGGCTCAATAATGCAGCTGCACAACAAACAGACATACATAACCATGAGGCACACAATAAAAGGCTGGGAACGAGTTCAGTTTGTAGTGAATGAGGAAGAACGTTTGCTTTCTCTATAGATATGGTCGGCTGTACCTGGGCGCTGGCGACGGCGTCTCAACATTAGGCACTGTACACTCCGCCTCCATCATTGGAGAGTACAGCCCGCTCATTTCCTGTAAATGTCAACAGACACAATGCAGCTCATAGAAAGGCGTTAAAATCTGTGCGGGCCACCTTGCTCGTGATAACATTCATTAATAACATCAGCGTAATAAGAATCACAGCTGTGCCTCAATTGTCTCAACCGTGTTTGAGCCAAGTCAGCAACTTTCTCTTACCACACCAGAGAGGGCTACGTCACACACCTCAACGCGCTTTATGTCCTCCTCCAGGAAGTTGAGCTCTTTCTGCAATTGCTCCAGTTGCTGTAGACAGAGCGGGACACGCGGGTAAGTGGAATTATTCCGTAACCCTTTTTCATTTAAGGGTGTGATGAGACAAGTCTAAAGCATAATGTAGATCTACTTGTTCTGGAGGCACCGATATCATCGTAGCATAACACAGGCCTCCACCATGCTTCACAGATGAAGAGGTACGTTAAGCAGCACCCCCTCCCCTCATTCTGGAGTAAACATCATGTGTCCACAGAATATCTTCCGTCTTCCAGAACGGGAAAGGTTTCTGCTTTATTGTGTTTTGGGTAAACTCTAATGTGGTCGTGTAGTTTTTGAGGCTTAGCTCTCGCGGCAAACCATCTTTATTTACACTGCTGAACTCTTGTCTTGATTGTTGACTCTGACACAGACACGCGACCTCCTGGAGGGTGTGAGCTGAAGGGCTTTTCTTCAAGGGAAAGAATTCCTCTGTCATCTACCACAATGGTTTTCTGTGGTCTTCTGGGGTTTTTTGATTTTCCTGAGCTCACCAGCGTGTTCTCTCTTCATAACAATGTACCAAATAGTTGATTTAGCCACACCTCATGTTATGCCCCGTCTCTGGATGTGTTTAGATTGCTTTTGCACTGGCTGCTGCCCATTAACATTTAAGAGTTCAAATGCAAATGCTAAACAACTCTGATCTGCTTACTTTGTACGAGGGAAGTACGTGAGCTAGGTCAGGGTGACAGACTACGACAGAATGACAGGAATCAACAACACGGGATTTCAACACTAGTCCATAACAGCTTTTTGTATTTTACAGAATAAATAATTCGTTGAAAGCTCACTTGAATGTGGTTTGGGGTTTTTAGATTCGGTGGAGCTGGTCATCCTTCCTCTGATCTGTTCAGAAAGGTTTGGTTCTGCTGTTGCCGTATGCAGACTTTTCCCTACAGTGGTCAATTTAACAATGCCCCATAAAGCTGGATGATGTTTCCCTTTGGCTGCTACAGACACCAACATCTCAAAAGACCATGGTCGGAAACAGACGGACTAAGCAGCTCTTACACTCCCTGACTACTTCGTCTCATAACGTAGAATACATTTGTTTTTGTGTTAGATAATAACCCTGGTACTCTGATCTAGGTTGAGGACATGGGTGACAGGAGCCTTTAAATAAAATAGGCTGCAGTTCCTTCATGGTGTGTAAACACAGTCTACACCTAAAGACGCCATGTTCATATTGATTGTAGCTGCCTACAGAGACGAGTAATAAACACTCAGGTATGTTGTTTAACTAAACATGCGTTTTCTCCAGTGTAGAAACATTGACTCTTCTTAAAAATGGCTCTGCATAGCCTACTTTTAAATTACGTGTAGAAAAGCAACAGCACCTCTCTCTTGTTTCTTCTGGCTTCTTTAAGGAATTCCATGAGGATCTGTCTCTGGGCTGCTTGGGATTCCTAGTAGAGACACAGAGGACACAGGAACACGTGAGGCAGCGTGAAGCTGCACATTTCCCTTCGCTTCTTCACAGAGAAGATAAGAAAACAACATTTCCCTTCATGGTTTATCACCTCAAATACAAAGCTGAACCGTTCTTTGATTCGCACAGACAAACAGCGTGTCACTGATGTGTTTGACAAAGATATTGTACGCTTGGGAAGACGAGACTACGCCGTCCAAAACAAACAACACAACCATGAGAACTGAGAGTGCTCGTTTCATTCAGCTAGAGGAAACAATTCCAACCCCGAAAGTTTATGGGTGTTAGTAGACAACTGTTGACAACTGTGGCTACGAGTTTCTCGTGTTTTGAATGCCTCTCATAACACAATAACCCACAGGCAGGAAACCCCAGTCATATTTTGGATGGATGCTCTCATTTGGCCATTCCTTCATGTGGTCTAAACTAATACAAACACCAGTAAAGGTGAGCGACAACAAGCACCGCAGATGTTTCCCCCGAGCATTTGCACAATCTGTTGATGAAAAACGACAGAGCAGACCCACGTAGGAAAGTTGGCAGGCCGCATCCGAAAGTGACCGACAGCTGACCCTTTTGTTTGGAAAGCAAAATTAGGTTTCTAATACTAACTGATTACTTACTAAACAGTCAGGATGAGTATGGCCCTCATCTGTTTGTTTGTGACAGAAAGCAAAAGGCTCATATGAACACAAGTCAAACTAAAAGACATTGTTTATATGACCTAGGCCTAAGGCCACAAACAAAAGGGTCCCATTTGAATTTAGATCTGATCCCGTTTGTCCAGACTAACATGAAAAAAAAGCACTGAGTGGAAAAAAGATCAGATTTGGGCCACGTCCTGACAAACAATGTTTCTCCCTCTAACAACAGTGATTCTTTGTTGAATCCAGCAGTTCTTATGAACCCGTGCCTGTGTGGAAGCTGATCTGAGCTCTACATAACCATGACTTGTTTTTTATTTAACTCCACCCACTTGGGTCTTCACACCAGTGGCTCCGCCTACAAGAATTAATCCCATATGCTGCTTATGCAATTAGAGGAAATATATTTGCAATAACTCTCCATTCCACCTGAACCACTGACGTGGTAGTTCTACTCCGCTAAGGCTGTGACGTGCAGCAGATCATTATCCTTATGCAGCCCAAGGTTCAAAGTATGACGAGTGATACGTTAATGATACAGAAGCAAATGTTATTACATGGTTTCCTTATGCTTTTGAGAAAGCTTCAGGTTGTGTGTTGTAGTGTGGGTATATATAAACTGACATTTCTCCTCCCCTGTTATGCAACTGGTGGTGGTGGTTTACAGAAACAGTGTCTGCAGCAACAGTAAAACAGCACTGATGCAACGTAACACAAGTCAAGACAACTTTTCTCTCTTACTTCTCTTTTCCTTTCCTCCCAACATAATGAGGACACGTGTGTTGAGATGAGTTTACTCTGAATGCGTTGGTGTAATCCAGACAACGCACACCCTCTGACAACGGTACCATGTGAAGCACTGATGAATAAATCTATTCACACACACCGACTCCTGTTGTTGAAGGATCTCTCTCAGAAAAAAATTGTGTGTAATGAGGTTAGTGCTCTGTGAGGAACTCACCATTACATGAGATGCCAACTACTAAACTAAAGCTTTGTGCCGAATAGCGTGCACAAAATAAAACGTCCTTTTCCATGCATCTTCAGAAAAATAAGGAATAAATAAAATCATTCCAACCAGTGTAAATTTAGCATTTGGTAAATGACTCAGTATCTTCCTCTTTTAACTTTAAACAACAGTTTGTGAGTCACATGCAATTCAAATGATCATCATCCTATTCCTCGCTCCTCTACTGAATCACCCTTCGTCCCTTACTTACAGCCTCCAGCTGCTTTTTCTTCTGAACCAGCAGCTCCAGCATCAGATTGACGTTTGCCAGGTCCAGATTCTCTTGGTCAGGACTCAACACGTCCTGGAAGACCTGCCACCTGGACCCATTCTGGCAGGAGGACGGGGGGGGGGCTGATTATTAAGCAACAAATAACACAGCTTTTTTAAAGCATCCAAATAAACAGAGCAAACTTATTTTTTACTTACAGGATGATCCAATTTTAGTCTCTTCTCCTCTGACCTTTGTTTCTGTTTAAGGATTAGTTCATTTACTGGAACGCAGATGGAAAAGTCAAACGTAAATGATCAAATCCCTTTTTAAAGTCTAACAGGTGCATCCTGGCGACAAAGGACAGTTTCATACTTTCCATTTATTTACAACATACTCCTACTAATAATGCTGTGGATAAACCCTTTAGAATTAAACATAACTCAAAACATTTTGATCTTAATCCATTTTGTTGTTTATTGTGGAAAATAACCTAATTTAGCAAAAGTATGTGAGCCTGTACCTTCAGTTACTGGTTTGTGCAGCAATAACATAAGATAAATATTTCTGGTTACTGATTTTAGCTCAATTCTCCATAATAATCATCTTCAAGTCCGGAAAATTGGCTACTGTGCATAAACTGTCTGCTTCATGTCTCTCCACAGTTTTTCTGTAGGATTAGTTATTCCCTTCATCTAGTCAATGAATTGTGTGAACATCTGGTTCAGTTTTAGTTCTTTTTATGCAGAAATAAACATTTATAAATAATAAACAGCGAACGCAGAACAGAGACACAGTAGAAAATATACATGTGAATGTATTACCTACCAAGGAAGTTTGGGTAAAGCTGATCCACATTATCAACAACATAGTTACACTTGGGACATCTGTTGCTGTCCTCCAGGCTCTGGCGAATACATTTAAAACTGCAGGACGGAGAAAAGAAGTGAATACTGTGGAGATAACTCAAGCTGCAGAAAGAAATGAGAACAAAAACCCTATGACAATCCAAGTTACTGAAAATGATGGCAGGTCACAACAGTGCAATAGAGTTTGACACCTCTGCTCTCGTCTCAGAAAGTGTTTAAACTGCTGTGTTCAGAGCTTGTAGTAGCTCTAGTCACTGTGGACACATGCAAACCCATTATTCACGCATCTTTTAGTCCACACACTTCATCCCTGATAAATGTAATGCACACGACTGTTTTTGTGGACAGATCTCACTGTAACTGTATACATCGTTGTGTACAGGTGGACACTTACCAGAAACTGTGCCCACACTTAGTCATATGTGCCTCTTCTATCATGTCGAAGCAAATAGGACTGAAAAACAGACACCATAGGCTTTAAATGCAGGTTCAACTGTGACTAACAGAATCTTGCTCCACTCAGTCAGCTTTTAATAACCTGCCACTGAATAACATTTGTCAACTTACCAAACAAAATCGTTGGTTTTATCCTCGTATGAATTCAGGAGGCCGTTGTACAGAGGTGCCTGATGGAGGGATTTCTTTCTGCTCCCAGAGGGTCTGCCCATAGAAGCCAACCCACCCCGGGAAGACGGTTGGGCGGCTAAAGTTGGCACAGACAAGCCGCCTTCGCCGGGCGGTTGTCGGGTGGGCACTACATTTCCGGAACTGTTACCATTAACGTTACTTGTGCCACCACCGCCACCGTTCGTGTTCCCGGTGCCTCCCGTGTTGCTGCTACTTGTGCTGGGCACTGAACCTGCCCCACCAGCACTCTGCTGCGGTCGGTTGCTTGACATCATACAAGGACGACAAGAAACACCCCAAAATCAGCTGCGTTGCTGTTCAGAGCATCCGGACACTGGTGCTATTTGGCTACTTTAGCAGGCTGATGGCTGGTTAGCTAGTTAGCTAAATGTCTTGCTTATACGCTAGCATCCTGGGAGAAAGCAACAGCGCCCAAACACCCAGTGTATTTAAACTAGCCCGTTGCTGTCTGCTTCACTTTTGTCACTGGCGACGCATTAGAAAACAACCCTAACATAAAGGACAAAAAGACACTGACACCGACACGACCATAAAACACCTACAACTGCGTTTTCCAGGAGATTAGCCGGTTTGCTACTGTTAGCTACACAGAGGAGACTCTTGAGTTTCCTCGATTACCCAGACGCCCACCGCCGTGCTCTCGGAGCCAACTGTCGCCCCCTAGCGGAACGGCGTTTAAGCGCAGTCGTGTCACATTTTATAGTTGACAGTTCCAGTTGTTCCTGGCCAAATTCAATAATTGCCCATAATTAGCAAGGATACAGCCATACACACACTAAAAAGCAAACAGAAACCCCCATACAAACAAATGTTATTTAGACCTTAAACTAAAACCTTTTTTGTACTCAAAAGCCTTTACAATTTGTACATCCGACACCCTCTATTTCCTTTAACTTAGAAATTGCAAATGTTATTGTAATTTAATGTTATACATTAGTGCTGAAATAAGTAGGCCAATAAAAAGAAAGTGATGTTTTTTAAATATGAATGTGTCGAAGATGTGTTTTTAAACTCAGTACAGCCACTGGTGGATCTAGAACATTTAGTGAGTATGTGAAAATTCCTCCATGCAAATGGAGTCAACAAAGTATTCACAAATACACATTAAAACTATTTATTGCATCATTATCTCTTCTAAGAAAACTAACACAATTTTTTGGCATAAATTAGAAAAAGAGCTTCCCCAAAATAAATATAAAATAAATAAATGAATACAGAAAAATCACTGTAATTAATGTACTTTTAGTTTATTTGTTTACTTTACCAAAATTTAATCAATGACCTATGTTTATAGTTACAGTTACATATTTTTATTGAAATAATATTTGAAGGCTTAATTTTTACAAGTATGATTTTATAAACAGAAAAGTTGGGGGGGCGGCTAGAAGCCGCTGGCCCTCTGATTTTACTGAAATCCCCATATTGAACGGGAACAACAACAGTCACAGTGTATTTCTGTTAAGTTCTAGACATGCGAGGAATCTGATCAAATTGCACATCAAATCAAATGTGTGGAATCAGTATCCAGAATGTCACAGCACTGAAGAAATGTGCTGTGGAAAGTGTGTTTCCCCGCTGGTGATATTGCCTTGACTTAAAAAACGAGCAGGTAGGTCACATCCAAAAAGTGCAGTCAGCAGCTATGCCAAAGAAAACAGCGTCACGTCAGTCAAGCATCCACCTGCAGCTTTGCAAATAAAACCTAAGGAGCACTAACATATTCACGCTCACAGTTTATCCAGCTTTTTCCATTTCTTTTACGTCCATGCAGGCCTGCGCAACATGGATTTTCCCATGTTTTTGTTTGCGGAAGAAGTTTAAATGTTTCGTTCTGGGATGTGAAATAAGGGTTTTCAGCAAGAGGAAAACTACTGGATATATTGAAGAGCAGATTAGTATTTTCAAACACAGATTCTTTGAGCAGAACTCCTGCAGTACAGTATATACACCATACAACATTTTGTCCCACTCAGACCCCCCCTTCCTATTTCTACCAGTGGTGGTGAAAAGCCCGTGTCCTTTCTTTATCCCCTTTTCTTCTTTCTTTCCCTCCTCATTTGTCCTGCACATCATCCTGGACCTTCTCCTATTGGGTCCCCACCCCCGACAGACCAGGCTATGTGTGTGTGTGTGGTAGAGGCTGGGTGGTGCTGCTGCGTTAGAGGTGGTTGATGAGAGGTAAAAGAGAAAGAGTGAGTGACACAGGGAAAATAATGAGGGTGTGTGGAGAAACGAATGCGTGAGCGAGGAGCGAGTGTGTGTGTGTGTGTTTGTGTGAGAGAGACACAGAGAGAGAGAGAGAGGGCCTCCGGGTCAGTGGGGTCAAGTCCGACAAGCTCAGATGAAGGATAATCTCTGGAGGTCCCTTACAGGGGGGGGTTGAGGCCCCGGTGGAGCACGCCCATTCAGACTCTCTCACACACACACACACACACACACACACACACACACACACACACACACACACACACACACACACACACACACACACTGTATTGCTCTCTTCCTCGTGTTCTCTTCCATCTCTTCTTTTTGTGGTTGCTTTCTCTGAAATGCTCCCCTTCTTTTTCTTGTGCCCCCCTCAACATAGTTGCAGCTGGATTTCAAAGGCAGAACAAGCTGAATGTTTAGCTGGCAGATCCCTCAGTCAGGCAAGGATTGTGGAATTCCTGTCTCCCACTCTTTAGGAACAGTTTTTTTTCTTTTTGCCCCTTTGGGGGCCCCTGCCACAACTGCCTCCTCCAGCTCCATCTCCAGCCTCGAGCCAGGGCCCTGTTTGGAAATTGAGCCTGACGAAAAACCTGTGGGGCAGCATTTACAGAAAAACAGCACAGGTCAGCAACAGCTGCCCACGGTAGCTGCTGTTTGCTTCAAACTGCAGCTTAGCGATGACAGATCATGATTAAATACACCAACACATGAATGTGCACATCAGAAGCATAAACGTACTGAAACATCTACTTCTACAAAGAGCTGACAGTACATAAACTTTTATAGATCAGTATAGATTTCTTGTAGGTTCCTGGAAACATCTCGGTGACTACACCTGTCTTTTGACTTAGAAGGGACTCCACAAGTTGCCAAGATGTTTTTTTTCCCTCCACTTGACTCGTAACTATCATGACTGAAAATGTTTCTCCATGCATGATGTGCTGCAGGAAGTTTGCAACGAGCAGGCAAACAATGAGGACACAGCACCATGAGTGATAAATCAATAATCAATAATCATTCCCAGTGTTACTTGATGCTTTTTTCTCTTCCACCTGCAGCGTGATTATTATAACACACGTCTGCCCTGATGCTTCCTCTCCCTGCCCTGACTCACACGAGTGCAAGAGAGTCTGGTGCGACGCAGGTAGCAGATCTGGAGGAGCAAAACCCTTCTTCATGTGCGAGGCAGATGTTATATCCGTCCTGTGTTGCACGGCTGAAAAGAGCCGGAGCAGCGTGAGCGAGTTGAATAGATCAAGAGAAGGAAGAGGGAGGTGAATAAAAGGAAGAGAAGAGGACACACGCCCTTTGATGCCTGTGCACGAGAGAGAGAGAGAGAGAGAGGGGCAGAAACAAGGAGATCAAACACACCTACTGCCCCCCCCCCAGCTGCACCACCTCCTTCACCATCATTCATTGACTGCAGAACCTATCATGAAGAATAGAGACACAGAGTTAGAAAGTAACTTAGTATAGTTACTCGAGTGTCCTGTGAATTGATGAATATAGATTTTTTTCACTCCACTGTGTTTGATATGATAAATATAAAGTCTCATAAATGACAAAGCTGCAGCTTTACAGCAGCTCCAACTGGGTAAGCGATTTGTAATGCTTGCAGTGTTATACGCGCAATTAAGCCTCATGGCATATAAAGACACAACATTATAAAATAAAAGCCGGCATCAGATGTGTTATTTAAACCTGTTGAACAGTGAAAGCATCTGGGATTCAGAGAAATTGCACTACGGGATTCTCATTAGTGATGCATCCATGTGTAAGTAGCACTTTATGGTTTTAGCAGTGTGAAGTGGAGCAAATATCAACTGTTCCTATACTCGTATTTTTTATTAGGATGTCACAGAGCAAAGACACAAAATAATCCCACACCACATCCATGCTGCTTGTCCTCTGGGAGCCTATCCCAGCTGTTATTGGGCGAGAGGGGGGTACACCGTGGACAGGTCATCAGAGGGCTGACATTTACACCTATGGGCAATTTTGAGTCACCAATTACCCTAATGTTAGGAGAGAACCTGTGGGTTCCAACCTGGTTCCGTCTTACGCAGCCTACCTAGAGTCAGCACTTTTGGTGGTCCACCACAGCAGATGCACTTCCCAACCAACCACCTACCCAACCCTACCTTCTGTGCCACGCACGTACATATAATAAACAAAACCATAATGACCACCAAAGAGTCCAAAGAAAGACACAAATTGACAAGAAATAAAGAATATTATGAGCAAATGAAAGAGAAAAGAAATGACACCTGTCAAAGAAGAAGACACAAAGTGATCACAGAGAGAAATAAATGGACACAACCACTGACAAAGACATGTAGTAATCTATAACGGACAAAAAACAGCCTTGCTTTGAGTTGTTATGTGTTTTTCAGTACTAGGGGGGCCTTTTCTCCGTCAGCGCCCACGGCCGTGTTTTCCCGCCCTCCACCCATGTGTTTATTGAACCATTTCACCTCATAATTTAATCATATTTTCTTGAAATCTATTTGATTTTACTGGATCCATTTGTAAAGTATCTTTCCCTTTGATGCTTGGCTACATGTTACCTGACATGGAAAGAATCACAGCAACTCCAGTCAAATAAACACAGGATACTTGTGTACCTGTAGACAATAGGTTGCTTGATTTGTCCATCCTCACCGTCTTTTTTGTCAATAATAAAATTCTGAATGACTTGCCTTTACTGGCCTCAGGGGTTTTGTTTTACTTGTGTAACTATACTTTTCTTCTAGTGAAACGATGTGAATATTTCTCCTTCCGCTGGCGCAGGATCAGGTCAGAAATAGAGGTCATAAATAAACTTTACGACACGGCATCAGAAGGATGCACAGCTCCGGACTGGACAGAAAAGAGAGAGAGGGAGGGAGAGGAGAAGAGAAGAGAAGAGAAGAGAAGGAAAGAGGATTTCCCCTGTAAAGTGTGAGGCAAGGTTAGGACGCACCCCTACCAGCACCATCACACTTCCCCAACCGCTGATGTCAGGGCGGGCAGGGGCTCCCTGATAAAACCTCTGGACACAGGAGGATAAGAGAGAGAGAGAGAGAGAGAGTGAGAGACAGATGGACGAGTGAATGAAAGAGGATATTACTACTGCACGGACCGGTGCAGAGGAGCAGCAAGTCACTCTCTGAGGCGCACGCAGACGCAGAGCAACAGCAGGAGGAGCTGACGCGATTTAACGGACTCATATGTAGATTTTTCATAATTCCTTCTCAGCAATTATAGGAAAGGTTCTGCTCAACAAGCAGGGAGACTATTTTAGGGCTGGCATCTCATTTTGCCTCTGGCGCTGACGTTGTTTGGCTGCTTCTTCTGTTTTTTTGTTCTTTGACTGTTATTATTCTATTTCACCTTGCAGATATATTTGGGGACAGGACGCATAAGTGATGGCGCAGTAGTCAGGTCAGCGTGGAGTACAATTCCTTGTTTCTGAGTGCGAATAAAGTTTATCATTTCCTTAAGAAAGAAGACGTTTACCTCAAACTAATTCACTTTCTTGTGCTTTCAGAACTTTCAATCAGCCTGGTGATGTTTAAAATGTGTTTGTTTACCTGGCTAACTTAGAGAAGGGCTGATCGATTCTAGTTTAGTTTAATAGTAGCACCACAAACATAGTGCAGACAGTGAAGATGAATGGAAAGGAGGCTAAGCTTCGCTTCTAAAGGTCCGCGCAAAGTGCAGCGGGGTGGACACAACACATGACTTAGGTTCCTTTAGCTGGGAAACTGAATCAGTCGCGTTAAACATAGACTCATGTCCAGTTAGCTCCACAGACACCAGAACCAAAACAGTGTGTGAGAAGTCGACGTCTTTAATAGTTTGATCCCACCAGAAAGACCTGATTCCACAGTGGGTTCATGGTAAATCCCCACACAGGCGACACAAGCATCTGATTTCTGGGGAAATGTGCGTAAATAACTCTAAGAACTTCATGCTGTGACTTGCTGCTGACTTGGAAACCAGGGGCAAACTTTATTCTCAGAGCAACAGACAATCCTATACAAACTTCAATTCAACCTGATAAAATGTTGTTGATCAGACTACTGGCTGTCGTCCTCGTCCTCATTACCAGCACGTGGCTGCTAAGCCCGGTTCAGTCCGACGCACTCAGCCGGTACAAACGTGCCATAGCTCGGCGGGCAGACAGCGTGCACTCCAGCCTAGCAGGTGAACCCTGCACCGTGTCCGACGTGTGGAGATCCCGGCAGCAGCCCCTCTCCGTCTCCCCATCCCAACACCGCCCTCCAGCGGCCCATCCGAGAGCGCACAGGAGCCGGAGAGCGCTGTACACCGTAGTGAGCGCTGCTGCGGCGTGTGCAGGAGGGTGCGCGCACCGGGTCGAGGAGAGAGGAGGCTGGAGAGATACGGACGAGGTGGGACTGGGAGCGAGGGAGAGATACGGAACGTTGACCCAACGGCTGCATGAGAAGCGCGTCGCAAACGAACCGAGAGAGACACATTATGACAGCGGAGACGACTCCCGGCTGCCCGGCACGTCTGTGCGTAAAGACGCAGCGCAGAGCGCCTCTTCCTCGGCTCAGACCCAACACGGGTCCCGCGACAGGTTTGCTCGCAGCCTCGACGGGACGTTCCCATACGATAAAGACGAGAACGCCAGTTTGGAGAATGTTTTCCACCACACCTCGACAGATTCCGCGGGACTGCGAGTTCTCTACACGCTGCAGCAGGGAGATGGAGACCACCACTCCTACACGGTGGCTGTGGAGGACGGAACAGAGGACTACTCCGGGGAGGTGGGAGAGGCGGATCCCACGGCGAGCATCCCTGTCGTCAGCCCCTCTCCTTGGGGAAGCCCGGTGCCGAGGGTGCCCCCTTCCTGGATGACTGCCCTCTACTTCAGCGGGCGTCGGGAGCAGCTAAAGCTGAAGCCGGCGGCAGGGGTGGAGCTGCCGAGGGCCACGTTCAGTCTGGAGCTGTGGGTGAAGCCAGAAGGAGGGCAGAGCAATCCTGCGGTCATAGCAGGTGGGTGTTAACTGATCGTGCCTGCATCAAAGGCACTTATGTATACAGAAGAGTGTCTTACAGAAAGCGCTGGACTTGTTGATCATGTCACATATACCGAGGGAGAGTAGGGCATTTGTTTCTACCCTCGCTTAAGATCCACAGAAAGAACGAATGACAAATATCAGTTAGGTTCAGGTTGTTTTAAATGTATATATCAGAAGACCAGATGACTTTGCTTATTGCAAATACATCAAGGGTGTAAATGTTGGCCCATAAATACCCTCCCACCCCAACCACTTAGTATGGAAAACCAGATAACTTAATCACTGACCCGATGACGTCCTCCAGATGATGTCATCAGGAGGACGTCATCAGAGGGGAGCAGTAAAACAGTTCTATACACAGTGAAATGTGTTGAGTTGCATGAAGTTGCATTTCCATATAGGTGTGTGGCCGTGTAGTATCAGTGGATGAACTACTTAAGTCTCAGTTAATGATGCACGGAAATATTTGATAATGATCTCACATAGTTCTCCTGCATACCTGGGAATGCTTGCTCATTTCTGTAAAGTAGTCATTTGGTGCTGTGACTAAGGCTTGTTGAAATGTATCATCATAAAAAAATCTAACTTTAGTTTTAGGTTATTTTTCTCATAATATTTGCCTGTATCTGTTTTTTTTCCTGCTTATCAAAGTGAAGCCATATCATGGGTCATAGAAATATTATTTCATGCGCATGTGCCAAAACAGAAAGACCAAGCTTAACCCCTTGATCCTCCTGATCTTGACATTTTTTAGGTTCTGGTTACACCACTGCTGACAACAGTAAAAATCACAATGACTGTAATTGGATAATGACACTGACAGTGATGACGCAATGATGAAGATAATGTAATAATGGTGACGATGATGCAGGATTATTATCCATCATACCATAGTGCTGACGAATAGGATCATTATTATGATGAACGTGAACATATTGATGGAGGCAGAAATTACCGTAACTACAGTAATAATCTCACACTGGTAGAGATAAAAGCACATTATTATTATTAAGATTACAACAAGAAATTAACAATACGGTCTGATCTCAACACTTCCCCATCACGACCCATTTTGTGTTGTGAACAACATAAAACCAGAGCCATGTGATAAATGCGGGAGCACAGCCTCATATTAAGCTAATAGCTTCCACAATAGCCTATAATGAGCTATCTGATGACAATAACATTGCTTTTAAGCCATTTTTTGAATGAATTCAGATTTTATTATTCTAGACACAGACTCTGTGTAAATTATGTGGTTATGTAACCATGACAAATCCCAGAGTGTGTTTCATTCAGTCTCTCTCAAATGCTCTTAGCTTGCCCATGGACTTCCATTGATTTGAAGCAGCAGCTGCAGACACGCTGATCTTATGAAAACTTAATTTATCTTCACATGAATATGAACATCATATATTTTGCCAACAAGCCCCGAATCAAGAATGTAACTTTTGACAGAACAACACATACATCAAACTTTTTAAAGAGGATAAAAGCTCTATGGTGCAGCACAACAGCTGTCCAGATAGCGAGGGGGGCTACAAACTGTTACGTCCGCTCACATTTACTCTGATCAAAGATCGGACTCCGTTATCCTACTTTTTTTCCTACCTCATTGCTTCCTTATGTGAGGGCAACATTTCGTGGCACAGCCCGTTTCTGTGAAAAACAAACTGCTATTGTTTCTCCAAACTCAACATTGATCTCGGTTTGACTTCTAATTGTCAGTGATGATCTGCAATGCTTCCATTTATCCAATATCTTCTTCTTTTCCTGTGAAAGGTCACAGCTGTCATTGGGAGAGGTTGCCATTCTGTCACAGGGTGACAAACATTTACCCCTATGGGCAATTTAGAATCGGAAGTTGACCTAACTTCGTGTCTTTGGACTGTGTGAGGAAAATACCTGGAAAACATACAAACTTTCTGCCCAGAAGGACACCTGGCTGGCTCTTTTGAATCAAAGTCCTTCCAGCAGTAGGACAGTAGGAACTTTTCGTAGAGTCCAGGATCCTTTTGAGGAAATCACACTAGTTGTGTTTCCACTGGAGGAACCAGGTTCTAAGCTTAGTTCCTGGGCTGTAGTCCTACAGTTCCCATACGGTAGTACTCTCTAAAAGTCCAGGAACTATCCAGTACATGCTCTGCATTGATTGATTTTACTTCCTTTTTCAACAGGACAATATATCATTCATCAGGGGAGGTTCTCTTGACCTTTTTTTCTGAAAAAGAGAAGAACTAGGACATTTCTGGTGGAGACAGGCTATAAAACAGCTTTATCTAACTGAAAGCAGTCATTTGTGTGCCTTTAGCATTTCATTTGTTGGACATGCATATGATAACGCTATGTGTAATATTGTATGGGTGTAACATATAATGTAATTCACTTACAAAAGCTTTAGCTTCCGGACCTCTGGTTTCCTTACTTGAATGAAAGACAATACAACTGGCTCACATTTCTCACAGATATTTTGCTACAGTTGCCCACTTGAAACACTTATGCACACATACACATGTGAGCATATACACATGCACACACACACACACACGTACAGCGTAGAGGAGGGTGAAGGGGTTCCCTGACCCTTTGCTGTCCCGGTGTTCGACATCTGGGGAGCAGATGTGGATCTGTGTGTGTCTGTTGCAACAGCAGATGGAAACATCAGGGCCTTGCCTTGGCTGAGTGAATTACCTCTGTCCTCTTTCCCCTCTCTCTTCTCTCCTGCTGTGTCTGGCTCTATTGCTTCTCTCTGTCTTCTTTCTGTCTGTCTGTGCCTGCGTTTGACTGTAGTTCCTTGGAGAGATTGCTACTTTGTGTGTTTATTTAGTCATTTTCCTGAGGGCAATGACCTTTTTATTCAGAATAATTGATCTTACTTTTCCCTGTTTCTCTTATGCTGTAGGTGTATTTGACAACTGTTCTCATTCACTGAGTGAGAAGGGCTGGTCAGTAGGCATTCGGACTGTGGAACCTGCTGGCACCAAAGATGCAAGGTTCTACTTCACACTTCGGACAGACCGCGCCATAAAATCTACCACTGTTTATAGCCACCAGAGATACCAAGCCAATGTCTGGACTCACTTGATGGCCACTTACAATGGTCACAATATGACCCTGTATGTTGATGGAGCTAAGGTGTGTGGCTCGGAGTGGGGTTTGTCATTTACCTTGCCTTCTCTTAAATGATGTAGAACTCATCTAGATGTATTTCTTAGCGTAACAATAGACTCATCATGGACCAAACCTATGGTAGTTACTCAGTGGTCAAACCTCAGATTAAAGGTTATTTGCGGGGAAGAGATCTGGACTACTTTAACTGTGCAAGCACAGTGACCAGCACAATGAGAGACTGTAGACTGGCTGGAGAGTGTGGGTGTCTCCAAAAGCACCTGCAATTTGATGTGAATGTTAATGTAGACCAGAAGGTGTGTGCTTTGTACTCATTTTAGTAAAAACAACAAATAACACTACATTGATGGCAGGGATAAACAGAATAGAACAGAAGAGCTTGAAATGGTTGTTACTTTCTGCACAACTTGTTTGATTTCTCACAGAATTTCTGCCCCATTATGTTTTTTCCCTCCCTTTTTTACTTAGGTGGGGGAAAGCAATCTCCAGACAGGGAATCTATACAGTCCTTTCATGAAGACCTGCAGAACCTTCTTCCTTGGCAGTAACCAATCAGATCATGGATACAGCTTCAGGGGTCATATAGGGGGTGTGGTCTTATGGGGCTACACTCGCACTCACGAGGACTTGCTGAAGCGTCCGCTTCAAATTGACAAGAGCGAGCCTGTTCTGGTGATGTGGGCTGACTTCACTAATGTAACTGCTATATATTTAGTTTATTTGTCAGTTTATTTTGACATATCATAATATTGTACAGTTGGAAGATTTACATCTTGGTCCTGATAGGGGTCACATATTTATATATTGTGTTGTCATTGGAAGCTAAAGTTACTTAACATGTTGATAAATGCTGCTACTTTTTTAAAATATTATTTTTTTACTTTTAGGTGGAACAGTTATGGACTCCATATAAAGATGGTATCCACCCAGCAATTATCACCACTCCTGTCCCTGAACAAGACCTTGTTTCCTCATTCCTGCCGCCCCCCTGTGGCTTGACACCCTGTGATAACACTGATATCATCTTTGGCTACAACAGCAACTGGCAGCTCCGGACCCCAAAGCGAGTTCGCTACAGGATTGTTAATCTCTCCGATGATGATGGTGAAAACCCCACCGTATCAGCAGCCCAGATCCAGCTTCAGCACCAGGCACTCACTGTGGCCTTTCACCCTTACAATATCACCTTAGACCTGAGTGTAAATACTATAAAAAACTCCAGCCTCAGACAAAGATTCATCCTCAGTAACTGTCGGATTGGAAAGATTGGGAATCGCCAGTGTGACCCTGAGTGCGACCATCCAAGAACAGGACATGATGGAGGGGATTGCCTCCGACTGGGGCCCTGCTATAACTGGAAGAGACAGGATGGGGTTTGTAATATGGAGTGCAACAGTATACACTATGACTATGACGATGGAGACTGCTGTGACCCGGAGGTCACTGATGTCCTCAAGACCTGCTTTGATCCCGAGTCCCCGGACAGGTGATGTTAATGGTTATATCAGTCTCATTACTCTTTTAATTACCAATCACTCCTACCAGCTTCCCACTGTTAAAATACTCTTTTTCATATTTGTAATGAGAAAAGAGCTCAATTAAAATGATGTGCACTGAGCCACTGGAAGGATTTTTAACATTTGTGTAGCAGTATCAGCTGAACAACTCTTTTTCCAATTTTCTTTCTTTTCTGTAAGGGGAGAGTATGTCAAAACAGCAGACTGGTGAGTGTGGCAGTACTATGTACAGTAGTTGTACTGGAATGCACTCTTTTCCAGAAATGATCACATGATAACAGTTGAGTTTACATTTATTGGGGGACAGGGGAATTAGGAATAAAATACAGTGGTGCTTTAAAAGTTTACGAACCCTTCTAGAATTTCTGAATAAATAGGACCTAAAACGTGAGTGAAAACTATATAAAGAGAAAGCAATTAAACAATGCATCCACAAACACAAATATTTTTCTTTTGTATATTTACTGTAGAAAATCAAATCCTAAATCAGATTCAACTTGTTTGGCTTCTTTGGGTGAACTACCCGCTTTACCTTTTCTATTAGATTGAGGTCACAACTTTCACCTTTACTAATAAAAAACATTACATTTCTGCCATTCCACCATTGTGTGGTAGAATAACTTTAGCGTTTAGTGGATGATTCTCTTTCATTTCTGTTCACTTCATTACTAACTTTCCGACAGAATTTGATTGTACAACTCAAAATGCGTAACTCTATCAATGATGGCAATTTGTCCTGGCCCAGAGACAGCAAAGTGGGCCCAAATATGTTATAACAACAATGATGACCACCATGTCTAACAGATATGGTTGTTATGTTGGAAGTTTCGGCCCTGGCCAAATATAATGCATCTCATTGAATGCAAAAAGTCCTACTTTGGTTTCATCTGTCTGTAGAACATTATTTCATGGCTTTGAGCAAAGTGTTGACAGACAGCAATGTTCTCTTTGGAGAGAAGTCGCTTCTCCCTAGCAACTCCTTGCCATGCACACCATTATTCTTCAATGCTGGAATGAGTGGTGGACTCATAAACATTGATATAAGCTACTTTAAGAGAGACCTCTGGGTTCCTAGATGTTATTCCAGAGTTTGTTGAGACCCTGCTCCTTGCTGTTAAGATTGCTGTGTAATCTTTGTTGGTCAGCGACACCTAGTTGTGTTGAATGTTCTCCTGTAACCTTTCCAGCATGGTGAGCATCCACAACTCTTTTTTTATAGTCTTTAGGAATTGAAAGCCATGACACACTAAGCCGTGCTCAAAATGAGACTTTGAAAGGATGTTTCAGACTAATGATGACACATGATTGTCACCCAACTGATTGAAACACCTGACTTGAAATAGGAGATTCACATCTTATAAACATTTTGCAGAATAGCCTGCGTATCAATTTACATTGAGACATCGGGAAAATTAAAAGGCTACATTGCAGGGGGATTAAGTTATAAACCAGAGAGGACAACATGTTTTTCCAGAGGCAAGATGTCTCTGGTCATAAATGGCCACTAATAAGTACATTTCTCCCCATGTGGTGAATGGGCTGTGGAATGAGCAGCTCAACATGCTACATGTACAAATCGCTACGCTCACTTTCTCTGGTGGTTTCAGAGAGTACTCTGAAGTGGGGATGATGGGTTAAGAGGCCAAAGTACACACTTATTTTTACTAAACAACTTGAGTGGCGGCCCGCTGCCTTCCTTTTGGTCTGACAGACAGGCTCATGCAGAGTTCCAAATAACTTGCATGAGGTCTCGTTATGAGGTTGTCGGCCCAGGTTCTTAAAGACCTGATCCTCCTCCAAATTGTAACCACAAGCTTTACACTGGGCCGCTGGGAAGCAGAACATGGGGCCTTTTTTTGTTTTTTTAACAATATTTTTTAGCACTTGATGTTTAGAGTTGACAGGATTGTGAACGCTTGTATATGTTCCAACCTAAGTGATTTCTCAGGACAACTTACTGTGCCACAATTCATTCATGTGGGCAAAATGGTGGCCAAAAATGACAAAAAAAACAACTAATTGGTAGTAGAAATAGTAAGTGTTCAATCACCAGTAAAGCATATTTATATTATAATTCTGGCCAATCAGAACCAGTAGTAACACCCTTGTGTCCAGTTGATAGTTTAATGACTACATATACCAACATGCATATAGTACAGTATAAAGTTAACTGCACACTCCATTGGGGTCATCAGGTGAGTATTTATCTTTTGGAGGAAATGTGATAGAGTAGATATTAACAGTTCTAGATGAAGGTCAGAAAATATCCAAACAAGGAGCTAAAGTATGTAAAAACAAAATCCTCTTCAAATTAGTAACTAAGTGCCATGAACTTATCAGCCTTATCTCTGAATACACAGGTAAGTGCCAAGAGGATTGCAGTAAATTATCAGGGAATCAGGGAAACCAAACAATCACTGACTAAGCAGATGGCACAACACAGCAGAGCTACCCTGTCAGGCCAGGACATCTCTATAGATGTGACAATGTCCTATGACAGCAGTCATTTCTTCAGGGATGATGATGTGCACATCCCTAGACTGAGAGACTTGTGTAAGGAGTCAAGGAGCAGCCCTTTAAGTGAAAAAGGAATGATCATCTCTGAACCGAGGAGGGGGTCTACATCTTTCACAATCTTACAATGCTGCCATTGATGCCATAGCCCAACCCTCATGGTCATTGGTCAATGGACAATTTGGATCATCATTGATCACATGGCCCGTTGTTAGTCAGTGGCACTAGTTTGGGTCATTATGCCAAGATGCTGCAGTCAGCGGAGACTGAAGTAGTGATGAAAAATCTCTGTCATGTCCAGGTGAACAGAATCAACTCTCTGCGATTTCCTTACCTGGATTATTAAGCATGCATGGAGACGTTATATATATACTGTACTTAACAAAACGTAACAAAAGGAGGCAGATTATCCAAGCAAAAAATTCAAAGCAATTCATGCTAGCAAGAGGAAGCCAGAGACTTACAAGGCCAGGGGAGAAGACAGGTTGTGGTCAGGGAGAAAAGGTTATGAGCCAGGATGGCGGTCTAAATGAGCAGATACAGACAACAGAGGCTGCTGGTAAAAGCAGAGCAAGAGGTGTAACCACTTACCTGATTACTGGCAGCCAAGGAAAAAGACTGAAAGCCAACAGAGTGCTAAGCAAGGATTAACAAAACAAAAGTAGATCCAATCAAAAAAAAGACCAAACCGGGGTCTTAGGGCTGGACCGTGACATTCTTATATGTTAGCAAATCATCCTCTTGACTACCTCAGTACTAAGTCTAAGCATCCAGAAGCAAAGTAGCTTTCCTTTACTCTAAACACAATGCGAACAAAAGAAGGACACTGTTGTCAGACTGTTGTCAGAACATGCATCTATTTCCCAGGTCTGGATTTGTGCAGCTGTGCGAATGTGAACAAGGCATACACCAGTTAAAGTTAGGTATGAGCAAAAAGAAAGAAAAACAACGGCGTGCATGTGTGTGGTCTCAAAGGCAGGAGGTTCCTTCATTTGTCAAAAGGTAAATTGTAAACTATGTTGACCTGATGTGACCTGGTGTGATCAAGATTGGAATGTAGGTGGGAGAAAAGCTGGTTTGGTAGTTGTTATGGTCTAGTTGTTAAGATGTTTCCCATCTCAGCTTGTGCTTTGTAGAAAGGAGATGGACGCTAAAGCAAACAGAAAGGTGCAGAGCAGCTCTGTTGTTTTGCAAAAACACAGTCACTCAGTGGTCTGGTTCTTTAACCTCAACCACATAAATTAATCAGTGATTCATTTTAGATTTCATTCAGTGGTTATTGCAAAGAGAAGTCCAAAGAACAATTGAAAACACTACACTTACCTTTGAGTAATAGCTGGAATCAGCTTTGAGTTTGATAACGACAGATAACCGTAGACATCGGTAATGCCTTAATTGTATTGTGAGGAAACGTTTATAAATCATGACTTGAAGTCTGATCTGGTTTGGTGCAGAATATATTTTGTATGTGAGTCTTTCAGAAATTAGTTCTCTCCTGTTTTTTGTTTTGAGAGCTAAACTCGGAAAGTCACATGTGCATGTGAGCCTGCGTGCACGCTCTTACACAGTTATGTATCTCCGTCAATGATTCTTGCTGGAGTTTGTGTCTATAAGCTCCTGACCCTCCATAAAAACAACACTAACAGCCAATACACAGGAGACAGAAGTGTCGGAATCTGGACCCAGCAAACGGACAGTAGTGTAGGTCTTGTGGAAAGGCCCTGACCCTGGCTTGTTGAAAATGCTGATAAAATGTGAGAGCACTTTGGCATACCTGTATGCATGTGTGTCCCATTTGTGTCCCTGGATCCCAATGTGAATATTTTGCAGGCAGCCAGAACAATTTTTATGTACAGGAGCTAGACCCAGACAGACACAGCTACCCTAACCCTGCCCCTACTTGATTTCCCTAAGATACCAATTCATTTTACATCCCAGTCCCCCCACCACATCCCAGCTGCATGCTCTGCTAAAATGGTTCCCCTATCCCGAACCCAGATGTCCAATCCTGTCCGGTCCACGAGGGCCAATGTCCTGCATCTTTTACAACTATTCCTGCCCTACCTCCTGCTGATTACCAGGTGAACTAGGTAAGCCATTCAGAAGCTGTACGTACAAGTTTGGTTGCAGAACAAACAGGGCCGTGATCCTCGAGAACCAGCATTGATCATCGTTGCCTTATCCTACTCTTATTCTGGTTCTTACGTTAAAGGCAAATTTTAACTAAGGGGTCGCGGCAAACCAGCCCTCACTCTGCTACTACACAAGGCCATACAAGAGCACACACACACACACACACACACACACACACACACACACACACACACACACACACACACACACACACAGTCTGGCCAGATGTTCTGATTGTGGGACACTGTGCAGCTGCTGCCGGACATTACAGGGCTAGAGGTTTTTGGAAGCCAGCTGCTGTCACGACACAAACTTGCTGCTGAGAGCCAGTCCTAGAGTGATGGCCAGTTACACTGCAGCTTCTGGCATCGCAATAAAGAGAAAGTGGGGAGGAAAAAGGCAGAGAGAAAGAAAAGGGTGGAGAGGGAGTGATGGGGTGAAGGGGACATCATATCCATTTATGCTGAGAACCAAGTTCAGGAATTGCTAGAATTTTTGGGTTAGTAAAAAGTTCTTCTGTGGAAAAAGCTCCAGGGAACTCGCCTGAAAGAATAATTTTGTTATAATTCTAACAGTTCACATTCCTGGTAATGTGGATTTAGGTAACATTTAAGGTTTTGACCAACCTACATATAAAAAAATACAAAGCAGGACACAAAGCTAAGATAAGATATGATGTAAGTCATCCAGTGAGTGGTGGGGTACACCCTGGAGGCCAATCCACAGGAGGGCTGACACATAGAGACAAACAAAAATGCACTCAAACAAAGAAAGAAAAAGTACATCACAGCATTCACAGCCACAGATTGGTCAGCGTGCCATTGTCTGTCCCTTTCCCACAACAACAGAACAACAATTAGCAGCAATAGGTTATGTTATTAGTGTAGTTGATCGGTTTATGTGTTTAAATGTGACATTAAAAGGTCATACTGGCTTCAGCTTTCACTCACAGCTAAGTGCAAGTAAAGGATCAGGCTTTGCGGGTGCAAATTGGACCCGTGCGGACTGTGGTTTAATGTAACGATCTTGTCAGCAATTAAATTTAATGTGGACACACATTTACTGTTTTTTATGGTGACAGTGCAACTAGTTACTGTGCTGTTGTTGATTCCCACTGTGTTTGACGTGTCCATAAATGGGAACTTTGTTAATTCCTAACTATGGTTTTCACTTGAAACTATTTTTGCCAAATTGGCTTCAGACGTCCACCGAGGCATCTTCTCAGTCAGAAGTTGAAGAGACAACTTTAGTGGTCAACTTTCTGTCACTTGTAATTGTACAGCCTGGGGTGATAGATACTGCACACAGCTTTGGCTGAACTCAGCTTCAGTAGTGTAGTGAGAGCAGGATTTTCCTGCAGCATCTTAAATTCTAAACTTTATTTAGTCAGGCAAAGTGCCTGAGAAAATACATTCTTATTTACAGTACAACACACGTACTCAGGGCAGGATTGCATTAGGAGAAGGATTACACACATGCAGAGATTTTGGCTGCTGAGCAACACCTTTGGACCAATGTAGAGTTGAAATGCCTCACTAAGTCTGCACTATGCAATGGTGTATATTAGAGAATTGGCATTACAGCATTCTCATTTTATCTGTTTAGATTTTTCCCAGCTGAAAGCTGAGAACTTTATCGGAAGCTCACCTGTCCGTCCTTTAGGGTGTTGGAACACTGTAAGAAGCACTGAGCCAAACCCTTAGTATTTTTAATGAGCAATGATATAATGATATTTGTGATGTAAAAATGAGCACGTTCAGGCATTATAGGATCAAGCGTGTATAAGCAGTAATAAATGTAGCCGTACAGCTGAGCTTGATCAAATGCATAAACTTTAATATCCACACAATATCTACCAGTAACTAAAATAAAGATTAAAGTATGGCTTAGAAATGTTAACAGTTAATTCCACAGCTGAAATTGATCAGTCACATAAAACCTAAATCCTGCTTGTGAAATACAACATGAAACAATCCATCATGTTACAATCACTGAACAACACAGCTTGGCCTGTGCAAGACTTCACAAACAAAATTATGAATGATTCATAGGTTTAACAAAATGTGTTTTCGTAAGTATGAGCTGACTACCTAATGCTAGGCTGATGACCAGAGGAAGGAGGCCTTGGCAGAGTTAATATTTATTATTTTGTTCATAAAGCAGAAGAAGTAAGAAAGAAGGTTTAATACCTATTTGGACTAAATGGGCAAACCTGAAAGTACACTTTAAGAATACTAAAAATAAACCTAATATATAGTGTTAGTTTACTAGGGATGATACTGACACTTACTGTAACACTCCAGGAACCAGACAAGACTCACTTATGCCCGCTCTCCTGCCAACCAGTTCTCAGACCCAAATAGTAAAAAGGTGCCAAAGCCTTTCAGCTTTGACAGCAAAAGAGAAAAATGACATGTGACATCACTGCAGCAGAGGAAAAACAAAATCAGCTTCACACATCAAAGTACCTGGTGCTGAGCTACAGGGGGCAGTGGTTTGAAGCAGTCTAAACAGTTAGATGCAAATCCTTTAATCCACTTTCAAACTAACACAGCGGTTAAGAAAGGTCTAGGTGCTGAAAAGCATATTCCAATACGTAAATACACTCGTTTGTTTCATCATGCTTCAGCTTAAATTGGACTGTTGGGTTTTTCTGTATATATTTATATAATATGTAAGATCTTAAACCTTACACTGTAAATTGCCCTGAGATGAATTACGTTGTGAATTGGCGCTATATAAATAAAGTTGAATTAAATTAAATGAGAGGATTTAAGGATCAGTTGGGTGATTTTCTGTATTTTTTACGGTCAACAAAATACTCAAAATTCCTTAAAAAGAATAGAACCAACAAACCTGCTACTCAAACAATGACCTAGATGACTGAGAATCTTCACAGATAGATTATTTTAAATTTACTCGCTGTAGAATCTGTGATGCAGAGGAGGGCAGTAATTTTAACTTTACTACAACACTGGTCAATTATCTAGTTGATAATGCTGAATGATTCACAAATCCCTAGCTTAAAGCAGACAACGCGAATGCTTGAAAGGAGGTGGGGCTCCACAAATTCATATGGAACATTGCTTAGCCTTTAACTTTTAAAAATCCCTCTGTAAAGTTAGAAACACATGTTATTCATAGAGACAAATAAGAACAACCCCAGGTTTCCTTTCAGCACTAGCCAGGCTGACAAAGACCTCCTTTCCTTTACTTTGCTTGGCAGACACTTTCATATTATATTATATTTTAAATATATCTATAATTACATATTCCACGGACTCCTTGTTCTACAGACCTCATAGCACCTTATTATTCCAGCAGAACATGTTGCTCTCAGAGTGCTGGTCTACTGGTGGTTCTAAGAGTTTGCAAATGTAGAATGGCTCAGGTAACTCTGAAACATCTCTTAGTTATACTGATATAGATTTAGTTTGCTGGGGGACCTTGCTAATACACTGAGCTCCTCTTGTCGTCTTCTCTTGCTATCGACTACATGCCACCATTACATGTTGTCAACTGTGTGTCAACTCTCTCCTTTATCTCGTTTTCTCTCTGTGCCCTTCTGCAGGTGTCCTTGACCTCAGACTTGTTTTGTATTTTATTTTGGCCGCTACTACTAACCTGCCCAGTGCCACGTGATAATATATTTGTGGACAAAAACAAAAATGTAATTTTAAATTTGGCATAGCAGAAAATGCTATATCTTCGTATGCTAACTATGTAGCTCGCTTTATGCTAGTCTACAATTTACACATACAGCTTTGTGCTTAAAGTATAGTTAACTTTGACATTTTGGCATTTTGGTTGGAGGCTTGCTTGAACTGGAGTGTGTTAATTGGCAACAGTTAGGCCTGTGACAGCACAACTTCTGTCTGTTAAGTTGTTATGAAGTTGCTAGCCTCACACAAAATGTGTAATGTTTAAGCATGCTAGAAAGAAGTTGTTTCATTTCATACTATCTGTCAGTAATAACATAATATCCTCCTGAGACCCGGCCCATTCACCTATGTCCTCTATGGTGGACATTTTGTTCACCTGTATTCTCCCTAAGTATTTGGAGTTACCCCATTAAGTCCCATAGTATTCTGTAGAGGACATCCTGGGCTTTCCAGTGATGTATCATGTGATGGGTTTGCATGCTGGGAACCTTATTTTTTTTCTCTATCAAGATGGCTTCCATACCAACAACCACATTTTATGGAAAGAGGAATTGGAAGTCAAATATTCTTTATCTATTGTGATTTTTACCATAATAATTATACATATTTTTATAAAATTATGTTCCCGAATTATATTATTTTAATAATATATTTTGGGTGCATCCTACACTGACAAAAAGGAGCATCATAACAATAATTTATCATGAAGCCATACAGCACAGTTTTGAGTTCAGCATATTAATGTTTTTTCTGTTTTTTCCTTTTTTTGCAGGGCCTACATGAGTGTGAAAGAGTTAAAGGAGACGTTACACCTGAGCGGCACTGACACTCTTAACGTTTTCTTTGCCAGCAACTCGGTACGTGAAGAGCTGGCAGGAGCTGCAACGTGGCCGTGGGCAAAGGAAGCCCTCACCCACCAAGGTGAGCAGAAATACATTAATCTAAACTATATATACCTCAGGATTTGCTTTTGTCTTTACTGTCTTTACAGTTTTGAAAAATTATTTTACTTTCCTCTATTTCCATTTCTACCGTTTTCGCTTTTCTCCAGGAAGTTGCAATGTTCCAAAAGCATGTTGTGAATAAAGAAAAAGATACACCAACTTAAAACACTGGGGCAACTTTTGCAACATTGCAACTTCCTGGAGAAAAGCGAAAACGGTAGAAATGGAAATAGAGGAAAGTAAAATAATTTTTCAAAATCCATCCCTTTCTATTATACTTTCTTTGCTCTCTGTCCTTTATTGTGTGAATTGAAGCAATTGAAGCTGGCAGAGATCTTCGCCCCACATTGCTTCTTTCCTCTTCCAATCATTAGTGCCTCCTCTGGAGAAGGCCAATCAGCCCGACAGCAACCAAACAAACAAACAAACAAACAGCACTGTGGGCTCTGTAGCAGCGTTGCCACACTTTCCCACTTGCCAGATGTTTTTTATTTATTTACACACTTTTCATTCTTGTACCATTGCCACGGTACTGTATGAAACACATGTTGCATTTGTTCCTTTACTGGACACAATCAAATCATTTTGAAAAACACTAATTGCTGTAAGAGTTCACACGTCTTTGTAAACCAGAAACATGTATAATATATTCGTAGTTCACATATTGTTTGAGTTTTAATTAAACTACACTAGAGACAATTATCCTGATTAAGTTTGTTTTTAACCCATCTGCAGCGTAACAGCAGCAACAATGTTTGCACCCACTGTCTAAGATGTCACGAATACGATTGTTGTTTTTTTTAACATTTATTTCACTATCATAAGTATTTAGTGATAGATGCATATTCATTCATAAATTGCAAATCTGATCTGATTGTTAATTGGGTTCAGCTAATAGAATAAGAATAATATGTATTTCTAATTAATACATCTGTATATTATTGACACTTTAAATAATATGTCCAGTAACTTTTTCTGGTTTACTTTAGTTCCTGATACTTTAACCGCCATACATTTGTTGTTAGTTGCAGCCCTTTAGGCGAAACCTAAGCTTCTCTCTTCTGAAAACATTTAGATTTATAAATTTGGCAAAAGTTACTTTAGAATAATCACACAGTAATCATGCTTCATTCTGAACTGCAAATGCAAAGTAACTTTTGCATAGTTATACTGTGTCCATCAGCCCTTTGTTAATGGCTAAGTGCCTAAGTGTTTATACAGAATAATGCCTTTACATACAAAAACGTCCCCCTGTGTTGAATGAAACTTTAAATTACATAAAAATAATAATAATAACAATAATAATAATAATTGAATATATCATAGATTTATTGGATGGAGATCCAATAAATCTATTAAGATGTTACTTTGATGCTCCCAGTTATATTGTCAGAGTAAATGTTCTATTTTCCAATTAACATGTTTAATACAGTTGTCTACTGAATGTCTAACACATGACATTTGCTGCAGTTGCTCAGCATCTGTCCCTGTTTTAGAAGTTAGTGGATGACAAGTCATCTCCGGGGGCCCAGTTGTTTACTATCTACATATTTAATGTCTTCATTGTTCAGTGTCTTCACCAGTGAACATATCTGTTTCTGATTAGAAAACCAATAACTGTCATGTCTGTTTTCTATTCTGCTATTATTGGCATGCTGCAGAAAATCTGTATCACCACTTAAAGACTATTTTTCTAAGCAGTCACCATAGCGTCCAAACCATAACGGATTCTTAAAGTGCTATCGCAGACATACTTTTTTAAAGGTTTGGATTTTTATTTAGGCTGAATCTGCCTTAAAATATATCCAAAATAAAATCATTTGTACAAAATGGATTGTTTTTCATCATCCCGTGAGTAAGAAAATGCTTGATAAATAATTTGATGTCGCTCTTTTAACTTTTCTTCACTATTTATGATCAGGGGAAGCAGATTTGATCTATTCCCACATGTTGACTGAATCCAGCGTGCTTATCATTTACTCTGTGGCTCTTTGTTTTCTATTGTCATCTCCATTTCTAAAGTTTATATATTTTCCTCTGTTGTTTCAAATTATTTGTGATTAAATTCCCAATCATCTTTAGTGACTAATTTTATTCAGTTTACCATTTTCATTGGAACGGGCTTATATCAGGACATATTGGGAACATCTTTAATGAAAAAATATCTTATTTCTGATATTAATCTGAGCATGGTTTAGAGTTTTTAAATGCTGAAATATAATGTCTTGCCAAAAAGCACTAAACCAGCTATTCTGTTGTAAATCTAGATATTACCAATAATGTTGTGGATGTTTCCTCGTGTGAATAGGTGGAATGGTACTAAACCCATCCTACTTTGGTACAATGGGACATCACAACACCATGATCCACGAGATGGGACACATCTTTGGACTGTACCATGTCTTCAAAGGGGTGAGCGAGCGGGACTCGTGTGATGACCCATGCCAGGTAATACTGTTTATTTTAATTTTACCAGCTTTAATTTAGTTTATTGCTTGCACAAAATTTACTAAACACCAAACTAATACTTTGGTCTTCTATATACTGTAACATCTAAATGTTATTCTCAGAGAGAACAGTATGTTTATCCAATCACTATCTACAGTGCAACTCAGTGGAAGGTGCCTCACAGGAGACTGGTCAAGATGTGAATCATCAAATAGAAGAGATAGTCCGTGTACTTTTTCCTCTGCTGTCTAAAAAAATGTGAACATGCTTACCTGGATGAGGTTTTTCTCTTTTCTATGTTTATTAGCTAGTAGCTTTTTATTTACTTATGTGTAATTTCAGGAGACCACCCCATCCATGGAGACAGGAGATCTGTGCGCTGACACTGCCCCGACACCCAAATCCAAAGCCTGCCAAGATCCTGGAGCTGTTAATGATACTTGTGGAGTCACCATGTACCAGGACACACCTTACAGCAATTATATGAGTTACACGGGTACAGCGGCGGATCGTCCTTAGCTTTACATATCTACATGTTTACATGAATTAGTGATCTACAGAAAAAGCCATTTACAGTACAAGTAAAAGTATTTGACCTCTTGACATTTGTAATACACAGTGCTTCTGAACGCACCTGCACCTACGTTATTGTTGATTCTCTGGTACTTTTATACAAAATAATGCCCAAACTATTAAACTACTAATCAGAAAACTTAATGGTTTCAATTTTCTGATTGATTCTGGGTTCAGGAGGAGGGACACCTCCTGTTTTCCAACTTGTGATTTGCACTCAAATTTAGATGAGGACAAGTGCTTGAAACTGATCCATGATGTTTACCTGGATTATTGTCTTTCTTTACATGGCATCAGATGACAACTGCACGAACCATTTCTCTCCCAACCAAGTGGCTAGAATGCACTGTTATCTTGACTTGGTCTACCAGAATTGGCTGACGGACCTTCAAGCTGCGCCCATCCCTCTGGCCCCCATAGTCACGGACCAGAGCTCCGATTCTGTCTCCATCTATTGGTTGCCACCTATGAGGGGACCACTTTATCAAAGGTGTGATTGCTGAGTTCTACTAATTATTATCTAATCAATTGAGTCTCTTCTGTTGTCTGCACTAATTCTATCATGAACATGCTGCTAACGATTGACAAAACATGGAAACTATAGCATTCAAATACATTTCTTTAAAACACATTCAAGAAATGTATTTTTTCTTGTTTCTCAGTTTATTTGCCTAAAATGTTTCTTAAGTGTTTACCATGTTTTGGCATTCCTAAAGCAACATTTTATTTCACAATAATTTCCTTTAGTCCTAGTTCTTCATACCACATATCTGGTGTTAACTGTGGTGACTGTGAGAAAGACGGAGTTCTACACCAGTACGCATACGCGGCTACCTCCCCACGCATCTGTGACACGTCAGGCTACTGGACGCCTGAGGAGGCAGTTGGTGAGTGATGATTAGATGATTATTTAAATACTTGTAATATATTCATTCAGAATGTTGAATTAGTTGTGATGATGAGGTAGACTGTTCTTCGCCACTAAGTATTGACAGGGACACATGGGACAGTTTCAGGTTTGTGCTTACTTCCACAAAGCATATCAGTCGCCTCCCCTACACACACACACACACACACACACACACACACGTCTCTTCACTGTAAAGTTCAGGTGCATGCGAGGATAATGGCGCTTGGATGAAGAACAAGCAGAACACAATTAAATGAAAATTGCCCTCAGCTACAGACCTCGCTCTGGCTCTGTCTTGTCTTAACCAAAGCGAGGACAAGGATTATTAAGGGAGAGGGTCCACTCTGGGTAATGTTTGGGTGCTGTTCAAACATTGAACCTCTGTCATAAACAAGATAAAGATGAAAAAACACATCCTGTATTACTGTCCTGAAACATTATGCTGCATGTAAGCACATGGTGCTTATTATTTCAGTCATAATTTCTGGAGAAGCCTGGTTTCCTTTGACATATGTAGGATGAGTGGAAAGAAACACGTAAGAAAAGAGCAAACAGGAAGCAAACATGAAAGCAAATAGAAGAGAAGAGGCAGAACTGAATACACGTTGAAAGAACAAATGCAGGTACCAACCCAACAACATTTCTTTTCCTTACGTGGAAACTTGACCCAAATGTGTGGAAATCCTCTGCTGGAATTCATGCTTTGCAAACAAGTGGTGAGGAGGAACAGAGGGGATTACGTCTCCCTCTCTTTCGCTGCGGGGTCATAATGATGATAAAAAGTCAATTACAGTCTTACTCTAAACAGTGGAATGCACATAGCTGAGGAGACAGCCAGTCTGCTGGCTTCCAAGGCTCCCCTTGCCCTATCCCCACTTCTGGAGACAGCAATACACGGGGTCACTTTGTTAATTCAATTCAATTCAATTCAATTCAATTTTATTTATATAGCGCCATTTTACAACAAATGTCTCAAGGCACTTTACAGTGTAAGGTTTAAGACCTTACACATTATATCAATATATACAGAGAAAACCCAACAGTCCC
>JAUMHF010000009.1:2384684-2396826 GCA_032359275.1 Microctenopoma steveboyesi | reverse complement strand
ATGATGACTACACAGTTATACATACATGACGTACTCATGTGTCATCTGTGTTACTGACAGGCCAAAAAAAAAAAAAAGAAGTTTGTAGAGGCAGAGTTACTTCTATATTTACACTTAAGTTAAGGTTACGTTACAAATACTGAACAAACCCAGGTGGAGAGGCTTTTAGAGAATTGGGTCAACAGGTAAAATGTATTTACAGACACATCTTACTTTGATAAATGAGGCAAGTTTGCAGATTTTATGCAGAAGGAAACCACAATGCTTAATGGGAACTGACGGGTGTTTTTCTTGCCAGACCACCCGGACAAACTCAGGACTCCACCTGGGGCAAGTTCCAGAGTTGAGTTTCCCCTCAGGTGTAGATGAATATTTATATCACAGAGGCAGTGCCAACCACTCGCCACAAATGCACACAACAAACACCCTTAGGCAAACACACACACACTGCTCGTCATCGAGAGCTCAGAGGACAACAAGACGGAGGCTAAAACAGTCATCTAGGGCCAATATAGTTAATAAGTTATTCCAAACAAAGTTTTAGTTTTCTCTTTTGAGTGTTTACAATCTGAAAATCCCTTTGAGAGTATCACAGCATCACAACCAGATAACAAACTAGTACTTTGGGTGACAAGGCGGTGTGGGTATCTAAGAGATCTAACAGTCACAATTATATATTTTATAGAATCAGAACTTGAAAAAACATAAATAGGTCAATTGGAGATATAAGCACAATACCTTTAGACAACGCAGGATGAGAATGAACAGTGTGGGCGTTGATTTAAGAACTCCTTCTTGTTGAAAACTAAAAAAATGAAAGGTTGGTCCAATTTAGTCATATTTATATTTGTAAAACTGGTCCAAGAGGCGATCTTTTTGGTTTCATGTTAGAGAAGAATATAATGGTAAATAATTAAACAGAGACTTAGTATAAATTACACAAGTCTGTAGCCATCCTCATAAAGGAGTGTTATCCTTAATGTGACTGGCAGCATCAAATGAATCCTAAACGTATTATACCTTTGTGTGTGTCCTCCGATCTGCTAATCCTCAGACATCTGTCTCTTAAAAGTGTTTGGGTCTGGTTTTGTTTGAAAACTCACATCACAAATGCTTCCAACATGGGGAAGCTGAGCTGTGGCTACTGATCCAAATCTGTTTCAACAAGCATATACTCAATCAAAAGCATGCTGAAGTTTTGGGATCAGTTGAATCAGTTTGTATACTGTCTTATGGTGCGGGGTGTCCAAATGATTACTGGAATCCAAATGTAAAGCCACAAGCCAGTTTTTTATCTCATCAAATAGCAGCCCCCTCCTTCAAACCCAAATCTTCCTGCTGTCGTCGCTTTACATACGACTGTAGCACAATAGCTGATAAGAATCTACCAGGGTTGCATATTACATTTGGGACAAATTTCAAATGTTGTGGCCATCCGAGCCTTTAAAAAGCTTGTTGCTGTTTCACAGAGCTGGGCAGATGTTAGGTGGACACAGCTTGTTTTTTTCAGGGAACACATCTCCTATGTTACACAAGCTGTGGCTAAGTGCTAAAAGATGTAAGAACCGATGGGAATTGAGTTATGTGCGACTGAGGAGGGCAGAGAGGGGTTGACGTGAGGAGAAGAGAGTGTGTGAGAGCAATGAGTTTGGAAGAGGAGTGGGAGAGACCAGAGGAGGGCGGGATAATGGAAAAGGAAAATGAAAAAGAAGACGAGGGGTGAGACAAAAGGAATTAGAAAAGATATAGATGTAGGTGAGGAATAGGAAGAGTGGGCGAGGAGACGGGAGGAGACGACTGCAGAGTTGAGGTGAAGCAAAGCAAACAGATGCAGATTTTTTTTGGAATGTGAAACAAATGTGAGCAGCAGAGGCGATAAATACTGCTGTGACTTCTTGGATGAGGTCCTTAGCCGTTTCCTCCTGCCGAACTTGCACTATAGTCAGCACAGAGGAGAGGACTGCTCAATTAATCAAAATTCCATCTGATGAGATGTTCGAGACCACAGTTATTCATAGGTGTAATCAGGAACAAATGTTGTTCTGAGTGGTCTGACTGGTGGGGACATAACTGTATTCACAAACCCAAGCTACTTGACTTATGGTTCTGACAGTCGCGGGAACTGGCAATAAAAAAAATTTCAAAAAGATAATTAAAAAAAGAAATTTAAATCTTCAAAATGTAACCAGAACCATTGTATCTGAAAACATCTCACATGGTGTTTTTTGCAGTAGCTCTTTCAGTCTGATTGCCTGAAATAATACTAAACTTGACTGATTTGCTATTTAGCCTTAGTTATGACATTAAATGTCCATGTTAGTTTTAGCCATGTGAAGTGGACAACATTCTTTTGGTTTCTAGTCAACTTAAACTCTGGACAATCTAGTTTCCATTGCTGATAGAAACAGAAAATGCACGCTCACATTCACACCTACAAACAATTCAGAATGATCAATTAACCTAACATGCATTTGTCAGTGACGATTCTCAGTCATCCAGGTGAAGCTGTTAGAAGGTGTAGTCATGGCAACTGGACTTCTTTCTTTAGGTAGAGAAATTTCTTTCTGCATCAACGGAACATTTTCAATCTGAGTTGGTGAGTTGGTGAGTGGTCACAAACTTATGCTCCAGGTTAGTTTCACCTCACACCTGACTTAACATGCATGTCTTTGGACGGTGGGAGAAAACTGGAGGAAACCCACCCAGACACGCAGAGAACATGCAAACTTCAAACAGAAAGGCACCCAGGGAATCAAACCCGGGTCCTTCTAGCTGTGAGGCGACAATGAAATCACTCATCAACAGTAGCTTTAAGGGGGTAGCGCAGTTGGTAGAGTGGTAACGCATCAATCCCAGGGTTGACAGTCTGTGACGTGTCTCCTCCTGAAAACCTGGACAAGACACTGAACCCCCAAAACATCCACACATAGCTGCAGCCACTGAGGCTGTACAAGCCAGCGCACTTTGAGTGCCAGTTCCAAGCACTGTACAAAAAAACGAGGGGGTTGTGTGAGGAAGGAGGTGTCCACATATTGTGTCACTGGGAAAATGATTTTTGAAGCAGAGAAAATGTGTATTTGGACATTTGGATAATGTTATTGGTTGTCTTTCAGTCTTTGCAGTTATGTCTTTCTTTGTTCATCAGCAAGTTTTTTTCTCCATAAAACAATATTAATAACCTGTTGGAGAGTGAGAGAGAGAAAGAAAGTCGAGGCAGAATGTTGGAGGATAGAACCAAATATAGATACAATAGAGATTAATAGGGAGGAGATGAGGGGAGTAATAAAATTCTTATTTTTCTCCTCCAATCCATATTTAATAAAGGACATTTGTAGAGTCTGGAAAAACTGGAGACAGATAACCAGTGATTTGTGCTTCTCCTGGCTAATCTGGGAAAACAGGGAAGATGTTCTTTTTATAGCGACAGCTCAAAAAGTAGAAAAAATAGACTCGATACTGGAGCCAAATTACACACACGCTGCCACACAGTGTGGATCTTAAGGTGGTCGGACGTTGCAGATAGAAGCCTCTGTGGATACATGCTTCACTCTTCACCATGATCCCACGAGCTGCTGTTTCAGTCTATTAGGATTAATGCAGATAATGACTTGTTGGGCACAGGCTAAATACAGTGCTCCCTCTGCACATAGCACAACATAAGCAATGTTTTTTGCAAGAGTTGCAAGTAGTCAACCACGCATTCATCTCTTCTTTCCCCCTCAGCTCTATACTGCAGGGAGTAAAGTACCGCTACACAGTCCAGGTGGAAGCAGGCGGCCTTATCAGCGAACCCTCCCCACCTCTCGTCTATACCTATGGACAGTCCTTCTGTGGAGATGGTCTCATACAGGGGTCTGTGCGCTTCAGTGAACATAATTAACATGGCTAAGGGTTAATTATCTTAACGTTAATTATGACACATGCAATAATATGGTAATAATAATAATGGTAATATTCTCTCTCTCTCTCTCTATAGGCCAGAAGAGTGTGATGACAATAATCTGTTGGATGGGGATGGCTGCTCTAAGAAATGTCACAAGGAGGTGGGCTTCAACTGTAATGGTGAGTGAGTCCTATAGCCTTAAGTGCAGAAAGAAACAAGTGTCCTTCTTCAAAGATATTCTATTACTGTCAAGTCATGTAGTAAGTCAAAAACAGGAAAATAATAAGTAAATCAGCATAACTTAGATACTGAATAGTTGTTTTGTAAATTCAAGCAACTCAACATTAATACAAAAAGTCTTTCAGTTCAATTTTCTCAGTCAGTGAGAACAAACAAGTCTGTTTTGGGCTTCAACAAGTGCACTGAAATCTGGCTCAAGGTCTAAGGTGGATATGCGAAGGACAGCTTTGAGGTGCACATCATTGATAGAGGATTTGTTAAACTTCAGCACTGAGAAAAAGTCTGTTCACATGTATAGGCTGGTCCAAAGAGGACTAGAATCTCTGGTGCGTGCCCCTCATGTGATGAAAGTTCTCCTCTTTAAGGGAAGCATACAATTCAAGCAGGGGGACAGACCTAGTGCTCTGCCAGAAGTGTCTCAGACTGCAGGTCTCAAAAGCCTCCTTCTTATCTGGACATAGTAGCGCTGCAGAGTCAAGCAAGCACTCTTTAATAAACTCTCCATCAGAAAACGGTTTACTGTTTCTCGCAATCTTGTGGGATCTGACATAACTTGCCTCGGCAGCTGCATCCCTGAATGTGTAAAGCTTTGTAAAAAATCCTTGTAGCTTTTGCAGCAGGGTATATACAGAAATTTGTAATACATTTTTCAATACCTCCGGAATATTTTTTAAAACCAACAGGACATTGATCAGCAACTTTTTTAATCAACAACCTTTCTAACTGTTAAACTGATTAATACACTCTGGTCCAGCAGAAACAATTGAAAACACCAACTCATTAGCTTTACACACTAATATGATAATATCTTGCATGTAATATTTAATGAGCCAAATCTGGGGATATACCATATTTTACTGTCCAGACAGAATCTCCACACGCTGTTTTGGTTTAGCATAATGTTGCATGTTCAGCCATTCAGTACAGTCTTTATCCTCTCACCACCTCTTTGAATCAGCTCTTATTCATGAACACCAGAAATCTGACAAATTTTGACATTGTGCTGGCAAGAAATACCAGAAAAACATTGTACACTGTTGTACACTGTTCAATCTGAAAACAAAAGACATGTTTTCTTTCTTAAATTGGGTTTGGCCCTTATAAGCAACTGCTACAATTTGGGGAATTTAATGATTGAATGTATTGTTTTTTATGAAACATTATGCTCAACTTTACATTGGACACATTAAGAAAACATCACTTCACAATAACTGTTTTCTAGATTGCTGTTATTGATTTGAATTATTTATTATGCTTTATCTAAAATCAGTGAAACACATTATCAAATCACATGTGGAACAGTCAGCCAGCTCCCCCAGTCAGATCACAACCAGCTGTAAAAGCCTTTGCTTCTGACAATTGTTATACAACGACCCCATATTTAAATGATTGGAGGCCACCATGTAGTTCTGACCACCATAATCAAACCATGATCTGAGGGAGTTTATAATTTTTTGTCTCAATTTTTGGCACTGGCAGTATTTTGAAATTAGTTTAGAACTAGGAAAGACCATGTATGGGTAGACAGAGTCATAGCCTCAGTATGTAACTTTTATTACATTACATTACACACGATATTAGTGAATTACACTACTGCAAGTATACACAAGCATTTCACTGCATATTGTACTTTTTATGATTGTGCACGTGACAAATAAAATCTGAATCTGAATCTGAATCTGCATGCCCTCTCAGATCTGCAGATGAGAGTAGACTAAAATTCCCTTTTAATGGGGTCTCAGATCACAATCTAATCTATTCTCCTTTGTTGTTCCTGTTTGGTGGAATGGCTTGTCCTGCTCCATTCATAGCTGACAATATCACTACTTTTAAAAAACATTTAAAACCTTACTTGTTCAGTATTTCAAATGCATCTTACACACACAAATTCACAAAAATTGTCACTTAACAATTCCAAACATGTTCTTTATCTTGACAAGTTGGGTCTCATCAGGGTTCTTCTTTGTAGTAACTCAGAATTTACAGAAACCAAATGGTAATTGCTGGGGTCTTCTCCTTGTAAGTCACTTTGAAAAAAAAAGTTTGCCTAGTAAAGTAAAGTAAAGTACAGTACAGTACAGTAAAGGAAAGTAAAGGCGAGTAAATTAATACAACAGCTTCAAACTCAACTCAGCATGGCAACAACACAAGATCATAGTTGTTTTAATAAAGTAATTTTGTTGGGATTATGTTAGAGGACAATGGCACTTTGTGTCTACACCCTTGCCCAATCTAAAGCATGTAGACAGGCCTCAACAGAAGCTTCACAGCACAACGTGGTAGATGGTAGGGAGTTTACCCAAATGCTCCAGCAGAAAGCAGAACAATTAATGACAATGCCTCAGTCCCAAGGTGTTATTTGACCTCAAATTTAAATAAACACGTAAAGAAGAAAGGATACCATATGTCAGATCATATCATGTCATCATATCGTGACATCACTCGTATTTTCATGGAGATACAGGAAATATTGTGGCAGATGCCCTATACTCTCACACAGATATCATGGGCTTATCATGTTGAACAACAAGTGTCTGTTTCTCATTCAAAGATTTATACCAGATGAGGGCACATTTTTTTAAAGCTCCTCAGTAGCCAGAAGCTAGGTTCAGTAAGTATGGCTTTAAAAATATAGAACTTAAAAGTGATTTGGTGAAGTATTCCTGACACATCAGTTACATCCACATCAGGCTATTTTTTAGGTTGTGTATTGTCTGCACCAGCATGTGGATGCTACTTATTCATGGGTGTTGTAAGCTTTGTGTTACGAGACCTTGTTACAAGGCTACAATTCCCATCATCCAGTCACTTTATTGGTCAGGGAAAACAAGGAGAGGCCGTCGTGCCGTGACTGAAGCTATTACGTCTGTTGTTTTACAATAAAATACATCATGACTAGGAAGGAAAACAATTTGGCAAAAACAGTTTGTTACAAATTGCCACACTTAAAATTAATTATTCAGTTGTCTTAGTCATAGACAGAATATTTGTTTGGGTTTTCTTGCCATATTTGCTTGACCCAGTTAATTCGCACTATGCCAGATTATCCAGCCCTGCTTTGTTGTACTTGGTTCCAGTTATCACACCGGCTACTTTTATAGTCATCTCATTATGTACAAGCCGTGGACACGCTGCATTTCACATGGTTGGTAAGAAATGCTGCTTTCAGGTTGGTTTTTATAGATTGTACAGTTTTTAAGTTTGGTTTTCAACTGCCCGAATAAATAAAGGGTAACTTGCACAATATGGTTACTTTACTTTACTTTACTTTGCTTGGCAGACGCTTTTATCCAAAGCGACTTACAAGGAGATAGCGCTGGGTGTCTGGCTCAGAGACACACTTGGTAGGAGATGGATTAGGAGTCAGACGGGGTTCGAACCCACAACCTTCTGCATCCCAGTCTGACGCTTAACCCATTGGGCTACCAGGTGGCCCTTACAGCATAAAAAACTTGATAAAAAACTTTGATAAAAAACAGATGGTCTTACTAGTTAGGTCAAAGATTGTCAATCAGTCCTACGTTTCGAAGCTTGATAAAAAGAAGACTTGGAATTAAACAGACTTAATCATTTTCACAGGTGTTGTCAAAGCACGGGTGGAGTGTTTGGTGAGTTCACTTAGTGCAGTACTGCCAAATGAACTCAGGAGGACAATCGGAATTGTCTAGGTCTAATTGCCTTTTTATCTGAAACATGTTTCCGTCAGACTAACTAAAGCCAATTGTGCAGCACTGACTCTCTGACACAGCTCTGTCTAACTTATGACGCCGACCAGATGTCCTCTGAAGTGTTTTCTGCTCTTTTATTGCTGCTGCATTACACACTGTTGTTCAGCTTGTACGTAATACACTGCTGTAGAACACATGTTCGTACCCGTACTCTATTGCACACATATGGAGTACTTACTAATACTGTACGTACGTACGTACTAAATTACATACTACTACAAGTAAAAGTAAAGTAAGTACAGGAAAGAATCAATCTCCTATCAGAGATAACATTGATTGTAGTTATACAGTCATAGTTATACAGTTATAAGACATTGCTTTCATTACTCTCTGTTACAATGACGTTTGAAATTAGCTGGTTGTTAGTTGACACAACAAGAAGAAGCTGAGAAAGTAGAACAACAAACTATGTAATGTTGCATTAGATTGGTTTTACTCACCTTCCTCTCTGTTATACACATATTGAGTAACGTTGTTATATTTCCTCTAGTTTAATGCTTATTAAATATTTGAGAGTTGATAAGGGGGCGAGTTTTTTGACTGTCTGCAGTTGTTTTCTACCAGAGTTGGAATGAGATTGAATCATTGCTTTGATAGTTCTTTGTAATGCATAATGCTGCTGTTGTCACCCACCGACCCGTGGCCCATTAAATTGCTTTAAATATCACACTAACGGGCCATGCCACATATTAGATTACCTTTCTGTCTATTACCAGTACAAAGTTATTGTCATATTCAATAATTAATTGAAGTCAAAGTTCATTTCTTTTCATAATTTGCAGTCTGTTGACAGCACAGAGAGTCAGATATGGTTGAGTTGACGTGGCTGACATTACAAGTGGCCAACGAAAATACAGAATAGATTTGCTCAGATTTGGTTCACTGAAAAATAGATTTGGATGGGAGTCTAGCAGTGGGGGATGAGAGTATACCCTGCCAGATTAAGAAACCAGGCTTTATATTCTTTCATAAATCCTTCTCTCTCTTTCTCTTTTCCACCCCCAAGGTGAACCCAGTCAGTGTTATGTTTTTGATGGTGACGGCGTATGTGAGGACTTTGAGCGGGGCTCCAGTGTTCAGGACTGTGGTTACTTCACACCACTGGGCTATATGGACCAGTGGGCATCCACTGCCACTGCTTCCCACCAGGACCTCAACCATTGTCCCGCCCACGCAGCCACCGGGGAACCAGCACTTAACAAGGTATAACGTTTGAAACCACAGGGCACACACACGCTAAACGAGTCAGATGACCAACTCTCCTTGGAGACCGCTGTGGACTATCACTACTACCAGCCTCCTCAATTTCTAAACACTTATTTATGTTATGTATATGTAATGGTGCATAGGGAGACATCCAACTGTAGAGTACAATTATGAGTTCCTTTTTTGAAGTAAACCTTCAGGGGAACATACAGAGACATACTGCTTTTATGTACAAAAGTTAGCGTTATGAAGAACTGCTAAGACGGTGGAAGGGCCAAGGCTTTTCTGGCTGCTAAAGAGAAACACAGCCTTTCTTCAGTCATTAAGACGTTCAGAGGTAGGGCAGAAGACATTTTCAGATTTACCATTTTTCACGTTAGCCATGCCTCAAATGTTCAATTTCCCAGAATGAAGCACAGCTAACTAACAGTCTTTGTTTCTTTCACACAATATGTGAGACAGGCTTATAAAAGCATTATGAACTTATCTCATTTTCAGTGAAATGAGAAATGAACGACTTTGTACTGACCTCAACTAAAGTTCAGCAGTTCCACTGAAGCAGACACTTGCAAAGAATAAGCACAAGTGGAACCATTCCTTACATCTGCAATGAGCCAGTGCATTATTGATTAATATAAACGTGTGTCTGTTTCACGAGATGGATTTTGAGCTCACTGAATAACAGATAACGCAGCTGAGCGTGCTCACATCAACCTTGATCTGCTGCTCAAAAGGTTTCAAACAAATGAACTGTAAGTTATAGAAAAAAAAAGATACTGAGCAAAAGAAATTCTGCTCAGCTGGGCAGTAACATGATTAACGCCACTTCTATCATGGGAGGATTGTTGGTGGTTCCAGCATCTCAGAACTAGCAAACCTCCTGGGATTTGTCAGTACGTGGAAAGGTGCCGTAAACAAAACAAATCAAAATGTCAGGAATAAGTCAGCATGGCCTGGTAAATGCTTCACTGCTCTTATTTACTATTCTCAAAGCAAACATAGTCACAGTACAACTCAACCAGATAAGTTAAAGAATAAAGGCTGATGAATTCTTATTTGTTGAGAATCCCTTTTCTACACGAAGCTCTGCAGGTACCAGAACCTAGAGGTCAGTGAGAAACTGCCCACCGACGCCTGGTTCCCCTGCACAGCCCAGTTTGACACAAACAACGAACTGGAACACTCGTTTTGGCTGAAGGTACGTGCATTTCAGTGTCTGTATCCATCCTCCCCTTCTGCTAAATGGCGGTGGGTTACCACACTTGTCTTCCACAGCTTCCAGCACTTTCCAGCTTGTTGTGAGGCCCTCTCACACACTGTTTGCTCAGACCTCCACACACGCATGCATCATTCACACATCGGTTGCTATAAGTGCTTATTTTCCAGGTCAACTGTGAATTATGAGTTCTAATGATCTGTAGATGATTACCAAATTACAACTCACCTTGTACTTATTCGTTATTTATAGTTTTATTTCTGACTGCAGGGCTACTAATCATCGAAATCGCTCAGTAATGATCATTATGAGTTTACTAAAACATTATCTAATTAAGTCATCATTCATATTGTAATGCTGCTTCATAGGGTATTAAAAAACTTACATCCAATGGAATTATAATAAATTTGTAATCATAAAGAGACCTCTTACTCATTTTTTATGCATCGTTTATAATAATTTGTCTGAGAGAACAGAAAACATTAATTACCTACTTTGTTGCCAATCATTTAAAAATGACTCTCGAACATTACATCCAGCACCATAACAAAAAACTGATGACACATGCATTTGTTGCCACTGCTGCAGTTAATATGATTCATAAGAGTAATTGCCTGACTTATCTTTGCAGCTCCAACATACTCAGTGCTCCACATACTTTAGTTGTCCTGCTTTGTGTACACTGTATTCAGACCTGGCTTTTCTTTCCAGACCCGTGTCTGGTTCTCATATTCAGTAGTTTAGTATTATTTAATAATCTTTCCACAGGACTGTTCCCACAGTCAACTCTGCAGGTCCAGACTAAGCGTAGGCTAGCTGTTGGTCTGACTGATAACTTCACAGCTTTGCTGGTCATGCTCCGGATTTGGTTCTTTACAGTCAGGAGCTTCTCTCTTTCACTTCTCGCAGATACTCATCCATTTTTCTTTCTTTCTATCTCATCATTTCTACTTCTTTGTTGAACGACTCATCCTTCTTTTATGGACAGACGTCTGCAACCTCTCTGGAAGGACAACTTCTTCCTAAAGGCTCTTTCACCGTCTGAAAAGCTTTCATTATAACACCATCTATATACCAGCACTCCACTAAACACTTCTTTTGAAGTGTTCTTTCTGACTCTGAAAGGCCTCCCTCCTCCTAAACGTCTAGCCTTGCTTGATCTGAAAAGCTGTCTAAGAGCTTTCAGTCCGCGTCTTTGGTAGCCCTCTGTCTCATTTTCTGAAAGGCCTTGCGAATTTCTTTCATGCTTTACTAAAATTGATCTTTTGATTATGGAACACTTACAGTCTCGAAAGGTGGATGTATAACGTTGTAATTCTATCACAGAGAATAAATGTCAGGGTCAACTTGGAGTGACAGTCGATTGCAGTGATGACATTGTTGCCCTACTTCTGCTGCATATTGCACCGGCACCTACATGGTCAGATCATCAAACCTAAATTTACTTTTTTCATTTTTTTTTCCAAAACGACCCTAATGAAGAAGAAAAAGCAAGGAGCGGCGTTTCCCTTGCCCGGGAAAGGGTACCCGGTGCCCCACCCTGGAGCCAGGCCCGGGGTGGGAGCTCGTCGGCGAGGGCTTGGTGGCTGGACCATGGACCGCTGGGTCCAGTCGGGCCCAGCCCGAAAAAGCGACGCGGTTCCGCTTTCTTGTGGGCCCACCACCTGCAACAGGGACCAGAGGGGTCGGGTGCGCAGAGTTATGGGTGGTGGCCGAGGAGGGGAGCCCTGACGTTCCGACCCTCGGTTGCCGAAACTGGCTCTCGGGACATGGAATGTCACCTCTCTGATGGTGAGCTGGTGCGGGAGGTTGAGAGATACCGACTAGATATAGTCGGGCTCACCTCTACGCACAGTCTGGGCTCTGGAA
>JAUMHF010000009.1:2347691-2384584 GCA_032359275.1 Microctenopoma steveboyesi | reverse complement strand
GAAATGAGTTTCCTCCGAAGGGTGGCTGGACTCTCCCTTAGAGATAGGGTGAGAAGTTCGGTCATCCGGGAGAGACTTGGAGTAGAGTCGCTGCTCCTGCACGTGGAGAGGAATTTATTTGCCATGTCACAGCAGCTCTCAGTTTAAGAGGAAAGAACCGTAACACCAATGCAAATACTAAAGAGTGTTCAGACTGTAATGTAGTGGAAATTATAAAAATATGATTATAACTTTGATAAATGATTTCCTGTGGCGTTCAGTTGAGCACTTTACGCTGTTAAGTCGCTGGCTAAACGTGCTCCTCTGTCCAGTCTGTGTAGGGGGTGGGAGGGATTGTCTATGATTGAGAGGAGTTTGGTGACCATCCTCCTCTCAGCTACCACATGTAGGGCCCAGCTCCACACCAAGAGCAGAACCAGCCCTCCGGATTAACTTGTTCCAATCTGTTAGTGTCTGTCACCTTCAAGCTGCTGCCCCAACAAACCACAGCAAAGAAGATCACACTGGACACCACAGACTCATAAAACATCCGCATTATGGTGCTGCAGACCTTAAAAGACCCTCCAGTATCCTCAAAAATTCAGCCGTCTCCAGGCCTTTTTATACTGATACTTGTACTCCAGTCAAGTTTATTGTCTAAGTATTTGTACTCAGAAACTATCTCTACCTCCTCCCCCCTGAATACTACCTACAACTGCAGAGTCACCACAGAACTTCTGAAGGTGGAGTGGAGGTGGAGGTGGAACAGATATTCTTGTAGTGAAGCTGTGGTGGACGCCAGGAGAACCGGCCTGAGTCCCCCCACAGTCCCTCCAGTCCGCTGGCTGCTGGTCTTATAGCCAGTGATGCTCCTCATGCCCCTCCACACCTCCCTGGTGTGTTGCTGTTGGAGGCTCTGTTCTAGTTTCCTCCTGTAGGCCTGTAGGTAATTAATCCACAATGTTTCCACAATTATAGATCTCTTGCTATGACAAGCAAATGTGTCTTTTCAGGTAGGATTTGTCCATCCTGGAGTTGCAGCCTCTGTGATAGTGTATCTGTCTTCAGATGGGTCCTGGTCTGGGGAACAGTGTCGGAGGACAGCCACCATCTTCTTGTCTGACACTACTGGCAAAAACCACTCACTTGGTAATTTTTTATCTTCATACACTAGAGATCAAATACAACTGATTGTTTCAGAAATAATGTGATTTTTTTAAAGCATTGTTGTGGCTATGTGGCTCTGCTACCAAAAATAATCTTAGCATAACATTTTGCAGAAAGAACAATGTTCAAAATTAGAGAACAGCAATGACCATAGCATGAAAAGATCACAACTAAATCTTCAGAAAGTGACAACAGTCAAAAATGAATAGGAAGTGTACTGGCGTTGCTTTGGATTACTTCACCAGTCTCTCACACTGCTCTGGTGGGATTTTGGTCCTCTCTTTTTACAGCCTCTTCCACAGTTAAGAAGACAGTGATAGTTTGTCACCAAAGATTTGCTCTCCTGGGGCGGCCATCCCATTTTGATTCTTTCTGCTTATGAGAGGTTTGGTCATGGCAGTGTAGGCTTTCAGTCCAAATGCTCTTAAACGTAGAGATGCTGTGTAACGAGATATACCCTGACCCCGCTCAGTGTTGAGACAACTGCCCAGGGACCTTCTCCACATCATCCTGTCCTCTCTTGTATTCTTCTTTTGTTGACTACCAGCCCTCTTGGGGAACATGTTATGATGCAGTATTCTAGAAATCACACATTTGGAATAACCAACTTGTCTTACTGTGGGTGATAGACTCATCCCTTTGGCCTTCCCCTGGACAATGTGCTGTCAGATGTTTTAGTCACCTTAGAATGGGTCCGGTCAGTGAAAACTGGAAACTGAGGCTGCCAGTTAGATGGGGTGTGTCTGGTGACCTGGTGCCAGATTAATAATAATAATGAAGGCACCTGAAAGTTCTCTAATTTTGATTAGTGTTGTTTTTCAAATCTCTTATTTAAGTTTCTTATAATGTGCTTCATGAAATATGCTTCAAATACTGCTCTTATATTAATGTTAAGAATCATTTTCAAGTAGGACTACGTATTGACTATAATATTTGAAAAACTGTTGGTTTGGTATTGTTTGTAATTTTGATCACCAGTGATTATTGGATTCTGTTTATTTGCAGTAATGCTACAGTGCTAGCTGGTAGTATAAAAAGCTAACCTGGAAACCCTTCCATCTGTCCAGGGATACATGACCTCTCGTGCCATCGGAACCCATTGGTAGTGAATGTGACCCACGACCTCTCCCAGCCCTTCTTCCTCACAGCCTCTGTTATCCTCCTCTTCTCCTCGCCATCTGTGGCAGTGGGCGGTGTAGCCCTGAGGACCTCTTGCCACTTCAGCACCTTCGCCCTGACCGGGTGCGCATCAGAGGGTGGGCTCCCCCACAGCTAACTTACTAATACACACACTCATACACAGCTTGTCAGTTTCAGATTGTGCTTGAAAAGCCTTCGTAGACATCTGTAAAACTGCATATCCTGTGCAGATCTAACATCTAAATATAATGAATTGCCTCTGTGTACGAGAATACTGGCTCAATAATAATGATGATCGAGACGATGGAGCTACTGCAGGGTTTCTGTGTTTTGTCTAAGTACATGAATTCAAAGTGAACTGGCAGTCAGACCACTGATCCTGGACTTCTTGGATGACTAAGTTGCTGCTGTCGCCATTGATTTGGCATCATGTAAAATATACATGATTGTGATTGTGATGATGAGTAAAGTCTGACAGGGTGTGTCGGTATTTGAGCCTGGTTTCACACATCTCTCTATGGAGCTATACTCATAAATTTAAACTAACTTGAATTTGCCAGGATGCTAGTAATAAAATTCAGAAATAGCACGTCAGGCCTACTAGTTGCTGTCTTTCTTTCTCCCCGCCTTTCATCCATCTCTTTCTTCCTCTCTCTTTTCCTCCCTCCCTTCCTGCAATAGCTGTTTGAGGCAGCCATGTCAGATGGACAGCTGCAGCCCTCTAAAGATAGAACATGCCTCCGTCAGGTAACTCGGTCGAAGCGCTGCACTTACCGATCAAAAGATTTGAAAGCACAAACAAAAGAACTATGTATACATCAGTATGTCTCTGTAGGTGTACGGGAGGAGGAGAGGACTCTCGCTGCTCTGTCCAGTGTCACCGTGGTTTCAGTATCACTGTCCTCAGTGGCAGGGGGACCCCACCCCATCAGGTACACCGATGAACGCACATCACAGCTCAACAGAATGTCCAGTAATTCTCTGTTTATTCAAGGGTTGGCAGTGTGGCCGATACAAAAGTCTGCTTTACATATATTTCATATACACAGGAACACTTTTTAATCAGAGTATAGTATCAAGTCAGTTAGGCTTCTGAGATATTGATCTATTCATTAAGTATCAGGGGCTGGTAATCAGTGTCAGCTGTTTTGGTGTCAATGAAATAAAGAGGAAACAATCAAATGAGCCCAAACAAAATGTTTTTGTAAGTGAAGGCCACAGACATTTCCTCAGTCTCATCTTTTTTAACTGCTTTTAAGTAGTTTTGCCCTCAACTAGAGTAAGCTTCACTACCGGCAGCATCAGGTGATACCTGAACCTACATTAGGTAACACAGTCAGTCCACCTCCACCAGGTTGGCACATCAAAATGTGCCATCGCAAGGAGGTTTGCTGTGTCTCCCAGGAGACAGACAGACACTCTAGGAGAGCTGGACAGGGTTGTCAAAGATCCTTAACCCATCACCCAGCAGCACCAGTGCATGAATGTCTCTGGCCAAACCATTAGCGACAGACTTGATGTGTCCTGAGGGCCTGACGTCCTATAGTGGGCTCTGTGCTCACTGCTTGGCACCGCGGAGTTTGACTGGCATTAGGTATTGGGATGAAATCCTTAGAACCATCATTGTGCCTTTACCTGGTGCAGTGGGTCCTGGGCTCCACCTGGTGCCTGATAACGCCCGGCTTCCTGTGGACAGACATGATGTATACAGACTGTCCAGGAGCTCAGTGATGGTCAGGATCTAGGAGAAGATGCCACAGGACACCATCCGTCATCTCATAAGGAGCATGCCCAGATATTTTTTTGTTCCTAACACATTACCCATTCCATATCAGTATGGAGATCCAGCATGTTTTTTCCAACTGTGATCTGATGTTCCTTTTTATGATTTTTTGAGCAGTGTGTTTCATGTGAAATCGGAGAGAAAGACCTTTGCATTCATTACATTTCATGTGTAACAAGGCGCAAATCTCCTTTCTACCAGAGAAAGACAGAGCTGGAGTGTTTCCACGGTTCGTGGGATCGTGTCGTTAGCTGCCTGCCTGTAGACTGTGGCCTGCCTGATCAGTCTCATGTCTACCACGCCATATTCAGTTGCCCCTGGGGAACCACCTTTGGCAAACAATGTTCCTTCACGTGTGGATCACCAGCCATACTACAAGGTAAATAACTTTTTCTCTTCGGTTGTATTGTACTGTACATACGTGACCATGCAAATAAATATCTTTTAAAGTGACAAGGACCTGAGTTGGGTCCTAGAACCGTACTCGCATTGGAATCAGTTCTATAGATCCACGTGATAATTTCAGAGGAATAAATGAAAACTTGTGTTTTCTTCTGTTAAATGTGTATGTCGTCATTCTTCCCTTAAAAACATCAGTTCAGAGAAAAAAGGGAAAAAGCAAAATTACTGGAGTATCACTACAGGTTTCTACACATCAAATGTCCTCAGCTGCTACCTTGTCCGACCTCCCAACAGTCACAGACCCGTTTAGTAGACAGACGAACCACAGCAAGATGTATTGGACATTTAGTGTTAATTGTTAATGACAGTGTTAATTTAAACAAATTAGTTAGGATAAAAGCAGAGAGAGAAGCTACTAATCAACAGTGCTGCAATAAAATCACAGTGAAAATATCCTTTACAACATCACAGCATTTCAGTGAGGCTAACCCCTCATAGTGTGAGAACCACGCAGAACGAACTCAATTTTCCAATATGTTCCTACTGGCATGATATAAAATTCCTCTCTTTGTGTAGCCCTTCACTCAGACACATTGTCCCTCTTTTCTAAAGTCCACTATTTGATCCATATAAACAGCCAGAACAAACAAGCCCGGGCACCCACACACACAAACTCGTAGTAGCGCGAGCATAAAAAAGCTTTACCCAGCTTTAGTAAATAAAAAGTTACGCAATGTTGTGGATGCTTCTTGAAGGGATTCAAAGAGCGAGCATGATACCCCCACACTTGTGTTTGTGGTCAGAAAGCCATACTGAACGCTCAAATGTCGTGGTAGAATCAGCAGTTAAGACCCGCAAATTCGTCATCTAAACACAGATTGCACAGAAGTAATTCTATTTGTGGCTTCTGGTTCAGTGAAGCGTGTTTGCAGGCCATCGTGTATCACTCAGTAGCGAAAGCACACTCTGTAATTCCCAAGAATGTGTTCAGCACACACCAGCTGTAAAGGATTTTAATAAACACAACCAGCATGATGTTTAAATAGCTTATAAAACGAGATGCCATGGTAAAGATGCATTGCATTTTATAGACCCAATAAAAAATAGCAAAAGGTTTAGGGTGTTATGATTCTCCACACATGCCAACAGTCATACTTCACGTGGGGCCATACAGTCTCAGAAAATATTAGCTTTGGGCAATGTTGAAGCCATGGCCTCCTTCTCTTCACAAGTTTCTGTGGAGCAGAAATGAAGCCATGATGTCGACATACTTGTCCTTTTGCGTTTTGATTTGGCTTTACAGGGCAAAATACATCGATCTTGTAGATGAGTGTTATAAAGTGCCGTCACGCAAAGTAAGTTATGAAGAATGAAATGAAAATCTTTCTCTCAAATCTAATGCCGAATTTTTAAGAATCAAGAATAAAATGGGTATCCGCTCAGTTACACACTTACAGATGTCTGTAAACGGGAAGTAAGCATTATTCCTAAGATAACAAAGATAACTCTGTAAGTAAAAAGATACATTTTCTGCATTGCACAGGTATGTTGCTATATTTTCTTTCTGCTGTCCGACTACATATTGAAATTTTCTTAAAGCACTGTGGAATTGCAAGCCTCTTCGTGCCCTCTGAACTCCTCAGGTGACAGTGACAGGCTGGTGTGTTTGGAGGACGGGCTGTGGTCTTTCCCAGAGGCCTACTGTAAGATTGAGTGCCCTGAGGTCCCAAACATACCTTATGCCAAGCTCCTAACAGCAGACTGTCTGGCATCAGGTCACGATGTTGGCTCTGTGTGCCGTTACAAATGCAACCCAGGCTTCTATGTAATAGGAACCCTCCAGAAGAAGACACCAAGGTAAGTGTTGTGGGACTGTTAGCATCTCAGTGGACGGAGAGCCACACTGCTGCTGCTTGCGTTAATACTTTACTTTACTTTGCTTTGCTTGGCAGACGCTTTTATCCAAAGCAACTCACAAGGAGCTAGCTTTGTGTGCCTGGTAGGGGATGGACTAGGGTTCGAACCTGTGACCTATTGCATCCCAGTCTGACGATTAACCCATTGAGCTACCACTAGTATACTAGTATTACTTCTATTTTTATAGTTTATTTTTGTGTTCTGACTTATACCTTATCAATTGTCTAAGAGAATGTAGTCTAACTCTTAATGTCTTGTGTGTTTTGCAATACTAGTAAATCTGTGTAGATAAATGCAGTGTTTGCATCTTTGCTTAATGGAGGAAATTCCCTTTTTCCCATTATGCACTGCATCAGACGGTATGGTTCAAAAAGGCATTTTTCATTCGTCATCGGGAAAAAATATTCTTTTATATTTGGTTTTGGAACAAGTTCAAATTAGGGTCCAATAAAATACGGACTGCTTCTAACTGGGCCTCATCATTACACTTTACTTTGGGCAGCTGCTCATTACCGAATGCAGTTCACATGTTGTTAACCAGGAGCCAAAGTTTATATCCTGCATTAGACAGAGTCAGCTATCTGTCTTTACACATTTCACTCTGTACATATATGTATATATAGCATTACATATAAAATACATCTCGGCCTATCAAAAAGTTAACGGTCTGAGTTTTATTACCATATAGGAGCAGCAAAGCCTAATATTTTACAGTTTTTTAGTACATTAAATGCAAAAACTATAAATGTAAAGATCCATTTGCAGCAGGGTATTTATGAGTTTCACATTTTCAAACATATAAATGTCTTAATAATTAGCATTGTTAAGAAGTCTTATTAGTCCAGCATGGAGCAGTAGAAGCAGCGAATACAGAGTAGCTCTCCCGCTACATGCTAGCCACCTCTTTGCCCCCATAACCTTTTTCAACTTCTTGAAACACTTCAAATAAAAAACAACAACTTTGTTTTGCCGGGAATCACTAAGATCACTAAGGGATGTTATCTCTAGGAAATACTTCAAGTTGGAGTGCCTACAAGGGGGCCAGTGGGAGGAAATGGGCTGTGAGCCGATTTCCTGTCCAGCACTACCTGATGTATTCCAGGGCATGTACACCTGCACCAATGGTCTGCACTATGACACCGTCTGCACCCTGCAGTGCCCAGACGCTGCTGATAAAGTAAGATTTCTCCAGTTGCTAAATGCTCAAACAGTTACATTCTTACATTATATGATACAAACTTCACATTTTAAAATGTGTCTTCCTTCTTTACTTTCTAAACGGTTGCTTCTGACTGATTGAGTGATTTTAATTGTCTGTGTTTGCAGAGTGAAATTCGCTGCACTAAGGCGGGAAAATGGACAGCGGAGTTCACCATGTGCTCCAGAGTACAGGGCTCCTGCCCCCTTCTTCTGAATCTCAACTCTGTGGAGTACACCTGTGACCAGGGGATGGATGTCGGTAAGCAGTGCAGAAAATGGGGAGACATTTTTAATATTTCGGTGCTGGCGTTCAATCATTTCACTACTTGCTTAAGCTCTTTAGGATCTTTTTGAGCAAAGGGCCACCAGTGAACCACAATATTCATAGAGGGGTAGAAGTATTGGTCCAGCAACATAAAAAAAGCTTACACTGTAAAATGTCCTTAATTTTACATGCGTTTTTACTGTACACTTACAAATATTCAAAAATGGAGCAGCTCTTTATTTGTTTTAAAACCTTTTTGCACCACTGGTGTATCTGGTGACTTTGATTTTCATCCTTCTAATCACTCTCAGACAAAAACACTGACAAGTGACAGAACAGGGGCACTTTAGAGAGCCAATCATATTTCAGCTAGGGGCCAATGCCCCTGTGATCCCACCTGTAGAATCGCCACTGCATGTGTACAGTAAAGCTTTGTAGTAAATGATAAACCATCACACACTGACGATAAAATATATGTAGAAATATTGCTGAATTACTACATTATTATTACACACACGCACACACACACACACACGCTAACTCTTATCATCATACCAAAAATTGTCAGCGCTTCTAATGTTCTCCATTCGTATAAAACTGGTCCTCACTTTACCAGCCTTACAAAAAATACACTCACTCACACACACATACACTCTCTTACTCTCTCAGTCTGTCTCTTTCTCATATTGATGGTTGCCAAGACCACAGATTTGAAGTTGTGTGGTCTCGTTTTTCCTCAGCATTTGTACATGAATAAATTCAACAGATGCTAATGAGAGTTAGTGGTCAGTGTTATTTGATTAGCTTTTTTTTTACCTTCCTTTTCCTTTCAGGTGCTGTTTGTTACCCAACATGCATTGTGGCTCTGGACATGGATCTACATGACCCTGTGGTTCTGCCTAGTGGCACTACAGTTGTCTCTTTAAAGCACTGGATGGTGCCCACCAAAGTCCAGGTGAGGCGCCTGAGGAGGGGAGGCACGTTATTTTAAGGCCACCTCGTTTCCAATCTGTTATGTACCATCTTAGAGTTTTTAGATATAATCTTAGCCCTGACGTCAAATGTCCATGGTAAATTTAGTCATATTTACTCCTCAGCTGTATTTTAGATAGTACTGAGTTGACAAAAACAAGGTTTTTTCATTTGTCAACTATTTTGTGTGGCGATAGTCACAGTTACTATTTAATGGTGGCAGTTTTGTCTCGTCAGCGTCTCATATTTATCATGGGTAAAACCAAAATGTATTGTGTAAACTGTTTATTTGATATCAGCAGAATTCAAAGAAACCTAACAAGACATCTCTGTTCCACAAGAGCAGCAAAACTCTGGGAATGCTGTTCTTCTGTCTGTTACAGTTATACAAGTAATGTTGCCACACATACGCAGTCACATACTGGATCCTCAGATCTTTACATGCGCACACTGATTTCTTTGCTGCTTACTTGTTTGCTGACACGCAAAGAAAGTTTGAGCCTTTTACAACGGTAGCTGTAATGAAGGATTTCTTTAGTGAAGCCGTGCATATTAACTCTCAGGACTGGTTGCACCTGTTTTCAAACAGTTTCACGTTGCGCGGTGATAAGAACAAGAAATAGGATACGTCGATTGGCTTAAATAAATGCAATTTTGGAAGAGATTGTGGTCCTGTTTGTGGTCTCCATGTGGGAACTCTTGGCAGGTTTATTATAGTTGTTGTTTTGCTTGCGTGCTGCGTGAAAGCCGATCCACTGACAAACAGCGCCAACATTTTACACAAAAACACCCACCAGAATAAATAATGCATCCAAACATCTGGTAGTCTGAACAACAGAATGGAGTAAATTGAGCTACTGCTGTAGACTGACTCCCCTTTGTTGTCAAGCATAAAGCGAAGTTTATATCAAGCGTGACTGATTTATAGTGCAGTCAAAATAGATATTAGTATTTACTAGCATATATTTAATAAGACTCATGTTGTCGTCATTGTGCTAATTAATAGTTAGATTCAGAGTAAATATGATCTCTGATGCAGTTTTGTGCTTTAGTGCTGCCTGAAATCCCTTAAAGGTTTTCTGCGCGTTTCTTGATTATAAATTCTTTACATTTTAGTTATGAATGAGAATGACCACGTAGAGAGTTTTGTAAGTTTAGACGTTTATTAGCCTTTTTCATTTTGCCAAATTGGCCCTGTTAATAGCAAGCTAGCAAGCAACAGATTAGGTTTGAAGTTAATTCGTTAATGTGTAACGTGTCACTTGCTCTGATGTTGATGAGTGTGTAAATCTGTCCTCTATATACTGAACTTATGACATGACATGTAACTTACCTTCAGCTTACATTTGCCCAGTGCGCTGCCTTGTGCCTTACAGATGTATGAATTTCCTTTCTTAGGATCTACCTGTTAGTGGTGACAGTGATTAGTATTTCATTTACTGCCAACTACTGAGTAGTACTGAGTGTACATTATACAGGTAGCAGCCATTACGTGAATGAGGAAGTGATTTCAAACATAGTCTTGAATATTATCTTTCTGAAATATCTAGATCAAATTTGAATGAACACTGGACACAGTGATGTCTTCAGGAAGTCCGATTTAATTTGTGTTTATCTTGAATTAAAGTACAATGTTTTATGCTCTGGCCTCACATCTCTATCTGTCAGAGTTTGAAAACCTCTGGTTTAGAGCCAGTGTTGTGTGTTAGGACTAGGAGATGACTTCTGATGATAACTTGTTACTTCTGTTTTATCTTAAATAGAATTTACTACGATGTAATTACTAAAGCGCAAACGATTGCAGGAGACATACCGATTTTGAAACCTGCTTTTATACTGGAGATAAATAATTACCACATTCAAAGAAAAATAATAATTTCAAGTAATTTATTATTTCAAAACCCCATGGAAAGTGTAATTAAAACTCAGTAAGGGACCAGAAACACATTTTAAAACAGACATGTTTGGCATCAAGCTTAATAAGAGAACAAAACACTAATAATTTGCATTGAAGTAGTTACTTTGCCCAATAAAGCTTAATAAGTCTGTGAATCACTGTGACTACATAGAAATAAATAACCCTGACTAATTGCAGCTGAGATCAGCTGGATCCATCGTGATGGTTGGAAATGTGTTTCATATCAGATATTTAACTAAATAATTGGCAAGACAGTGTCTGTTAGAGTCTCTAGGAGAACATTTTAAATTCCCAAACGCACCAGCTAATCACACTATCAAACAACACGATCCGTCTCATGTAGATATAAGTGCGTGTGTGTTCGTTATCATTCATCTCAGAGTAAAGGTTCCAGCTGACGTCAAGCCTTTTAGGGAATCTTCCCCATACGCAGCATAGGCACAACAGCATAAACAAACAGACGTCAGATTTTGGGTCTGAGTTCAGAAGCTGTGGTTTTGCTTTATAGGTGGGTCATGGTAACCTAGAATCACATGTCAGGAATCACTCCGACTTTAACACTGTTGCAAACTGCTCCGGTTTCTCAGTACTTGTGGGTGGTCAGTGAGCCAGCCAGATAGACCATCCTTGCCAAGGTCAAATAGTTGGCTGCAGGTCTGGTTACTTACGCCATATCTCTGACTCTGCCTTGTGATTTCGAGGCATTGTGTTATCACAAATACTTTAGAATCACGTCTGCCTTGCTGGGTCAGACTGCACAGGAAATCACAGGGGAGGATCCACTTTCTCTGTCCATGTTTGTTAGTCAATCAGCTATCTGCTAACCACCTTGTAAATTCCCCGGGTCAAATAAATGACAGAAGACCACAGCCTCACCCAAATTTCACCACAAACGTTTGAGTTTTACATCCACTTTAGATGTATAAAACTATTTATTTTTCTTCCATCACAATGTTTTCGTGCATAACAAACAACACAAAAGCTTCAGATTCATAATGCACTGCATATGTCCTCGAAAACAACAGAATATCTGCACGGAATAAGTGCAAGATGTAGTCTGGTTTATTTTTATGTAACAGTTCATTTCTAGTTCAAATGCTTGTGGATTATTGGCAAAAAAGGTGCTATTAACTGCAGGATTAGAAAAAACACAAAATGTTTTAAAGAATGTAAATAAAAATGTTTAGGTCAAACTTTAGCAAAAAATAAAAATAAAACTCAACAATGAGTGTTTTAATTTTAATTTGAGCTATACATCAGGCCATGAATAAAAATTAAACACAGTTTTAAATATGAATGATGCAACAACATTTACAAACACTTGAATCCTTTGTCTTTCAGTGAATAATTGCTAATGGTAACAGTACTGGAACACTCCTAGTATCTAACAGCAGTTCATTCATTATAAGCTGAAGACATCTGGATCAACAGATGAATAGAAAACTTAAATTCACATTGCTAGCTTTTGTCTTATAGTATTTCTGTTTTAGAGCATTTTAACAACATGGACTCATATATTTCTTTGATTCTGTTAAAAGATTTTATTTGTTTGTAAAAAGTCCAGATTAAAAATATTTGAATCTTTGAAATTCAAAGTTGAGGTCTATTATTGATTACTACATGGTCACACATGGCATGTGTGACTGACTACATGATCAGAAATATATATGTCACTCCATGTCTCACAGTAACAGGGTAAATATAGATTCTGTGGTAGAGAATATGTGAAAGCAACACTGCTCAGTGAGTTGGTAGGTTGATTAGCTTCAAATCAAAAACTTGTTGTTCTTAATGTAGTTCTGTAAGTGGTTGGTGGTGTTCTCTATGGCTCCTTAAGTAATGCTAGCTTTCTATGAATTGTTCCTCTCAACTATTTCTGCTGTTTTTGCTTTGCTTGGCTGTTGTCCTTATATGTCCTTTTGTTTTTCCAGAACATCGTTTGCACGGGGATGGTGAAGTGGTACCCCGACCCTCAACACATCCATTGCATTCAGTCATGTGAGGTAGGAGTCAAAACAGCCAAGCAGTTGTGCATTCAGGTATTTGGAAATACTTTTTTTCTGGCAGTCTTGAAGACCGTCGACTGTTAACTGGGCGAATGTCTATTTTAATCAAGACTGGTACCGCAACAGGCCAAAGACTAGAACATTTTCTACAGTTGTCTCTGCCTGAATTAAGATCTGGTATCTTAGTGCTTTGTTTTAATTTATTTTGACTGAAAGACTCAACAAATTGCAGATATGGCTACACCAGCGTGTATATGCTGATCGGTATCATTGCTCCAAATACACAGTTTGATATGTCTCGATTAAGCAATTTCACATTCACTAACATTAGATTTAAGTATTATCAGTTCTTACATAACATGTTTAATATGTACGTCAGAAGAATCTCGGTTTGGTTCTCGTCCCGTTATTATTGAAGATATATTATTAACATTTAGATTGCAAATAACTTATCCCTATAACAATTACACAATTTCTGGGCATAATCACCTTAAATAGCTGAACTTTTCCAGTAATATCAAACATGAGGCAATATACGGTATTACTCTTGTCATCACTACTCAACATATCAGAGGCTCTGTGCAATGTGCTTCACATTTCATGATGACAAATCTCAGGCAGATTTAATAATCTAGCTCTTCAAACTTTACAAGAATCCTTTTTAAATCTGTCCAAAGAGCTTTCTTTTTTTCCAGGCATTCTGACGTTGCCAAATGTCGTTACGCCTGGCAGGCCTTATGGATTATTTGATAAAGGAAAATAAATGAAGCATTAGATTGTGTTATATTTAGATTAATTTTTCATGCTGACACAAGACTTCTAAATCTTTCTGTCTAGCTTGAAAACAGTCTGTGTATCTGGTAATCGGTAGGGAACAGTTTAACATTTCCTCTCAGTGAAAAACTGAATAAAATGTGGTAACAAGTCAGCTTACAGAAACAAATGGTTTAAACCCTGTTAGATTCATCCACTGAGCAAAACACAAATAAACGGCCATCCATTTTAAAATGTTGTATTGGAATGAACACTGACTTGACTAGAATCAAATTATTAATGCTGCTTTTAGTTGTTTGACATTTCACTTTGGCCAAATTAGTCGACAGCAGCCAATTTTAGAAATAGGGAAATGTAAAATGAAGACTGTAATGTATATAATAACATGAATGCTGCTATGTGATTTCACCATTGAATCAGTATAGGCAACAAAGTGAGATCTGACAAGATGCATCATGTCTTACAGTATGTTTGTGTTCAGTTGTGATGGACGAAAGAAACATTGCAGATTATGGCTTATGTAGTGTTATTAGACTTTTTTCACTTTCTAATATTTTGTGCATGAAAGTTAGTTGAAACTGTGGTTTAACGCCCATCTCAGCTCAATATATTTTAGCTGTGACACTAAATCATTTAAAAACATAAACCTGGGTAGGTTCTATTTTGCATTCATCTGTTGGGCTCAGAAAAGGCTGGAAATACTGATGGAACATATAAACTGTTGATGTCTCACGGTTGAAAATATTCTCACTAGCTGCCAGCTCTACATTTTCCCCTGCCACCTTCCCGTGAATGTTGCTATGCAAAACAATTGCTTATAACCTGCTCCTCCATGACAGCATTGTAAATTATACCAAACCACATGTGCTGCATATGCCCTGTGCCAGATCTCATCCACATGCAATTATTACCTCTCTGTCTCTTTCCTTTCTTCCTAAAACCAGGCCTATTTCCTGAACAAGCTCATGCATCTTATCAGCAACGCATACACCTGCCCACACACACTGCAACATTTATAAACAGAAAACATAAAAATAATGACACCACTTGTGTCTTTCTCAAAGTGCCCTCATGCTTTCTAAAAAAACAGTTCCCAGCATACTTAAATTATCCCAGGACCAATAAGGACAAAGAATGTGTGTAACTGCAAACCAATTAAACGCATTGACTCATGCATCACTCCATAAGAGGAATTTTGCAAAGAGGACAGAATCTATTTAAACCTTTTGATTGATGGAGGCTGTGCTAATCCCCTTGATCACATCATGAAGCACTAGGAGCTGTCCAGTCTCAAAGAAGTTCCACACTGAACATTAGTGATTGTTGACTTTTTATGACAGTAAATTCTGCTTGAGGCTAAATATAGAAAATAGAACTGATTTGAGTTTGAGTTTCGTGACCCTGATCTGACACCTGACGTTTGGCCCATAATGGATGAGTAATGCCTCGTTTCTCAACTGTAACTACTCTTGCAAACTATACTATCTACAGCTAAAGAAATATTGCTCTGCGTGACTCCCAGTTCATCTATTTTATTCACACATGCTGTAATCATTTCATTTAAAGCAACAAGGTTAAAGGCACCCAGAAAGGTGTTTAGTTCAGCTGACAGCCCTAAATGTTGGGCAGCAGAGTACGTTTGGGAAAGGCGTTCCTGGCTTTCCATATGCGATACTTGCTATCCAAGAAAGAGGAGAAAGCAAAGACATCATGCCTATGTTCATTTCTGACCCAACTCTATCCTTAACTTATTTCTAAATGCTTCTCCACCTATTGTAGCTACATGTCTAGCTTCATGTAGGTTCATCACCACTGTATGTTTGATCTTCCCTGGTGTCTCCCTTTAATCTTCCAGCTGGAAATGCCTAAAATATGTCCAGGTGGACTTACTTAGGATGTAACCATTGGGAATAGATTGAGAGATTATAATGTGCCAAGGGCACTTCAGAGTTTCTGCACAGAGATCCTCATGCTAACAATGTTCTTCATCGGTGTCTTCAGACTGTACTGACACCATGTAATCCAAAGGTTTGTCCTCTTGTATCAGAACCAAATACACCGAGAACGTTCCCCTACTATAATCTGTGTAACTGTTGCTTATATATCATCGGTTCTGAGTCGCTTTGGTACAAATATTAATTTGACAGCTCTGACTGTTCTTTCTTTTATCCTGTGCCTGTTTCTAAGGCCAAATACAGTATATCGTTGTTGATACTGTTCATATTGTGTTGTTTTGTATTGATTTAGAGACTTTTATTTTGTTAAGTTTGTTATTAAGTTGTTGCTTATCTGTCACTGAAAACATGTGGCCCAGCTAACCTTCTAGATTTGAAAATCTGGCCCAATTTAATATGTAATTGCCCTGGTCTAGAGCCATTAGTTCACATGCAGGCCTTTCTGCAGTCAGAATCATCCATGGGTGAAGTGGCTTTTGCTTGCAGTATTCACTCAGATGTTGAATTTTTATTATAGAATTTAGACAACCAGACAACAAAGGTCCACATCAAAAAGCACACAAGTAAAAATACAGCTATACAAACCACATTAAAAACCATACAGGCATCTTTCCAATATTTCCAGGAACAAGAGAAATGCTATGTATCACTCTCGTGCTCAGTTAGGGCTTTAATAATTACATTTTGTGACTCCATTTATCTATGTATACATTTATAAATAGAATTTCTCAACACAGTATAAAAAGTAGGAACATTATTGTATGTACAAACATACTTACATACATACATACCTTAGTCCATCTTAAACAGCTTCAACAGTAAGTCACATCAAGGCACTTTGCAGTGTAATGTTTAGGACCTTTCACACTATATAAATATATACACGAAAATTTCAAAAACCTAACAGTCCCACATGAGCAAGCACTGAGGCGACAGTGGAGAGAAAAACTCCCTCTAACGAAAGAAACCTCCAGCAGTACCAGGCTCAGGGTGGGCGGCCATCTGCCTCGACCGGTGGGGTTAGTGGACAGAGGAGAGAGAAAAGAACAGCAGGTAACAAAGAACACCGGGGAGGTTGGTAGGACACCTACACAAAGATACAGAGAGAGAGAGGACGAAGCACAACTAGGGGAGAGAGAGGATCAGGACCACATGCTTTGTTCAATGGTAGTTCCTTAATAATCTATGATTCAGATGTTGACCAATCAGAGAGTTATTTTCAGAGAAATCAGCATTCATATTGTTCACCACAAAAACATTTGTACATTCACTGTCTTGGAGCAGCTATACTCTGCAGCTGAAGATGTTGTTGCCAGAACTGTTCATATTCTATGTACCAATAAATGTCAGCCTATTTAGATATTCATCTCCATTATGAGGACATAAAATTACTACAGTGTTTTGTTCAAGTTCTCATTTAACGTGTTAAGTTTATCCAATTTTCTTTTGCTAAAACGTCTCCACAGATTCTAACAGCTTGTCCACAACAAAGCGCAGCGCCTTGTTGCCCACACTCGGTGTTAGTTGGAGCCCATGTGAGTTGTAAGACACAACTTAAACAGCCATGGCCACCGATCAAGTTTATACTCAGACACACGCTTCGGTACACTTGCCTTACATGCATTTTACCAGCAGAAGCCCTTATTTTATATCTCTGCTGGACAGAGCAATTGGTCATACATCTAAGCCACATAGTGGCAATCAGATATTATTTTAAAAGAGCTCAATCACATCCTCACAGTGTTTATTTTCTGACGTTAACAAATCAGAATAAATCTTAGAGTCTAAGTTAGGTGCAAATTTTGTTGCAAAAACACTGACCAACTGTGTCTTTATGGCTCGAATGTTACCTCCCCTGGCTCCAACGCGTCTTTCTGGCAGACTTGGAGCAGAACTGGGATTGATTTTAAATCCGTTAATTAAGTAAAAGTAAAAAAGTACAGGTTTTGAAATGTACTTAAGTAGTAAATATTAAGAAAAAATGTCACCCGTAATGAAACAAAATGTCTTTTGATGATAGAAAAAAGTTCTAGGCATATAAAATACATCACTTTACTTCTATTGTTCACAACCTGCACTGTGTTGGTTTACAGATTTTATTCAGAAATTCTGATATGGTCTATGTTTTCTTCAAAACAAATTTCAAATAGGATAATATAGATTGAACTATGGATGTTCAGATCAGGTTTTTTGCTGCAGATTTCGATAAGATCAGGAATGAGTGCCCGTCAATCATTTGGATTTATTATAAGTATAGATTGGTGTGTTATGTGTGGTATTACATTATAATGCTCCAGAATGAGACCTGACATAGCTTAAGATCATATCTATGTTTATTGCTTATAACTACCAGTGTTTCCCCTACCATACAAGGGGGGCGCCCCCACACTCAGGACATAAAATATGTGCTACAGGTGATTGGCTTTCATGATCAGAGACAGGGGCGTCACTAGCAATGTAAGACAAGGGGGGCTTAGCCCTCAGGGTTGTAGGAGGGAACTAGCCTGTTATAGTGAGTGCTGAAACATTTTTGCCAAACCTAAATAGGCTTCATTAACCTTATTATCGCTTGTACAGGAGTTCTGCTGTTATGCGGCTCATTTTTTTTAATGCTATGAAATTGGCTTATCTTTCACAAATCGGCTCATTTCTATGTGTGTCCAAACTTTTGCCTGGCAGTGTTTTATAACACTTTCTTACGGTAACCAAATCTAAGTCCCACAGCAGTGAAATAATGAAAAGGACAACATTTGACCTTCTATTTTATTATTTTTTATTTTAATTTGTAGTCTTGCTTCTTTGTGTTAAATGCGTACCTGCACCTATGGCACCTTGTATGAAATGTATGGATCTATAATTTTAAAATAGTGTAACCCTGACTGTTCTAAGTAACTGTGTATCACAAATATCAAAATCTACAACTTGTTCACACCCAAAATCCAGGTCCAAAAGTGTTCAGAATATTTTTTCTTTAATCAGATGTCAGCTACTACTTATTATGCTTGAATATTACCATGAATCATTAGGTTCTTTGAGCAGATTGGCAGTAGTGGCTCCACTCAAGAGCTTAGAACCTCCCTAATTCCTACCACACCCTTGGAAGAGCATGACTGTCAGGTGAGCTAATCAGGTGACTGCGAGGAAAAGCTAGCATTGGTTAAGACAGGATATAAAAAGGAAGTCCTTTCCCCTGCTCTCTGCTCAGACATGGGTTTCATTCATGTCCCGAGCTTTTCGTTGCCTTCCAGTCTCCGCTACCGTGAGTCCTCTTTCTTGGGTTATTTGTTGGCCGGTTATTGTGACACTGATTCCAGTGGAATCCGCTTTAGCGCTCAGGTGCAGCTGGAGCTAAATGATTGTTTTATCACCACCATGACTCTTTCTGTCCACACGGTAGATTTTTCCCGTTTTGTTAGAACTTTTACGTTGCATTGTTTTCATAATGGAAGTAATGTGACGTTTTTTATTAAAATGTAAGGAGAAGAAAGTACAGATTTCTCTAGAAATGTAGGGAGTAAAACTAAAAAGTCATTCGAAAAATGAATACTCATGTAAAGTACAGATACCTGAAAAATCTACTTAAGTACAGTAACAAAGTAAACTTGGCACCTCTGCTCAGCGTCTTGTTTGATAGGTACACCAGCTGTGTTTGAATCTAGTTGCTCAATTATGGGTAAACATTGATTCATATTTGCTGTTACGTCTTGGAGATCCTCACAGACACGTGTGCTTCAACATAGCCTGTCAGAGTTTAAGCATTCAATTTTTCCAAGCAGGCAATAAAGGTTACAGATGGAAGTTTTTGACACAAATCGGGAAATGTTCTCACTAACCTCATTTAGTAGTTTCACAGCATGAGAAGAAGTCCTCCTCAAACAACTTTTGACTTCACATTGAGTCCATTGTTACTTTTTATCAAATCCCAAGTCTGAAATCAAACACTGAAACAAAATACAGCACATTGGAAACGTCAACCATTGAATAAGCTGGTGTTCACAACCAACAGACATTTGTAAAAGTGAAGCAAAAACAGCACTACGAACTATGAGTGTGTCCTCCCACTGTGTCTCCAGTCCAACTGTTCCAGACATAAATAACATATTTAAAATATACGCTGTCATGTTACTGAACATGTTTCATCACACAGTCTCTAATATTAAAACACAAGATCTTTTATTACACTAAAACTTTTAGATCTTCAGTATTAGAGTGACTGTAAATGAACAGGGTTTTTAGAGTGGTCTGAATCTCTATACACACTTCTACAGAACATTTTTGCTTTAGTTAATATTATTATTATTTAGTTATTACAGTATTTGGTTTTCTTGAGAAAAATTCTCTATTATTTTCATATAGGGTTTATGTCCACTTATACCTAGCACACTGCGTGGTGTGTTTTACAACCTCCAGTCCACTGTCAATACACAGCAGACACATACGCACACCTCCCTTGAACTCCCTGAACTATCTTTCCTGTCAAAAAGAAAAACACATTTAGTCACACGGAGAGGAGAAAAGGGCAAGCCTCACACTCCCCCAACTATTTTCAGAGTTTTAGACAAGAGGGGTGAATCAAGTTGAGGAGGGGGAGTTGATCAAATGTCTCCTATTAAAAGAACCATAGAGATACTTGGTAGGAAGGAAAAAACAAACCTGAGTGTCAACTAGAATTCATATCTGTGTTTTATGATGTTCTTATGAAGAGCTTAGCAGGTGCTGATGACAGCTCACGCTCCTCTAAAAGAGCCAATGCTGAGAGCTGGAATATTTATGTTAGCACGATACGGGTTTGATGTCTGCTGCTTTGTGTGTTTTTTTTTTTACACTTTGAAAAGGGGTACGATATAAAGTTAACACGTTTTCGTTAACACCTTTTGTGAAACAAATTGAAATCAATTCAAGATGGCAGCATGTATGACTGTGTGTTGCTGAGTTTTTGTTTTTAGTTGGCTATTACGTTTTTTTGGGTTCAGGTAGTATAAATCTATATGTATCTATCACCTGACTACTGATTTAGCATTGTGCTTTCTGGTTTACGGTAATTATCTGTGGTTGGAATGAGATCCTGATGAGGTCCCGTCGGAGCAGAAAGATTATTTTGTTTCCCCATTGTCGAAGTAGAGGGAATAGCTCCCCCCTAAAGAAATAGGCCAAGCTCTATTTAACGATATTGTTAAAAATATTTGAACTTTTAGTGAGTCATCAGTTAAAAGGAGTTTCTACAGACTAATGGCCTCATTGTTGATGATCAGTCAAGTTTTACAAACCAGCACATTGCACATAACTATGACTATGAAGATTGTAAATAATATAATTACAGCTTTGGCCAGAGACAAAGACAAAGCTGTGCAACCTTCTTTATGCATACTTTTAAGCCGTTTAACACAGTGAACCCTTTTCTTCTCTTGCAAAGTAGAATTGGCAGAACATGCAGCTGGATGTTCATCTAAATTTACTTTCAATGGTCCAAGGTGATTCTCAAAGATCTGTTCTTGGCCCGCTTTTAGTTTTTGAAATAATTTAGGTGTTAACACTATTATGCCAACAGACTGGAGTCTTAGCTCCGGCTTGTGTCGAATGCAAATAAAACTAAATAATGTTTTTCAATATAGAGACAAGCTTCTCATTTGGTTTAGAAGCTTGTCTAAACTGTATTACGTGATGGGCAAAAAGAAAAGTGTGGTTTCTTGCTACATATATCTTGGTGTGTGATTCTATTGGAGATTCTCTCACTTTAAAATACCACGTTGACAATCTTGTGTCGTAACTCAGATTGAAGTTAAGATTCTTTTATTTAGACACAGATCCTGTTTCTTTTTATAAAGTGGAAAAAATGTTAGTTGCTGCCACCTTTCTGTCTGTGCTGGTTTATGGTGAAATAGGAGACCAGTCTTTCCCACCTCTCATAATGGCACTTCCCATTTGGTGTCTTAGTAGCCCTAGCTGCCACCATAAAGAAGATGATTAAGTGAGACATAGCATTTCACTAACTACTTAATTTAGCTTTTAATCTAACCCAGATTTTTTTGAGCCAGACCCTAACCAAGATGTCTTTGTGCATAAAGTAAAAATATGGTCTATATGATCATTTTGATTAGAGTTATGACAATCACTCTGCATCATTCAAATGGTGTCATCGAACACAGCACCCACTGTGTTGATAATGACAACAAAAGGATACCTTTAGCATCCGTATTGAGATGCCAGATGGAAGTGTTGTTATGTGACGCAGTGGAATTTATTTGTATTTTTGCTCCAGATACATGGAACAAGTAGTTCAGCCTAAAAAAGTTTAAAATGTGTGATCTGATTACCTTTGCTAGGTTAACCTCTTTGATAGCTGACTTATTTCTTACCTAGTTAAAAGTTTTAATGTCAGTCAAATAATACCGTTTTATGTATATCTTTTCCTTATTGTTTTAAGCTTGTTGATAAGCGGTAACCCTTTTCATGTGATGTTGTCATGTATATTGTAGTATGAGTCTGTATGGGTTTGTGCTCTGCTGTTGAGCGTAATGTATCCCTCAACATGACCTAACCTCAAATTTGCTGAGTTTTAAGTCTCTAATTTTGATGCAACAAAAGATGTGCATGTAGACTGAATATCAATCCACAATAAAGCTCAGTTATAGACATATTTAAAATGATTAAAAGTAAAAGTAAGCAAGTCTGTATTATGCTTCACTGCCTTAAACTGTAGAGGTAATTCAAATATAGTAGTTGTGATTTGGTGAAGGCATCTGGTGCAATTGCTGGAAAAGTATTTACTCAGAAACAGAACGATTAAATTGATTTATTTAGGCCATGGCAGTTAAGTTGGGAAAGGCAAAGGGATTCGTCAAGTAGGGAGTTCTTTGAAGTGAAGTGAAAACTGCAGAAATCTCCTCAGCAGCTGCTCTCTCCCTCTGCGGAGGTTAGGTAGAACCCTGAGTCTTTGAAATAACTCCATCGGATAGAGTCAAAAGTATCATTGGCACTTTAAATTGTTGGCACTTCAGGGAAGCCCTGAAAGTTTAGTTGAAAACATTAACAAGTCCTTCATCATGATATGTTTGAGGTTCAATGTAACTTAATTTCCACAAATTGGTGTGTCACTCAAGAGCTCCTCCAGCATGGCCGACGCCCACAATGGCCACATTACTTCAATGACAGTTTTAGGAATTGTCATTAACAGGTATTCTATGCCCCTTTATAAAGTAAGATGTCAACAAATCTCTTGCTCCACTGCTTTGAATCTTTATATCATTTTGTCACAATATGTATTTCAAAAAGCCATGTTCTCACAAAACAGTGGAACGTTGAAGCCTTTTCTACTTGTATAGCAAGATAAAAGACACGAACAATTGTCCCTAAGTTCTATGTGTGAAACTTGGAAATCAGGATGAAATTAGTTCCAGAAAGAAACAAATTGCCAAGTGGGGTGGGTGTTAATGACAATCAGCACAATTTGTATCATAACACAGTCTGGAAATGCCTTGGGCCATAGCTGCGTTCACAGCAGTAAAGTAAAGTAAACAGCGATAGTGACAGTGGCAGTCCAGTTCATGTTCACCACTGATTAATTAAATAAAAAAAAGTCAACCAAACCATAGTAGATGCTGAGCATACCTAATAAAAATAAATTCTGTGTATAAAGCACCTGATCTGGAAATATAAATTAAATATGTATTTAGAAATGACCACAGGTGATTTATGTAAGAGGTCGTCAGTGTAGGAGCGGGTAAAGGCAATTGATGCTGTAGAATTTTCCATCACCACAAATATCCGAAGAAAGGAGGAGAGAACAGGGCTCTGACTGCTGGAGTAGCCTGTTTCAATTATAATCTTAATGCCTGGATCCAAAAGAGCCTCTTTCTGAATGAAAGTTTGCAGCTGGATGAGAACAACTACACTCACTACACTTTCGTTGAGATAGTAGCTGCTTACTAAATGAGCTCTATCGAGTTCTTCTGAAGCACCATTCCTGTTCACCGCAAAGAAGAAGAGCAGACTGCAGACTATCATCCACTTAACTCAGACGCTGACTGGTCCATCACTTCACACATCACAAAATCTGGAAGACTCCAGGACCCTGAAGTGTGGGGAAGATTATGGCTCACCCCTCCTAACCTGGACACAATCTTAAAAAAATCTCCCCTCTGGCAGGAGGCTACACTCCATCAGAACCCAAACCACTCACCACGAGAACAGTTTCTTCTCGACTGCTGTCAGCCTCATCAATAAGACCCAGGTTCTCCTGCTGACATAGGCTCTGGCCACACAGTCTACTACTGATGAGCAATACCAACTTTTGCAGTACTGCTCTGCTTCTTAGCAGTACTTCTCGTCATGCCTCTGCATGGTCTACACATATGACTACAGTCAATTTATGACTTTGCTCTGTCTTGTGTAGTATTACAACTTCTGCACAAAGTCACCAAAGAAAACCACTTCTGCAACAAACCCGTTTCTATCTTGGATTCTCGTTTTGAATATTCTTTTGTTCTGTTAACTGTGCTTAGGGAGGATCATATACCTTTACTGTACTTAAAGGGGCACCGCATCCTAGGATTTCATCCTGCTAATCCAGAACAATATTTGTACCAGACAGAAATAGCTAACATGAACTTTTTGAGCCAGGCTAGCTATCTCTGTCCACCTTGGAAAAAACGTCAATCTGAAATTTAGACGTGGTTTTTCCCTTCTAACGCAGGGTCAGACTCTTGTTCCGAGACCATTAACTACTGTCTTATGCTATAAATCTTGTGTAAAGTCTTACTTATGGTGTGGTGAAGGACCATTAGCTTTTGTATTCTTTTTGTCTCAGGCTGAATGTGGGGAAACACCTCCAGCTAGTTCAAGCTATTTCATTTTAAAGCTTTTGCTGCCTTTTAACCATGGTGTTGTCATGGACACTATGTCAATCAAAGAAGCTTTGCGAGGCAAAGTGATCAAGTTGAGTAAACATTTTCTTGTTTGTAACTTGTACCTAGCCGTTTGGAGGGGATGGCTGGTGCGACACCATCAACAACCGAGCATACTGCCAGTATGATGGAGGAGACTGCTGCTCATCCACACTCTCCACCAGAAAGGTACATTTCCTTTATTCTCACATTTACTCAAAAAGAAACTGTTTTCATCTTAAGTACCATGTTTTATAGTAACAGTATTATAAATATTCATTAAGCACATATGTTGTACTCTATTACAACATTAAAGTCCACTTTGTTTAAATGTGTTGTTTGGCTCACTTCAAGCTCGCATCGCGTGGGTGGAGCTTCGAATCTGAAGAAGTTGGTTTCAAAGCCTTGCTCTTGCTGTTGACAGTTGTAGAAATCAGTCTGTTTTGGCCCGTGTGCAGTGCTCCACCGGAGACGAAGCAAACAAAGCAAACAAACACACACACATTCCTCCTCTCTCCCATTAACCACTGCACTTATTTCGTGTTCCCCGTCTGTGCTTAAAACAACCGAGGAAACTTGTGCCCTCCACCCTTTCCACTCCAAGAGTAAATAAGCAGGTTTTCACTGCCCCATGCTGTCATACACTTTCTCTTTTAGTCATTAGTTCACTGCAGTAGGACTGATGAGGGTTTGGGCCATTAGAATGCACATGATTATGGCCATATTAACAATGAACATCCCACTTGATAGTTTTGGTGATGGTATTAAAGCATGTATAAATAAGTAAGCACCATGCCGTAGTCCTATATTTAACTTAATTGCACTAGAGTTGTGCGTAAAGGAAACAAACCAAAAAATCATTTCAGACTTAAGGAATATTGGATATCTGAGTGTTTCCCCATCCTCTAACATACTCTCCCATCATAAAAGCTAGTTCACGTTTACTACAAGATGCAAATGACATGTTACACTTATTGCTCTAAATGGCTGCTGTATATATTGTGTGGCTAGGAGGAATCATGTTAATAATAATAATAATAAGCAGGCAAGGTTGGGCCAGGACACTCATACCCAACTTCTTCTGCATAAACACATCTTTTTTCCTATTTTCCAGTGCTTTCATGAGAATTTCTCTCCCATGTGGGCCTTTGGGAAGTAGCTCCCTATCCCACATCCCACCCCTTACTATACTGTGTTTAGCTACTCTTCAGCCACATATTCATGACACGTGTTCTGGGGACCCTGCGTCGTCGGAGCCCCTGCTGTCTACTTCATGTCTGTGGCACGCCATGACTCACTGGCAGCTCCTTCCTAAACAGAGAATAAGTTCAGCGTGTCTGCCGTCATAATAAATAAGCTGCCAAACTGCCACTAGCTGCTCTTTTTATGGGGGAAATGGAGGAGGTGAGGGGTATATGAGATTTGCTCGACCGCTGTAAAACAGCAGCTCTGCAAGCCTGGGGTCGCTCTGAGGAAGTGAACTCAACCAGCAGAGAGATGGAGCAAAGGGAGGGGGTAATGAGGAGCTGTGGATCAGGGGGCCTAGAACTCACTGTTTCCATGTTGCTCGACATACTGTATGCAGGAAACACAGCGTGGCCCACAAAATCTTTTTTCTGCTGCTACGTAAGACGTTAATCTTAATTCTGGATGCTTAATGCAAACTTCCTGCAGTTTCACTTCCTATTAATCATAAAAACATACATTCTGCATTATTCTGCAACAAACAAGACTCTTAATATAGGTATTCCCTCTTTGACCTACACCAAACCTTTAGTTAGTGTTCATATCTGTATGTGTCAAGATTGATCTAATGGGGCCAGCTGACTTGTTTTTATGGAGTTCAGGCAGTATTGATTTATTTACAGTGGTAATTACAGCAATGACAAGGGAGGAGGGATACACAGTTCAGGTAGGATGCAACACAGTGGCCAACATGGAAAGGCTCCAGAAGAACATATCTAAGCTGCGACACCAACTATGGAAACACACAATCTCCCTTTGATTTGTTAACTGGAGTCTGTGATTCAGTCTGACAAAGAGCCAAAGCACTAAAACATAGCAGAGAGCGAACAGAAGGAAGTCAAAGAGGACATGATTTTATGATTGCTATTAGGTTTTGATGCCTTGCGAGTGAAAATGAATCATCTTCGAACACTTTACTGTCACGTGGACGAAACAAAAGCGCTTTCTCCACTTTCGACGGGTGGTAGAAGGTATCAGAAGTGCGCCGCGTGCCTGCGCTGACGGATCACGATGAAGCTGTCAAGGGGACAGAGGATGTGCCGTGCCAGAACGTCTTAAATGTCTCTTAAGCAAAGCTGGGTCCTCTCAGCTTTCTGAGAGCCCTCAGTGAGACTTTTAGCCTGCCATCAACCCCGTCAGCCTCCAGAAGCGAGTGCAATCAGCAGTGAAGGCCGACAAGCTGCAGACTCTCCTTCCCTCTTCGCTTGCCATCATCCTTATTTTCTTTCTCTGCCTCCTGCTCTCCTTTATTTCTCGCCCTTTCTTTCTCTCAGTCTCCCTCTCACTCCTTCTCTCCAGGAGCAAATGTTTACATTTCTTGCAACAGACTGTTTCGCGGGGCACCAGAGTTTATTTTGCAACCTGTGGTGATGGCTCGCTTCCTAGACAAGAGCTGGCAGCCTCTTGTTGTTGATTCTTAACATGTGTTCCATCCGTTTACCTCCAGGGCGGTGCGTTCCTCCCCCCGAAGACCTTCAAGGTTTCTCGCCATTCAAAGGCCACGTTGAAGCATTTGACATCATGCGCTTTATCGGCCTCCGGGGGGCCATAGGAGTTCTCTTTGAAACTGTGAGGAAATACAACAAGTCTACTAAGACCACTCTCGGGTTTCTAAGCGGTACTTACCTTTGAGCACAAAAATGTTCACTAGCTGCTACGTCGGTTCAAAAATTCAACAAAGAAAAATTATTTTGATCTTTTTTCATTTTACTTTTCATAGCTGTGCTTTTTGAAAGGTAAAGTCTCCCCTGGGAAACCTCATTAACCAGCAGTTTAGTGACTTTGCTTTTACTGAAAGTCCTGTTGTAAAACTGTCCTTCACCCTACTGCTTTTCATCATCTTCCTCTTCCTGTAATACATTACTTATGCTGCATACTAGTACATGTACTGTATGTGGTAGAATGTCCCACTCAGCCACAAACAAAATACTACCTGGTGGTTTTAATGTTGCGGTGAACGGGAAATAATGAATGCGTGTCATGTCCGCGCAGAAACAAACACACTCACATACGTTATCTTGGATAAATAACGTTGCTTTTTTGTTTGAGTCCAGCCACAGACTCAAAGCTTTGGGAAGATGAAGAGCGCTGAATGTTGTGCTTGTTTAATGACAGGTCATTCAGTTTGGGGCTGACTGTAATCAGGACGAGTGCACTTGTCGTGATCCGGATGCAGAAGAGAACAAGAGCAAAGGCAAACACTTGGAAGGAGGAGGTGGCACTGGAGGCGGAATGTAATACGATCGAGGGAAGAAACAAGTTAGTTAGACAGAGTCAAACCACAGACTATACACCACAACAAACAAACAAAAATTATTTTTTAACATTTCATAAAGTGAAGAATGTCATTGATGTTGAGTTTCATACAATAAAAGTTGAGTCATGATGGTTTAAAATTTGATTTCTGTGTTGAGTCCAGCCAAACAACACCCACATGTGAATATGTTTCCCTGTCCTGTTAAGAAGTGGGGGGTTATCTTCGCTGTCGGATGTGTGTACAAGCAGAAAATGATGCTTTGCAAATAGGAGCCTGGCTGAGAACTGAGGTCTAGTTCAAATAGGTTTTTAACCCATTTATACACTCTTGTACAAATCAAGTCATCATAATTGGATCAAATCAGTGTGGTAAATGGATTCAAAGACTCCTCCGGGCTTGATTAGCCTTGGGATAGAGAACTCAAAAGAACTGGCTGTGCCTGAAAACTGTTAAGTACATGCACAGACTTTCGAGTAAGGGCCACTGCTATTAACTGTGTTTACTATGGCATCCCATAGAATTATTTCACCACCATATTTCAATCATGCTGATGATAAAATGGACTGATGACAACCCAAAGCCAAGGGAGAACTAGTCAAATCAAAGTCAACAATTCTCATTTGCATTTTACTGCAGAGAAACATTACCTCAAAAGTCTCTTAAGCCTTCTCATGGCAGATCCTCTGTAATACTGAAACGGCTTCAAAGCATCACTGTGGATATGATCCTGCTACAAAACACACGTGTAGCTTAGAAATGTAAGAGGATGCATGTCTGTAAAGACTAACATGTATAGACTAATATATTCAAATCATCTAACACATACTAGATCGACTGTTAGCAACACGAGTCAACATTATTTATATGACAGATCCAGTAGTACAAACATCTATCTGTACCCTACAGCATGTATCATGTCCAAAAGGTAACTCTATAACATTTCCATTTATAAAATTACAAACCTCGGAAAATACCTTTGGGAATCCCAGCCTGAAGTAGACTAAAGTACCCCACCCAGATATTCTATCTATAAAAGTGTAATCATGTTATTTGTGATATTTTGCAGTACTTTATACTCTATATGAAATAAATACCCACATTATATAGACTCTTCTTGTCAAGTGTGGTCTTCTTGTCATTTAGATGAGATGTCTTGATGTGCGTGAACAGTTATTTGGATATTGTTCTATTGTATGTAATAAACAAATACTGCAGCACTTCTTATGTTTTTCCACATTTTTAAATAGAATGTGTAAGCAGAGGTACTATGTTTCCATGGTTTTGTAAAAAGAGCATTTTAACTGGTGCCCCTGATATTAATCAAGCTTCCTATCTTGGCATTGCAAAATGTCAAGACAGCTTTTATTCTCCAAGTTAGCCTTTTAATATTTTTTGACGAATAAATTCCACTCCTGTGGAATTTTTTCTGGAATCTCTCAGAGATCTTAGGAAATCTGTCTATGTGGTTAAACGCTGTGCAAAAGCAAAAATGAATTTATGGTGAATATATATTTGACTCCTGACTCAGGAAGCATGAATTTGCAGGATTCAGAAAGAAACCGAAAAAAGAAAACAGATCTGATATCAGATCCTTTTCATATTCTTTATTGTTTGAAGTAGCAAAGATCAGAGTGAAAAAGATGACTTTCTGATGCAACAGACAGAATGGAAGGTATAATATCATGCAGATAGGACACGGTTGTATCACGTTCTTCTCAAAAGTCAAGCAGTCTTCATGTTGTTGCTCTATTCATGTTATGTTCAACTCCACTGGTGTTTTCACCATTTTTATATGATGGATGTGTAGATCACAACTAGATCAAAGAAACCATTATCAGTAATCAACAAAATACTCTATTGTAAAGACTAAGCTACCCAGCAGGTATTACAGGACAATATAATCATTTATATCTATAAAGCACACAGAAATGGTGTCAAATGTCACCTGTTGTACATTTATTTACATGTGTAAGTAAAACACTGTACTGTGCTCGAATGGGATGAATTTATGAAATCTATTTCTGCCTATACAAAAATTGCAAGCATTTTATTTTATGTCAGCATGTTAGAAAGTCAACAACTAATATACATTTGCATTTCTTTGACATCAATCTCCAACAGTGTCCACTGCACAGTGAGATTAAAACAAAGCACCATAAATTAAGTAAAATATATAATGTAAATGTACACAAACACACGCAATACATTAGTGGAAATTAAAAAAAAAAATCTAACTAATATGGTTAATTTAGGTTTTAACAGCAAAGTGGTTGAAAACACAAGACAGATTCAATATAGAGTGATCACTTTGAACAGAGATTATTATACGTATATTATACGTGTAAAATGTTACAAAAAAGGAAAATAGTACAATCAAATAATTGATAAAGGTTGTATTAGACATGTAGAAATAATGATACTGATACTGATGTGATGCGTTTCATCTTAGTAAAAGCTCTTCATAACAGCTTCCTTTACAAATGCAAACTATCAATACTACATTCAGCAGGTTATAGCGCTAAAACGTTATGACAATGCTATGTACAGGGCTATTCTGAAATTCCTACACTACTAAAATATCTTAGAGTTATATTCTTCTCTTTATCTACTCTATAGGACGCGCTCGCTCACCGTCCTCATGGATACCTTAGTTAAACAAAGCTTTCAATAACTCTCCTTTAACTCTTTATTTAGCTTTCTCTGCGTTGGCGTTTCAACATGTGTAAATGACAAAAGAAACCTACTAATGCCAAGTCTCCTTAAAATTACGTTTCTAAGCAACTCAACTGCAGTTTTTGTACTGAATATAATATTCAGCAAACACATTAGTGATTGTGGTTTATTGGTTTTGGCTCATGAGACTGAGTTGATTCATTTCAACAGTGTTTACTCGCTGGGTGTTTTGATGTTGTTTTTAAGAAATTCCTGCAACAAGCACTGTGCTGTAAGAGTAAAAAATGAAAAACACTAAACTAAACTGATGAATGGACAAAGGTACCATTTCTGTTGTTTCTTTGACCGCATGACATCAATAGTTGCCTTCTGTAACGTCTATGCATTTTTAAAGGTAAGTCTAAGATTGCATTGAAACAGGCCAGAGAACACTTTATCTGACTGAATATGAAAAAGCCAAATTAAAGTACTGTCTGTACCCAGACTTGTTTATCATTTAAAATTTTGCAGCAAAGACTAAAGAAAATGTTCAGTCTCTCTGTTTTAAAGTTGATCTTAAAGAGAAACGAGCTGAAAGAAAGCACGTGTTCATGTATTTAATTTCAGTAAGACAGTTGCATTAAATGGCACGACCCCTCTTTAGTTTGATTGCTGATTTTACTGCCTGATGAGCTGAAAAGTCAAATTAGATTTTCCATGCAGAAACAGTATCGATTCCTCATGTGCAATATCTCACAACTGACACTAGTGTAGTTAAAAAATTCAGACAGAGATTAGGTTTTCATCAAAAAACAAATGAGTTTTTTTTTTCTATTCCACTGTGTGCAGCTGCTTCAAGTTTTCCGTCCTTCAGTTCTTTCCTCCGACTCCCCAGTGGTGCTTTAGTCCACAATTGGATTTATAACTTAGAAAATATGTGTCATTATTATGCTGCCTTACCCAGCAATGAAGAAGGACCAATAAGAATCAATGAGGCACGAAGCAAAGGAAGGCTTTTATGGTTAAACATCTGCAGAATATGTCAGGTTGCTGTCATTTTTACTTATGACTGCATGGGGGTGGGGGGTGGTTTCAGCATCACTCACAAAGCAGAGCAAACAGGTACAGATGCTCTGATAAGACTTTCCATTTACCAATTATGCGGTAAAGCTAAAAAGACTGGATTGGTTCAAACAAATGTTACGTTTTTCCATATGACACCATTAATGCTTATATCTTACGGAAATAAATATAACACTTGCATTTTTTTCTCCTCTTTGTTGGCTTTGAAAAAGTTCCCATTTTTCTGTGCACATTAAAACTGAAATCTTAGAATACCCTTAGAGCTCCTTGGGCTCACCATAGTCATTATACATGACAGTGAGTGTCTGCTCGTCACATGCCTTGTGTAAATCCTGGCCCATGTCCGACCAGTTCAGCCCAAAGGCCTTGGTGTCAGTGTAATGGCAGGACAGGAATTTGAGGGACATCCTGCGAAGGCCGATCTTTGGCTCCTGAAGAAGACCCTTACACCAAGCGGAGAGTTCGTCTAACTGAGACAGGATGAGGCCAGCCTTTCTGTTGGAACAAACAATACATAGGATTAATGTGTGTTTTATGAACTTTATGGACTTTTGGAACGTATGAAACTGAGACCTTATCAGAGAGTTATCAGAGGAAGGTTATCAGTGTTAGCATTTCAAGGTAGCTTTGACCTGAACAGTTACAACTGGCTACTTGGAGTGAAAGACAAAGACAAATCTCCTCAGCGGGCAAGCTGAAAATTAGGTTTTTTCTTCTGAAACCTTCTCACGAAGACTGACAGGAAGAGACCAAATGAGTTGACTGGAAGGGGTTACTTTTTTGTAAAGTAACATATTAAGCTTGTTAGTATATTTAGTGTAACAGTTTTATCACCTTATGTCAGGATTTGGCCTCTGGGCTCGTTGTGCTTGTGTCTTTCTCCCTCCCTCTGTCCTTCCCTGTGTTATCCTGACCCCACCCTCACCTTCTGCCTCTGTCCTCACCTGTCGCTCACCTGTTCTGTTGCTCTACTCTTTCCTTCTGCTTTTCCTTATGATAGCATGTATTCGGTTTAGTCAGGTTTGTAGCTACGTTCAGGTTTTGTCAATGTCGTGTGGTTTGATTAGATTTGTATTGTGCTAGTAGCTACATTTGTGTTTTGTTTCTGGTTAGTTTAGTAGTAGTCTGGTTCAGCCTCATCTGTGTCAGTGTATACGTTTGTGATTAGTCGTGTTATTAGTTTGCTGGTAGTCAGTCTTCGTGAGCCATTCTACCAGCCCTTTTGTTTAATTCACCATCGCCCATTAATTGCCTCCTTAGGAGTGATCCTTGGTTAGTTTTTGTGTTAAATGATTCACGGTGTTCACTTGTTCTTAGATTGCACATTTCATTGAGTTCACTACGTGTTAAACCTTTCAGTTCGTTTGCCTCCACGAGGAGTGATTTTCAGTTTGCCTGTTGAACATTGTGGGTGTAATAAGTTGTCTTTGGTTCTGGTTCTGTCTTTGTGTGCTCTTGGGTCCGCCTCCCTATCTCCCTCCCCATTTCTGACACCTTATGTGGTTTGTGCATTTGCACATTTGAAAAAAAAGAAATACGATTGTCCACCAATATACAGCATATTTTCAAATATTTGTGTACATTATTTAATCTTTTATTTACAGTATTGGTACAAACCATGGTCAGGTATTTCCTGTCGCTTTCATTTTCCTGCATATGTGTCTACTGGAGTCTACCTGTGGTAAAGGTACAAGGTACACACTTGTATATGCAAGCCACAAGAACATGCTGTTGTGAGAAATAAATCAGGATATTTCTGAGAGTTTAAAATAACTTTTAAAGTCCAGGGGGGGGGCAGAAGCACAGCATCCTTAAAAAGCTCCTCTACCACCAGGACTATGCTATAGCTTGGCATTTGGCGGAAATTGAGTAACCGTATTAGAACAACCCAATAATCCAATTAACCCACTGAGCTAGCAGGCCTACTCACTACTACATTTCGCCCATCCATTCCAGAAGGCTTTCTCTCTCTTGACCCTGCAGAGCGTCAACAGTGACCTTGTCGAGGCCCCGTCATGGAACAGAAACAGGAAGTGGTGAGCGCCTCGCCTCGCCTAGGAGCAGGAAATGGAGATGGAGTGGCAATGAATTCGACGAGACTCTGCCATGGAGCAGAAACAAGAACTGGAGTGGAGACTAAAATAACCACTAAAGACTGGGAAGTTAAAGAGGGGAAGAAATTCAGTTGGAACCATCATGAAGGATGAAACAGGGGACAGAACAGAAACCAAACCAAAACCAACTTACAGAAATTATTAACAAGATGAGCACGTGGTGAATGACTGACAAAGGAAGGAAGAAAGTGCAGGGGCCTAATGTGAGGGGACTGATTGTAAATGAGGAGTCAAGGTGAGTGTGGAGAGAGGGCGTGGCCAAGGTAAAAGAGGAACAGGCATGAACAGACACATGGAGGCCAGAGGAGGACATGACACTGACACCAACCTGTTTTGTAGGACAAAATTATTTTAGGTAGACTCCAAATAAAATAACCTTCTACACTGGTCTTGCGTGGAATGTGTTTTTGAGAGATGTTAATATCACCAAAGTCAAGCAGCCAGCAAACGTCTGAAGGAAGCTGGAACGTCCATGTTGATGCACATCAGTCTTTAGACACACTTAAGTGTCTACAGTCCATAAATCACCCTGTGAGCCTGCTGCTGGTATAGAATGACATCACTCTATGACAGAACCTAAAACCTACCCATTTACCACTGCTTCCTGTCTGAAGGGCAAGGTGCTCTGTTATTGACGAATTCCAACTTTGACCCAAAGCACACAGCGGCTGCTGAAGTTCTGGATTGGAATGATGGAAGTAAAAACAGTGGAAAAATGAATGAATGAAGAAATGAATGGCTGTGGCAAGTAGAGCCTAGTGCGGCCTTTTTGGCTCTTGCAGTGAAACCTTGTCAAGTGTTTGTCTAAAGTCAGAAAATGGCAGCGGGAGGGGATTTCGTTCATTCCTCACACAGTCTCTGCTCATTCGTCAGCCAAACCAGCACTTCTACAGCACAGCATCTCTGTTCTGCCAAGCCACACGTCTGTTGGATGCACCAAAGTCACCAGAGCCACAGCGCATTAGACTGATGAACTGATGACACATTGGAGCACCCAGGCTACACAGTTAATATGCACCAGTTAAACGGAATTGATGACCACACTGCAACATTTGTCCATTTAACACATCCATAGTCTAGTTGCCTAAATATAAAAATTTAGTTCTAGCATCTTACTTAAACCCAATTTAGATTGCAAAAGGTGACAGTTAAAAGAAAATCACGTGTTCTGGCACTGACACTGAAAAGGGAAGCGCCGGCCGAGAGAGCAATGGAGCCAGCGAAGCCCAGACTCTGACGAGTCCAATGACTGATGATGGCGGAGATAAATTTAACAGTAGCCATAATGTCAGCTACAGTACATGCGCGCATGCCAAGTCTTCCATGTGAAAACAACAGAAGACAAATTATATAACAGAGATATGCAACATGATGTTAAAGGGCGAGTTCAGCCAAATTACAAAAAAACACACTGCACTGTAGCAGCAGCATAATCTTGGTTGGCGACTTGATTTTATTCTGTCCAACACCATCTATGAGGTCAGAAATGAACCTGTGAACATTTACAAAACATTTTCATGACACAGGGCCAAACCCCAGCGGCTGATGAAGATTATGTAAATGACCTAAGGCGATGATCTAAAGCTTTGAGGTGAGATTTTTTTCCTCAGACTATGAAATACATCCTTTCTTCCTTCCAGAATACTTGCAATGAAATAAAAATGAAATGTGTTTACTTTGTTAACTCTTACCGTATCCATCTTAACATCCCCTTTATTTACACAATAAGCAGAATTCAAGACTTCAGCTACAGTTTGCAATCACCATTTTTGGTTCCACACTTCACATTTTCAATAGGAGACAGATGTGGACTCTACCTATGCATTCATGCTGTTGAATGAGGCTTAGTATTGTCCTACTGAAATATCCACGGACCTCCTATGAAAGTTGCCTTTAAGGTTGTATGTGTCTCTTGTATCTGGCATGTGATGGCATGGGCACGGATGCCTCCTCATGCCATCACAGACACAACTTGTCAGAGAACCAGACTTGTGTTTTATCTAAAAATATGCTGAGGCAGAGATTCTGCTGACAGTAGAAAACGTTTCCACCACCTTTCTGTCCATGACATGAGTTTAGAATCAGAGAATTCATGTCTCTGCACAGAAACGATGCATGGCTTCCTCCTTGCATAATAAAGATTCAGATTCAGTCCCTAATTCTTTTCACAATAATATGAACTGTAGAAGGTGAAAGGCATAAATTCTTTGCAATCATATTCCTTTTGAACTGATTGATGAGTCTCTCTGAGCTACAACACTTTTGGCTTGTGAAGACTAAGCCTTTGGTGAAGCTCCTTTTATAACAAATCATGATCCCCTCACATGTTATCAATTAACCCGTGGAGTTTCGAATCATCCAGAACAATGTTACTTAAAGACTTTTCCATCTTCTTTCTACTTTTGTCAAATAAATAAAAATGTTCAAACAAGTTGATACATTTGAGTTTTTATAGCTTTAGAAGAAGTACCAACTTCTGTGGTGATTAAGTTTACAATTGCAATGATACTAAAAACAGGGGGAGATTATTAACAGCATCAACATCTTTAAGCATGTAAACACGGCTGTGTTTACAGTGTGTGTTAACATGCTCTTGGCATCATCAGTTTCGCAGGTAATACTCAAGTCTGGTTCTGGACTTTTAGTAGTTTGCTCCAGAACTTGGTCCTAAAACCAACCAAAACAAGTAGGCAAGAGAAAGTCTGCTTTTTATTAGTAGCTTGTGTGTTCCAGTCTCTGTGGCAAGCTAATATCCTCAGCCTAAACACCCCTCCAAACTATAACCCACAAGTCTTTTAATGTTTTAGTTTTGATTTTATCGATAAGTTGGTGTTCTGAACTTAAACTTGGCAATAATATAGAAGCTTTGGCGTGCAGATCCATTTTATATTTACTCTAAAGTACTTTACCACATATCCTAGTTACACAAAGTGTGTGTGCTGCGGTATTGTCGGCATTCCTCTCTAATTTGCAATCCATTTTACATATGGAAGCATATGAGAATAATTGCTTTTGGGATTGGAGTCTATTTTGAAAGTTAGACGTACATATACGTGCTCAGCAGAAGCAATATCCACTTTGCAAATGCATGTCGACAGAACCATAACAACTTCAACAGGCTCAGTGGTGTTTTCTGGTGTGGAGACTGCAGAAAGACATAATGTTAATGATGTCAGTCTTCT
>JAUMHF010000009.1:2283998-2347591 GCA_032359275.1 Microctenopoma steveboyesi | reverse complement strand
ACAACTTCAACAGGCTCAGTGGTGTTTTCTGGTGTGGAGACTGCAGAAAGACATAATGTTAATGATGTCAGTCTTCTTGGTACTGCTAGCGGGCTGCCATACTGTCATTCACATCATTTTTCTGAAACCTCTTTATGTTCCTGATATTTTGCCACAGATTTTAGTGGTTTGAGGAAGTTGGAATATTGAAATATTTATTTGCTTAAAATAAAGAAAAAAGTGCGGTTTGTTATGCTTTCATTTGTCAGGAAAGCAGAGAAACGCTTCACTGGTTTCAAATAGCAATGGTTGTCACCATAAATCTTTGTGCATGTATAGGGGTGAAAATCAATGTGAATGCCCCATTACATTCTCACATTTCACATTTCTTTATGGCTAAGTATTATCAATGTCAATGACTACCAATTCTTCTTTTGTTATATTTAGATAGATGATATGAACTTGGATACTGGATAATAGGATGTAACTGCTGCATCAACTGCTGTTAGTTAATACTGAACACTGCATATTTATATTCTATTTGACTGCTGTTGTTTCTTCTACTCCTCCTCTGTTCGCGGAAGTTTGCTATTTGGAGGTGATGGTCTGCCATATGTGTGTTCTTTGCTATATCTCAGATTGGCTTATGCTCTTTATTGTCGCTGTATGCCTTGACAACTCTAGCTACACTCTCGTTGTCACAGTCTGACTGTAAACTCACTTCTTCTTTGTAAAATTGATACTTTAAAGATTGGTTTACAAAAAAATTTTAACGTTTTTTTTAGCAATTTGTGGCTGTGTAGTAGGTGGTGTAGTGATTAGCACTGTTGCCTCACAGCAACCGGACCACAGCGTGTTTTTTCTGTTCTATGTTTTTCTGTTCTTTGTGTGGGTTTGCCCAAGTACTCTAAATTGCACATTTGTCTCTATATGTCAGCCTTATCCATGTCTCATCTTCAGATGGAACAATGTTTAGTGAAAGAACATCAAGATACAAACTTATCACTATTAACCGCAAAGGGCACTAAACCAGCTGACTTCATAAACACACATTTTGGACATGCTAACTGGATGGGCATTTTCCTTTCCAGTGTAGTAACATAAATAGCATATTTTAGCTGGCTCAATTGTTCCTTGTGTCTCTGGAACAAGTCTTATGGAAACTAGATTCAACTCCTCAGTGACACCCAAAAAATTATTAGGCCTCCCATTAAAAGCCTTCTTTATGGATGTGACCAACTGCTAAGCCACTAGCATGTGTTAAAATATTCATCAGCAATGACTGCAGCTGCAGATGCTGTGTTCATCTATTTCTTGTTGGTATAAGTAGCAAGATGAGGACGTAATGAACTTATGAACTGTTCTAGCACAATTGAATCACACAAATCATCGTAGTCACTCACACTGGAAGCAGAGCAAAATACCCAAATGACCCAAAACAAACTTACATTTGTTTATTCCCAGTTTCTACATTTTTGTGCTTTTAGAACTGCAACTTCAGCCTGTTTACAATCGCTACTTTGAGTTAAGAGCTGAAAAATCTCTCTGGGCCTTACCTGTGAAAACACAGTACAACATTAAGGTTTTATGGCTATCAAGCCATCCTCTGCAGTCTGCAGCTCACACTGTGTAAAAAAGTTCTTTTTCATCCAATTTAGATAGGTTGGGCCAACTTTTACCAACATTGAGAATAGCACATACACCACCTGTGTACATTAACTTCTACCAAGGGTCAACAATGGGCTTGTTTACATGCATACTAAAAATCAGTCATTATAATTTCTCTAGTTATCAGATTATTAAGTGATCAAGTAAACAGCATTATCTGCTATATTAGACAGGAACAGTTTGTTTTATGAGAAAAAATATAAAGACCAAGAGCAAAGATAAAGACCCCTTCTGGGATTGAGGCCTTGCTGTGGCAGAAGGGCTTGTGTGGTCTAGTGAGCTTCAGAGCTATGTTGTCTAAGCTCTGGAACTGTTCCTCTCGAGAGAGGCTGGACTTTGTTCCATTAGGGAGTTGTTGTGGGTGAGAGGCGCCGGGCAGGGGTGGCCTTGCTTTTGGCCCCCAGGTTCGGTGCCTGTACGTTGGGATTCTCCTCGTTGGACGAGAGGGTTGCTTCCCTGCGCCTTTGGGTTGCGGGAAGGGCTCTGACCGTTGTCTGCGCGTATGTGCTTACGCGCTGCAAGGCGCTGCCCCTGGGGACTCCATTGTCCTGCTGGGAGACTTCAACGCTCACATCGGCAATGACAGTGAAACCTGGAGAGGCATGATTGGGAGGAACGGCCTCCCCGATCTGAACCCGAGTGGTGTTCAGTTACTGGACGTCTGTGCTAGTAACGGATTGTCCATAATGAATACCATGTTTGAGCATAAGGGCGTCCATAAGTGCACGTGGCACCAGGATGCCCAAGGTCGCAGACTTTGTAGTTGTGTCATCGGATCTGCAGCCTTATGTCTTGGACACTCGGGTGAAGAGAGGGGCTGAGCTGTCAACTGATTACAACCTGGTGGTGAGTCGGATCTGATGGCGGGGGAAGCTGCTGGACAGACCAGGCAGACCTAAACGTGTTGTGAGGGTCTGCTGGGAACGTCTAGCAGAGGAACCCGTCATAAGGATCTTCAACCACTACCTCTGGCAGAACTTTGAGCTCATCCTGAGGGAGACAGAGTACAGGGGGATCACACTCCTCAGCCTCCCCGGTAAGGTCTATGCAGGGGTGCTGGAGGAGGGAGTTCGATCGACAGTCGAATCTCGGATTGAAGTGGACACTGGACCAGCTATACAGCCTGGCCAGGATCCTGGAGGGGGCATGGGATTTTGCCCAACCAATTCACATGTGCTTCATGGATCTGGAGAAGGCATTTGCCCGTTTCCCTCGAGGGATTCTGTGGGGTGTGCTCCAAGAGTATGGTGTGCAGGGCTCGCTGCTACAAGCCACTAAGTCCCTGTACAGGAGGAGCAGGAGCTTGGTTCGCATTGCCGGCAATAAGTCGGACTCATTTCCAGTTGAAGTTGGACTCGGCCAGGGCTGCCCTTTGTCACTGTTTCTGTTCATAACTTTTATGGAAAGAATTTCTAGGTGCAGCCAAGGAACGGAGGGGGCCCTGTTTGGTGACCTCAGAATCTCATCTCTGCTTTTTGCAGATGATGTGGTTCTGTTGGCTTCATCCAGCAATGGGCTCCAGCTCTCACTGGAGAGGTTCGCAGCCAAGTGTGAAACAGCGGCGATGAGAGTCAGCACCTCTAAATCCGAGACCATGGTTCTCAGCCAGAAAACGGTGGATTGTTTGTTTCTAGGTTGGGGACAGGGTGCTGCCTCAAGTGGAGGAGTTTGAGTATCTCGGGGTCTTGTTCAGTGTTGAGGGACGAATGGAGCGGGAGGTTGACAGATGGATGGATGGATGGACGGATCGGTGCAGCATCCGCAGTAATGCGGGCTCTACACCTGTCTGTTGTGGTGAAAAGAGAGCTGAGCCAAAAGGCGAGGCTTTCGATCACCTATGGTCACGAGCTCTGGATAGTGACCAAAAGAGCAAGATCTAGGATACAAGCGGCCGAAATACGTTTTCTCCGCAGGGTGGCTGGACTCTCCCTTAGAGATACGGTGAGAAGTTCGGTCATCCGGGAGAGATCCGTTGAGTCGCTGCTGAGGAGTCTGTTCAGGTGGTACGGGCATCTGGTCAGGATGCCACCTGGACGCCCCCCTCGAGAGGTTTTACAGACATGCCCCACTGGGAGATGGCCCTGGGGCAGACCCAGGATCCCACGCTGTAGGGACCTTTACTTTACTTCACTTTGCTTGGCAGACGCTTTTATCCAAAGCGACTTACAGGGAGCTAGCGCTGGGTGTCTGGCTCAGAGACACACCTGGTAGGGGATGGATTAGGAGTCAGACAGGGTTCGAACCCTCAACCTTCTGCATCCCAGTCTGACGCTTAACCCATTGAGCTACCAGGCCACATCTCCCGACTGGCTTGGGAACGCCTCGGGGTCCCCCCAGAGCAGCTGGAGGAGGTGGCCAGGAAGAGGGAGGTATGGGTTTCCATGCTAAGGCTGCTGCCCCCGCGACCCGACCCCGGATCAAGCGGTAGATGATGGATGGATGGATGGAAGATAAAGACACCTGGATTTTGGCAAGGTCCTGAACCTTGCTATGTAAAGTGCCCTGAAATTACTATTGTTATGATTTGGCGCTATATAAATAAAGATGAAATGAATTGAATTGGATTTCCTTCAATATTGAGATGTCCCGTTAATCTGGCTTATTTTTTCTTTTATCTGCTAAAAAATTGTAGCCGATGTGTGTAGCATATTTTGCAGCCTGTTAGCTGCCGAATTAGACCATAGATGTTGCCATGTTCCAAAAGACGGACAAGGATGTTAAAATAAAGTCTTAAGTCACTGCATTCACTCTGAAAGAAAACCAAAAATGGATGAAAACAAATAAATGAGGGTTTTTCAATTATCGTATTTCTTAAGTACATCTCATTTTTCCCAGTTACCAGATTTCTGTTGTCATGTAAACCGTGAATCTTGAATTTTTCCCAGCTCTATCAGTTACTCAAATAAATAAAGATAAGATTGAATCAAGTAAATGAAATGAGAGTGATGGATACCATGAAACCTACATGGTCAGAACACAAACAGAACACACAAACCAACCAAGATGATGTCAGGAGAGTCCACCAGCTTTATAGACTCCATGCAGGTGAGGGCAAAATCTATATAATAAATATATATTGAGATAAATCATTAGCTCTTTTCACATGCTTTAAGTTTAGAACACAAAGATTTCAGAACACTGGAGAGAATCCCTCCAGTGTCATTATTACAGTAAAGTATAAGCTTTGAAGAAATCAATGACGATACAATACAGCGTAGGACTAACTGCAATGTGAAAATATTATCCACTATAGAACAATCTGCCTTTAACCTATAACCCAACCTATTGCTCACAGAATAGCTTATTACCAAGCACTAAGAATCTTATATACATTAAGCAATGAGATTCTTCTGTAGTTACCAACATTAAAATACAAAATCTCAGCCTCAAACATTCCTTGTCACTGACATGTGATATTCTTTTATATAAGGAGAGCATAACAGGACCTAGAATGTGCAGAGTCACTTTTCATTTGGCAGTAGTATAAGCTGCTGCAGTCATTCTTCCTTTACTTCATTCATCTGATTCATTCATCAAACAACACGATGAGAGGCGTGATGGATGCATGTGCGCTCTTAATCTGCATGTTTGTGCTACAATAATCCACTTACAGACCTTACTACATCATTTTTCTAGGTCAATATGAAAGTGTTATTATTTTAAAAATAAAAAAACGTGCAGTTTTCTTATTTAATAGTATTACATCAAAACAGCAGCATCCTAAATCCCATCCTCATAAGTGCAAGTGAGGTACGTATGTAGGAGTTAAGTAAACTCATAACAATACATAGAAAAATTAATAAAAAATTAGATATAACTATTAGACATGTAAATATTGAATATATTTCTGTTTCAATTCATTACACAAAATCATAGACACCAATAGACCACTGCTAGATGAGACGTCTACTTATACACTGTGTATTATTGTCCGTCTCTCAACTATAAAAAGTCAGAGAGCAAACTCACTCAGTTCATCAAAAGCCACTGAGTCCAACCAGGGACACAGTCGGGACTCAAGTGGCCAGAATTGAGGATCTTCTTTCAGACGAGCCAAAACATCTAGTGTTTCTAAGTCAACAGCCAAGCAGCGTGCCTCAAATAACGGGTACTCCCCCAGCGATGACAAGGTCTGGCCCTCAGGGGGAGAAGTGTCAAGCCTCGAAGAGACAACCCTTTTTAGCAAGTTTATGGTCTGAGTTAAAACGGCACGCGATGGGCTACACAAACATCCTCTAGAAGATGCCAGACAGTCTCCTTGGTGAGATGTGATACGTTTGTGAAAACAGCAGATCTGATTATTGTATATATATATATGTGTGTTCATTCACTTGCTTCCAGATCTTGCTTACTTGGCCGACACAAGCTGACACCGAGTCGGAGCTGAAGCAGAGATCTTGTTATCTGTATTATGACTGTAATGAAAATCTTGTTTATTCAGTGCTCATTGTTCATGACAGAGAAAAACAATAACCCTGATCTGCGTGCGTGTGGATGGGGTGGCAGAGGTATATTCTCTCCCAAGTAGCCAAAGAAACGGTCATTTAAAAAGCATCCACAAACAAAAAAGACTTAATGAGGGGCTGTTATTAAAAGTGAGCACATGGTCAAAGCTAGAAATCTGTGGGGTTTCAACTTAATCTATTTTTTATCCAAACTGCAGTTATGTAGTTATTAAATGTAATGGAATATGGTATGCTCGGTCAGCAGTCACCACTATGTCAGCTTTCTAGTTTCCCTTTTTCCCTGTTAATCAGATTTTTACAAATTTTGGTGTTCATTGGAAAAACTAAAAGTCAACCATTTCTGACAACATTTAATGATTCTGCACGGCAATTATCTGATGACCTGTTTTAAGCCCGCTGATTATTTGACTCAGTGTGGAGGATTTATCACGTGTCTTGTCAGATATGCTCCGCGCCCTAAAAGCCTGATCAGTTTATATCAGGCAAAACCGCAGCAAATAGACAAAAAAGCATTTGACTTGTTGTCACGGCTGTCCAGTGACACTACATGCCACTGGCAGTACTGGGTGGAAGGTCAAGGTGTTCACAAAAGGAGAACACCAAACATTACAACGCATGAACAGAACATACACGAGCCCCTCTGTCCGTGCACTCGTGTACTACACAGGCTCTCTCCTCGTGTTTATACTTCCTTATCCTGGTGCCAGGCCTCACCTTGAATGCACTTCTCCGCTGCGTTTCCAGCTCTGAAATGCCTTTGCTAGCATTAATCACCGCTCCCTTTGAGCTAATTGAGGGGCTGTTAATCTAAGTGTGTTTTAATGGAACACTTCAGAAGCAACTCCCTCAATTACATCAACTCTTTCCAACGTGGTCCCTATTAAAAACAACCTTTCGCTCAGGGTGGTGGTGGGGGACCCACAGACAACGCGTGAAGCGGAGGGAATTAAAGGGAGCCCTGGTTAATCAGTTTCACCTGCTGAAGGGAAAGCATGAGCAGCAGACTGCTGTTTACAAGTGCATATTGTGTCGGACACATGGCGCTGTTTAGAAAACGTTAAGCCACAGTTTTATATTATGGGTATTTATCCGTAGTTAGGAGGAAAATGCGGGGCCCCTCTCTGTTTGTGTGCTGCTAAACGGCCCCGTTGATGTCACAGGGGTTAAGCTCACTCAGCTTCTCAGTCAGTTTGAATGAATTTCCTCTGTACCTCTAATTCACACAAACAACCGTGCAGAATCAAAGACGGTACTTTCAAAGCCAGAAGCGGAACATCTGCCCACCTTTGAGAGTCAGACACTGCCAAGCTTTGAATGGGCTGATACCATGGAGACTTGGCTGTGTGAGCTGCTGTAGGATGTGTTTGTAATTGTGCTGGGGGAAAAAAGGTGATTTGGAACAAATTATAGTTTGCTTTGAAAAGCGTGCAAAGGAAATGCTTTGTGAGATCAGGTTACTTTTGTTTTGTTTAGTGTGTTTTGGTTGTAAGAACATATACTGTCTTATTTTTTTTCCTGTTTTTCATCCTTTTTTTTACAGCTTTTTCTTCCCATACCTTTATCAATCTCTCTCTTCATGCACACAAGTAACAGGCTAAAGTATGAAGCAGGACGTGTATTGATCAGATTACTCATGCTGTGTAGGACTCTAGATAAAACATACTGGGTGCAGGTGTCTTTCTGTGTTTGCTGTTGGCTGCAATATGAAGCACAGTGTTTGCATCACACACACACACACACACACACACACATTACTGTGCACCATAGTGTAGCAAGCGGTGGATGAACACAGCACATTTGGTGAGTGTGTACCTTTGGGAACAAGGTAAATCAGGACGCGGATTGTTGTGTTCAGACTTTTAGTAAATTTACTGACAGCAAATAAAATATATATTAGCACCCCTTTATTTTCATGACTTGAATTGCACAATCTGTGGCATGTAACAAATATCCCGCACATAGTTGGGCTAATGAGGAAGGTCTATAAATCACAGTTAGGATGGGAAGAGTTTATCCAGACATTAACTAATCACTAATGAAGCATATCTGTAATTTTAGTCCAGAGCAAATGTGCCATATGTTTATTTCTTAATGATCTAACAGTTGAATCTGTGACTGCGTTTTTCAAGACATTTGAAATAGCTGGTGACTATTTTTCTTTGTGAGAGAACTGTTTGCTCAAATTGCACTTGACAGTGGCGCTCACACCAAACCGTGATGCAGCCCAGACTCTTTGTCTAGTTGCCACTTTCCGTCAATGTTGCAGCCAGACTGAGCTGTTATTGTTTGAATATGTCAATATCAATTGCACAAGTTCAGTGCGGCAGATTGCACTTTGTTGGTGGAAGGCAACTCACAAGTGGCGCGCGCGCTCGCACACACACGCACTCACACACGCACACACACACTCGCACACACACACACACACACACGCACACCCACACACTTGCACACACACACACGCGCCCGCACGCACACACACACACACACACACACACACACACACACGCACGCACACACACACACTCGCACACACACACGCACACACACACACACACGCACACACACACACGCACACCCACACGCACACACTCGCACACACGCGCCCGCACACTCACACACACACACACACGCACACACACAAACACACACACACGCACACACACAAACACACACACACGCACACACACAAACACACACACCTCTGCAGATTCAGACACTGATTGCAGAGAACACATCTTTTTGTGTTATGCAAAAGTTTGACTCAGGACAGACCTACAGGGCTTTGTATAATGTTGGGTACTTCTGATAAATAGGCCATCAAGCTAAAGTTGATGATCAATTTGCTTGAAGGAATGCATTTTTCTGATCTCAAGTCACATATCAGAAACATGGGGATTTTAAAAATCCAAACTGAACTTGCGTCATCTGAAAAGCTACAGAAAGCAGAGAACAGCGAGGTAAATGTTATACATACCTGGGTCCCAGCTCATCCTCACACCTCCAGGTGAATTCCCCGAAGCTCTCGTAGCGCTGGTTGTAGTGGTAGAGCACACGGTGCAGCGTGGGTGCACCCAGGTCCATCAGAGTGTTGTACGCTGTCTGCTGCTCCTTCCCGCTGGTGTAGCCGTTGAAGAGGTTATAGATCTTATCAGCTATTTCTAGAAAGATAAGAACAACTCGAACACTGACTACCTACGGCATCATCTGTAAAGTATCAGCAGCACATGACACAGTTTCAAATGCTCAAGACCCAGTAATGAGGGCATGCCAGTAATCAGCACGCAGTTTACTGTGTGTATTCAGACTGCTCTGATCGCGCTGTTCCACAGCAAACAACCCTGATGGAGAAGAGTGGTGAATTTCATTCTTTAACCTCGAGACCAAGTAGTTGTTTCTAACACATTCAAAGTAATTAGCTTAGGTTCCAGAGATATTGCTTTAGGAATAATTGCCCATGAACATCCATATGTCACTGTCTAAGGCAGACTAGGGACCTATCCACGTTTTTCCCTGCTTTATGGGATTGGCTCCACTACATCTGCGAGGCTTCACGGGAAAACCAGCTTAGATCATGATCGAGCTCTTCCATGAGACAGAGGATTAGCTCCCTTCGCCTCCAAAATCACATAATAGATAGTCTGAGTTGAGTTGGGCCTCAGCGCGCAGGAAAAGCAACAAGCAGGTGCTCTGCATATGTGGGAACTCCCGCTGCTGGAAAAGTATTTCAGGTAATTACCTGAAGAAGCTGGTTGAGACAATGCCAATAGGGCACAAAGCTGCTCTGACAGCATCAAAGATTCTAAATCTACTACTGCTGCTAGTTCCTGTGTGTTATTTCATAGATGTGATGTCTTCAGCAGTAGATATAGACACAGAAACACTGAGCCTTTGACTGAAACTAGAGGGACTGAGATGCACTTTTTCACCTTCTCTAGTTTTGCATTTTACACGAATAAAACAGACGTCATTTTAAACGCATGTCTTGGTATCGGTACAATGTTAAAACAAATAAATCATTAATATATCCCCTTAAAACACGTAGTAAATGGAGATTTTCTTCAGATGGGAAATGTTTATTTGTGGGCCGTCAGGTTAGGAACTTATGCACCTGTCATGTCTTGGCCTGGTTAATGACGTGAAAGTATTGAATTTCATACCATTCATGCATTTTCAGGCATCCAAATGAACAACACAAGCCCAAAAGTAACACACTTCACTGGCTGGCCGACGCAGTCCGTAATAAAATCTGTGCTCTGAACTCGCTTTGAGTCTACAGCTACATGGCTCACTCCTCAGAATGTGTTTGTCTTGAAGTATAAGTGCAACAGAAAGAGCAAATGTCTGTCCTGGTAATATCTATTTCACAAAGCTTGTACACAGATGAGGTGTGCTTTTATTTTCCCCTTACCTCAGGCATGTGCACCATGTCGACAAAGTCTGCCTCAGTGAGCCTACATACGCTTAGGTCTCAAATACCATTCACCTTTCGAACTCTCTGTCTGCGTCTCTGTCCTCACCTTGTGCTTTGACGTCATCCACAGTTGGACACGGTGTTTTGATGGTGACCTCACTTGGGCTGGAACGGCGCCCTGTGTTGTCTACTGCCCACAGCCGGAACCTGAACACACACACACACACACACACACACACACACACTCACAAGCTAAATCCCAAGTTTTTAAATATCCAACAATGCAGTAATAATGAATCTGCTGCTGTATTTCCTGCACTCATCACTGCTTATTTGGCATTACAATACAGAGCTGTCGGTGTTAGAGTGCTGAGTTTCATTGAATGAATATCTCCACCTAGGGGACAAAATAGGACTTACATCCACCTGCAGCATCAAAATATGAGCCTCACACCCCACAGTGTGGAAAGATAGTTAATACTGTATATTCAACAGTCTAGAGAAACGTTATCCAGGCAGCAGCTACGGAATTGAGAAGAATTACTACAGACTACAGGTGTGAATATTTGACTTAAAGAGTTTTCTGCCACGCTTCTATAATAGCACACGCATGCTTTCTCCCTGCACAATATGTTTTCCCAAAATGAGATGGCGTACATCACGATTGCGTGGAAGAGGCTCTGTTCATTTTTTGATGTGATCTTTTCACTATTGTGCGTTAGTGTCAGCCTGTGCATGTGAGCATCTAAATGTGCAGTCTCTGAGTATCTGATTAGCACACCAATACAACAGTAGCTTATATGCTAGCATAGAACTAAGACACAGTTCATAACAGTGCAGTCAACCAGTGTTATTTTCTATTCGAAGTAATCTGGACTGTATGTTGCTCACTTATCTTGCTGTTTAGTTTGTATGTTCATGTTCATTAACTTATCCTACATGTATGTGGTGTCAGGCTCCAGGCAGCGAATGATCATACTGATCGAAGACGACAGGAGGTTGGGGATGTCCCCCAGCATCACGCACGGTGACCTGGCCCCAGACAAGATGTCATCCACGAAGCTCAGAAGGGTTTCTACAACAAAGGGAAACAGTGGGATATGTGTTAGGATTTCATTTAGTTTAAAATTCAAAATTAGAAATGATTTTGCCTTGAAAAAAGTATCAGTTGTAAGCAATTGGCACTGATGCTCTAGACACCAACGTGGTAAGCAAGTAGCTCTTAATGGGATAATAATTGTGTCTCTAAATACAGCATTTTGTTAAAGTGTTAAAAGCATTTTGTGGTAACACAAGCTCTGCTAAACTTCACCGTGGCTAAAGAAAGTATATAGAACAGGAATACGCCTGTTATGTGCAGATTAATCAAATCGGACAGTAGACATAGCTCTTTGTTCTGTAAACAGGACAAAACATAAAACAGATGAACTTCTCTTTGCTGTACCACAGCACTGACCGAGCACAGACTGTACCTGTAAGGACTACCCGTGAAGGGGCACATCTTGTTTTCAAATGTTCCTGTGCTTATTTTGGGAAGTGAACCAGTAATGTCTTTCGCTTTTAAGGGCAGAGTGTCAGTAGCTAGTGAGCCTGGTCGACTGGCTGATCAGATACACGGCATCTAATCAGGCAGGACGGTGGGATTCAGAGAAGCACCAATCAACTTCTGGGCCACATCTGGAGAAGAATATGTTCTCAGCTAACATTCAGGGCATTAGGTCATCCAGATCCCCATTGCAGATGGACGCCCAAAGGTACTTTGACCGAAGGTATTATGGATAAGTGGATTAAACATCCACACCACTTTTCGAAACACTGTTTTCTCTCACCACAGGGTAACTCCACCGTTTCTACGGCTAAAATAGTCTCATCTAAGAAGTTATAAAATAACACATGTGATCCTTCACATGAAGTAGGTGTCAAAACCTTAAAATCCCCCAATAAACTTCAAGGGCTCGTGCTGTGGAAAACAGGAAAGATTAGCTTTGAGATCATTCAGGGTGATGGCAGGGGCCCTGCTGTGTCACGATATTTTACAGTTATTTCAAATATATAAACGTTGTAATGACTGCTAAGGCAGAGGGACTCCAACCCACTAGACAGCACCACGTAGTGTGCATGTGTCAGTATAAGCGTCTGTGGTGAGAGTCCTTTAAGAGGACTCTTCACCACTGATGGATCAGCCGAAAACAACGTTTTCCTCTGTAACTCAGCTGAAGAACGGACAGAGGAGACTCTAAACTGTGGGAAGAAAAATAGAGAATAGCAGCTCTTGTAACGTCAATTATTCTATGAGTCATAGCAAGAAATATAAGACATTGAAGGATAACACCTTTAATCACCTGAGCTCGTCACGTGAGCCATAAAACAACCCTCTGACCCCCCACCTCCCCCTCCTCTGAACTCTACTGCTCCAGCTTGTGGTGTTTTTCCAGCTGGCACTGCATACGTAAAAAGGGCATTTGGCCACCGGGGCGCGTGTTTCACTGGAAAGAGGAAATACCTTCTGGATGGACAAGCCAAAACTGTGTGTGTGTGTGTGTGTGTGTGTGTGTGTGTGTGTGTGTGTATGAGGTGACGAGGGCTCTGAGGTGGTCATCTGTGATCTTCTTCTGTAAAAATGGTGCTTGTTTGTGTGTATTCATACAATGTGTGTGTGTGTGAAGTGATGGATGCCCTCAGGTGACCACCGGTGTCTTTCTCCCACAGGAGCCTGGCCTCCACAGTATAGGTGAGTCTACATAAAGAACAGTATGTGCATGTTTGAGTGATGTGGAAGGTGGGGCACCCTGTCCCCTGTCAACCCCCAGCTACTGTGACCAGCTAATATACAGCAGGGTACAGAGTCATGGAGAGAGAGAGAGAGAGAGAGAGAGAGTGAGGAGGGGAAAAAGTGTGCAGCAGCTGTCAGAGAGAGGTGTTTACCCAGCGCAGAGACTGACACACGGGTGAAAGATACAAACAGTGCTGGAGATGCAAATGAAAAGTGACATTGTGAAGCTCTGCACCACTTAGCATATTAATTGCGAAGCCAGTTGGAATATCTGTCTAGCGTGTAAGGAGGAATTTAAAAAGGAAACAGTTTGAAGCCTCACACACAACACAGCTGGGAAATATGTTGAGTAATTCTCTCAATATCTGAGCAAGTCGAGCTCTAAGTGGGAAATGGCACCCAACATCAATCTTCATATGGAGCAACCAGTCTGCCAGAGCATCCTAATTTGTATGAATATTAACTACTGTGTTTTACACTGCCCATGTTTACCATAGCTGTGTTGTCTGCATGCAGACTGTGTAAATGTGACAAAGGCCGGATCTGCACTCATTCTTTTAACCACTTGGGATACCAATTTAATCTTTCTGCGTTCGAAGATACTTACTTCTCCCAACAGCTACAGCACACAGGCAAAACGCAATACTAGCCCAGAGCTCACTCTGGTTGCTTCCTGCTGTCTGATTGTGAAGCTGGACACATCAAGGATTGGCTGCATATTTCTACATAAGTTTCCTCATGGCTGATGCAGAAGAGTAGTACAGGTTTTTTGAACAGTGTGAAATCTTTTGCTTTCATCTATAACTCGACCATCTACGTGAACTCTGTTTGCTCTAATCCTAGCAAAATATCAGATTGTTTGTGTTAACAATGTTATTATAGTGGCCTGGTAGCTCAATGGGTTAAGCGTCCGACTGGGATATATCCTTGTAAGTCACTTTGGATAAAAGTGTCTGAGGACCTGCAGAATATCACTGCAGAAACAGCTGCAGTGACAAATTATTAACTTAAATTTGTCCTATACCAGACATGTTCAGTAACACCCACTGTCTTTTGATAACTTTGATTCTGATTTGAATCTTTGCTGATGATTTTGACTGGTATATCTTAAAAATATTGGATATGCAGGTACAATTCTAAAGTTTATAAGGTTCTGCATGTGTATGGTCATAGAGAGATAAATTTTTACCTTCATTTACTATAGTCTATTGCTTGGCTTCCCAAATTCTTTTCTTTGTTGTTGTTTTTAATTGCAGTTTAGAAAATCTACTGTGATACACCGTCACAGATCTTTGAAGCGTTTGAAAACAGGGGCCCCCAAAGAGTCAGAAATGGCCCTGGTTACAACTGACCCAGTGTGGGGTCAATGAAGCACCTACACAATCCTTTCCTGGATTTACCTTGGACGAGCAGTGGGTTGTGACTCAGTGATGGCTTATTTATACATCACCACTGGCTCACTGAACCCAAAGAACCCCTTACCAGTATCTTTTATTTGACTCACATAACCTTTTGCAGCACAAACTAGGAGTAATCAGGATTTTAAAGAGTACCATAGAGCAGAGAACATTCCCACCACCACAGCAGCCAAAAATAAGAAGACAGGTATCTGAAGACAGCTCTTAAAACCTGTGGATATCCCATGTGGGCCTTTAACAAGGCAGGATCTTCTTCCAGAAAAGGGACCACAGAGCAACTGGAGTCCCAGAGCCAATGGAAGAACCTGGTCATTCCCTATGTGGCTGGTGTATCTGAAAGACTAAAAAGGATTTACTGGATACCTGTTCATTTAAAACCCACCAACACACTGAGACAGAGACTTGTCCACCCTAAAGACCGAATACCAAAACAGAAGAAGAGCAATGTAGTGTATGCTGTATTCAGTGCAGTGAAGAGTGCTTTATGCTTTACTTAGTGGTGTACCTTCAGCTGAAGAACAAAGGACACTCATTGATGGACCAAAACTTACAAATACTGGACAGAGAAGACAGGTGGTTCGAGAGAGGAGTTAAGGAAGCTCTACAGGTGCAAATCAACAACCCCTCACTCAACAGGGGTGGGGGTCTCAGCGCAACTTATCATTAACCTATCACGCTGCCCTTTCATTCATCCCCAGAAAAATCAGGTCCAATTCACACGTCCACCAGGATGGTCACTCTTAGCAACCCACCTAGTGGGTGTAGGAGGAGCTGCCAGAGGTGGAGCTGTTACATCCACCCCCTGCCTTTGTTTCACTTAACAAGCCTATTCAAGTCAGGTGTGAGATGAAAATAGCCTGGAGGATAAATTTGTGACCACTCACCAACTTACCTCAGATTGAAAAAGTTCTGTGGATGAAGAACGAAACGTCTCTACCAAAAGAAATCCAGTTGCCATGAGTAGCAGAGGGCAGTCAGTCAGCCTTACCTCTGGTGGCTACTTCTCAATTTTAAGTTGTACATAGACATTGAGGGCTCTGGGTAGGGGCAGAGCTGACACCAGCTGTTAGTTGGCAGACTGTGGTTAGCACTATGGCCTTCCTTTTATTAAAAGCACTTTAGAACGACATGCACAAACATCGCATTTGAGCGGGCGACGTAATGCCTGAGGTCTTTCCACACACCCATCCTCTGTTTGCCGTTTTGGTTCCGGGGGCTGAGAAGATGAGTTGGCCTTCTGGGCTGATGGGTTTCTCTGCTGCTGCAGGGACTGGGATGGTCTTCTTGTCTTCACACCAAAGTAAAAGGTGTCCATTTCTGGGGTCTGGTGACCGACTGCCCCTCTGGTGCTATTGATGCCTGGATCTGGGAGTATATGTATGCGCATGCATGAGGGTAGAAACTATGCTTGTACATGTGTGTGCCTGTTTGTCTACATACATACATACGTGTGTCAGGTCAGGTCCTAGACTCACATCACAATCCCCCCACCTTTCCTTTTGCCAGGCTCATTCAGATCCCTGTTTTCTCTCACCAGGTGGAATCCCTGTACAGTCACGTGAGAGTCTAGAGTGAGGTGTGTAATCCAGGTCTGTACATCATGCAAACCTCCTGGTACTACCTCTAAAGTCTGGTCAGCGGCATTAGTTCATTGATCAAATTAGGGAGAGATCTAACATTCCCCATAAAGATCCATGATATAGATGGTTTGTATAATCTTTTACGCTATTGACCTCCAGCTCTACAGGCCTGTCTTCTCTTACACATATCCCTGGGGATCTCTGGTCTTTCTCTGTGGTATACTACCTGGTTGCTAAGCGCTAACAGTTAATCCTGGGTGTAAACAATAAAGCTGTTGCTTGTTATGTTGAGAATGGTATTGGAAAAGCTGGAGTTGGTTTGAAATTTCGATGCACCCACAAACACGAGAGGTCAAACCTTTAGAGAGGATGTAAAAACATTTTGAAGGTATGTTGCGACTTCTTTAGCAGAGTAAACAAATGTCAAATTACCACATGGATTGTCTATTGTAAACGTCAATCATAGTCAGAGAGACCTTGGATCTCAACTTTGACCTACAGAAAAAAAATTACTTTATTTACGCACACAGTTTCTGTGAAATGATATAATATTCCAGGTGGACTTGTTGACAATTTTACCTTCAAGTAAAATGGCCTAAAGGTTCTGGGTGAACTGTTGGCTTGTTTACAACCAGTCCATAAATTGCCAGCTCATGTTTCGTGATCGTTCAGGCTTTGCTGTAGTGTTGTTGATGTTTTCCCAGATTACAGAAATTTGCTGACTTCAAACTCCACCATGCTGTCAAAACTACATCATCATAACCTAATTAAATTTAAACAGGAATTGTTCTTTAGAAAAATCCACCCAGAACATCCATTATATTGCTCTTTTGAACATATTGCACATTTGGCCTCACCTCAAACACCAATGTCAAGGAATGTATTTTGCCTTTGGCAGTGTCAAACGGATTGTGATTAGAAAATTGTTGGCCAAGTACAGATAGATGTTCCGTTCTCACACGTACATTTCCCTGTCTGCACTCACTTCCAAGTCGCATTTCTCATGTTGAGCAGAAGGTGAAGGAGGCTGGCTTAAAATGGACTCTTTATGAACCCTTTAAACACAGAACTGATGTAGATATGGGTCTCTGAAAATATGAAAACTTCTTAACAACTCTGGATCACCTTACTCTGTGGTGGACTAACACAATGTTGATACTTTGCAGGTTCATTCACTGCCATGCATTCTTTATCTGTTCAATCTTTCCTGTCAGTGTCATCCTACTTGCCAGCTTCATCTAAAACCGAAAACCACCTGCAGCAGGGGAACTGCAGTAAACAGCCTGTTATAAACAGCTTAAGTAACCTGGCTTACAGGCCATCATGATGGGGGGAGTGCTTTATGTGGGTGGCCTGCTGGCCAAGAGAACAGAAGGTCCACCTAGTTTGAGTATAAGAAATATCTCAAAACATTGTGTTCAATGTGTGCTGCCATGGCATTTATAGACATGATTCAACAGAATAACAATAAAAAATACATAAAAACAATATGAGATTGTTGACCGACAGCTTAAAAAATAAAGAATAATCAGACAGCGTTGGCTCCTGACTCACCAGCTTGTGATTATAGCCTTTAAATTTAAAAAAGCACGTGAAGGATTCCGGCATGTTAGATTTGTACATTTTGTTATCACTTGATCATTTCATCTGATTAGTTTGACTTTATTTTTGAAGCGGCATTTTATGGTCTATTGGTTGCATAAGCCTCTACAAGAATGCTATACAGTAACTTCGTAACAGAGCAAGTACACCATCGATTTACAGCAGGACACAGTACATAATGCGAAACCATTTTTCATCCTAGCGTGAGCCTCTACTGCTCAACTCGACTGCAGCATAATCAAAAAAGGAAAAATAAGGTTTGGTGATTTATGGCACCTTGGAATTGACAACCGATCTGTTGACAAGAAAAAGAGCACATTTTGAGAAGCTTAGACTTTTACATATTGAAATGTATTTGAGTAACGGACTACACTTTCCACCACTGAGGAACTTGATCCTGGATTTCATCCCTACAGGCAGGCCAGCCGGCATTTCCTAAGATGACTTTGGTAGACTGTAAACGCTTCAGTTGGGAAGGGTTGTAAATCTGTCTATTTAGCAAGATTGGTAAATCTGCCTGCAACAGGAAATTCTAGCCTGATACAGTGGTTCCTAAGGAGATTGGACTTCTATAAATGTGCTATCAGTATGGTATTGTGATTAAATAAACCTTTTTTTATGTGTAAGATATTCTTAAGTTTGTGAAAGGATTATACCCCATAAAATGTATATAAAAATCCATTAAATATTAATAGTTCATACATACATTTTTAAATATTAGTGTTGTAGATGCCTTAGGTGTTGAGCATTGTGGATTATATTTGTCAAAATTAAATATTAATAACAATTTTCTCACCAATCTCAGATATCAAATAGCATTGTCCATACACCAGGAACTCTAATAAAAGCCGTAGTCTACTTTAGTAAGTGATTTTAGGGTGGTGTGTTTTTTTGGATTTACAAAACAAATAACACAGCGTAGGTGCAAGATATCTGTTAGCTGCAAACTTTAGTATGTCTGACTAAGTAGCCATTAATCACGGATGGGGACTGGTTCCAGCAGAACTACCTCTACATCAATGTGGGAAAAACCAAAGAGCCGGTGGTGGACTTTCACAGGAAGAAACAACGACCACAACCGATGAACATACAGGGTAAGGATATTGAGGCTGTAGAGAGCTACAGGTTCCTTGGTGTTCATCTGAACAATCAACTGGACTCACAACTCAAATATTTGTGCTCTACAAAAAAGGGCAAAGCTGGCTGTACCTCCTGCGGAGACTCAGGTCTTTTGGAGTGCAAGGTCCTAAGGACTTTTTCTGACTCTGTGGTGGCATCAGCCATCTTTTACGGTGTGGTCTGCTGGGGTAAGAGCATCTCCGCTGGGGACAGGAAGAGACTGAGCAGGCTGATCCTGAAGGCCAGCTCTGTTGTAGGATGTCCTCTGGCCCCAGTGGAGGTTGTGGCTGACAGGAGAATGGCAACTAAGCTGTCATCCCTGTTGGATAACATCTCCCACTCCGTGCATGGCACTGCGCAGCTCCTTCAGTGGTAGGCTACTGCATCCACATTGTGGGAAGGAGAGACTCAGACGGTCTTTCCTTCCAACTGCTGTCAGATTGTATAATAAAGACCTTGCAGCTGACCACACACACACATGGACTGATGCACATACACATTCAAGGCACAACAGTGGCTTATCAATAGTCAATAATAGCCAATAGTGCAATATCACCTAAGTGCAATTTTACAAAGCTGCTGTACTGTAAATATATTTTATTTTATTGGTTTTATTAAACATTTTGCTTTTTTGCTCACCTTGTACTGTCCACTTTCTGCCACAACAACTGAAATTTCCCACGTGTGGGACTAATAACGGATTATCTTATCTTATCTTCTATATAGGAATTTTGTACTTATTATGGAAGCCGTGTATTGTGCCACCGCTGTGTTTGGCAACTCATTTTACCCAGTGGCCCCTGGTGGCAGTGCATTGAGAAATTGTATTGGGGCCTAAAACCACTTAGACAGTGCTAAAACTCAGTTTGAATGCATACAAAATGTGTGCAATTACATTTGCATTATATCTTTATTATTTCCATATATAAAGTCTATATTATTTTTATTTGTTAAATTAAGTATGTGACCAACATTTAACAACATGTAAATGTGTTCAGATGGACACCATACTAAACATGGCCACAAGCCATGAATGAATGAATCTTGTTCACAAAGATAATTGAAGTTTCCTTTATAAGGTGAAGGAAATCCAAGTCTCATCTACTGCAGAACATCAATACGATTCAATTTTAGAGAGTTAGGATAAGGAGTGAGGCACAAATCTGAGGGACTTGTCATTCAGCTGGAGTTGTTTACACTCGGCATTCTTAAAGTATGATTGGTTGGAAAAATCAAGAATTGCCAGGACTCTGTTGTGAGTTATGGGATGTCTCACCTTTTGAAGTGCAGCCTGCTGTCATCAGTTCAGTTGTGCAGGCCTGGACCTTTAGACTGTCTGTGTGTGTGTGTGTGTGTGTGTGTGTGTGTGTGTGTGTGTGTGTGTGTGTGTGTGCAGACCCTTCCAGCCAATCCACTGTTGTTTTTCTCTGCTCCTTAATGAAAAGGACAGGTGCTTTAAAGATGGTACTATTTTTACTGTGCATCCAATATCAACTCAACTGAAAACAAACATTCTCGCTAACTATGTTTACGTAATTTGAGATAAGTAACCCTGTCTCCTGATAATTCTATAGCTACATAGCTTAATCTAGTCAGTAAAAATTAGCTTCTAGGATTAAATGGGTATAATGGGAGTTTTAATGGAGAATTAAAAAATAATTTAGGGCAGGGGCTATATAGGTTTGAATTATAAAACATATTAATGTTAAATTATTTCATCTGCTCTAGCAGTCTTACAATGAAAGACATACATTACAAGTCTGCTTTATAGAAGTAAACAGTTAAGAGAGGAGGTGGTAGAGAGGAAAACAAAAGTCAGGCAATGAGAAACAGGGAGACACACATACACATACACACCAGCCGTCTACAAGTTTAACACTTGAGCTTGAATGTTTTCCTTACAGATTTCACTATGTGCTGCCTGGTCTGTTAAAGGAGATGGCTTCATGTAACTAGCTGTAATTGGAAGCTACACACACACACACACACACACACACACACACCGGACTGGCAGAAAAAAAGCTTTAACAAAAACATCTGGACTTGGTTGTCTACCTTTCCATTGAATAAAACAGCAAAGAGACCAGCAACACAACAACAACACATTAGGACAAACCTTCACTGTTGTTTCTTGGCACAACCAACACCCGGCCACAGTGATTGACCACACGATGGGGATTGTTTTCAATCTGAAGAACAATGTCCCTTTTGCTATAGGGTAATTGATGAATAGAGGAAACAAAAAGGATAAAGGTAGGGAAGATGAGGAAGATGTGGCGGGGTTGGCCTCAAGGTGTTGTTTTAACAACCTCCTTGCGTGAAAGACAAGGAGGCACAGCCCTTCAGACTGCGTGCGCTTTCTCCCAGTTTGGTTTGATATGCTCACTGCTGAGCTGCCATTTGCGTCACAGCAGCATAATTCATAGAACATTAAATCTTCACAAGGGCGATAAATTGTTTAATAATTTGATGGAAGTGCGTCTGACCAAATTGATAGCAGTTGCTGTGAAAGAGCTTTGCACGGCAACTGTAAAATTTAGCCAAATACGTCAATAAAAAAATGAAACACCTTGGATGAAGTGGGATGCAAAAGTCAAGAACCCACAGTGAAGGATAAAGGCTGCATGCCTGTCATACCTTGTAAACAACGGTAGCCTACAGGTAAAAGCAGTTACATAGAGCCCACAGGTCCACGTATTAATGCTTTTTATGGGAAAAGTCAATATTTGGCTCTCAATTTCTCATGATCTGTCATTCCCCCTCAAATTGTCTCCGTTAAGCTATGTACAGTTCATGCTGACAGCGTCTTTTAAGTGATTCTGGAGCGCTCAAGCGGTCCATCAGTCGTTCAGTCGCACGCAACCGAGGAACTTCTATTCCTACAAGCGTGTCAGTTCACACCAACCTGCTCCAATTTTCTCCTTTTCTTTGCATGCTTACTAAAGCACAATCTCCCCAAGGGTACATTCAAATCACACCAGTTCACGTCTACGAACTAAACCTACAAGGACTCATCAGGGCCCATATGTCTATAGTATTGCCAGTGCTTCAAAACAACGGTCTATTGATCAAGTAGTTGTGGTAGTATTTCCTCTATTAGACATTGGGCGGACAGCTGCTGTCCTTTCAACTCCAAAGTGCTGTGCTGATGAAAGGAAAGCTAGTTCTATGGACAAAGATGGAGTCTGTGTAATGGCTAGCTTTCTTCTGTAGTGATTATAGCATATACAGTACAGCTTCACAGCACTGTCTGGACTAAAAGTTCAAAATTAATTGCTTGTGAATTGAGTTGTCAGGGTAACCTTGACTGGACAGACTAAGGCAAACTGAATGAGTTTACTTTTAAGAGCCTTAAAACACAGTACCAGCACACTGCTCTCTGCTGTTCACATGTGTGTACTGAAAGAGGTGTTTCGCACAGAGTTATGTGTGGTATTTAGAAGAAGAATAACAGATCCACAAAAAGAGCAAGCAGTGAGCAGGGCCCGAGATGAATCACTGTACAATTGTGTTACCCTGCAGCAAGTATTTTTCAATAATTCCATGGACATGGCTAGAGGGACTTAGCCTCTGACATAAGGAACATTTATCCTCTTCATGATGACATCCAAAGAGGCCTATCATCTCTTCAAGTTTCAGCTAAAATACTCTTTTGTAGATAGCTGTTCAAAGCTACTGTGAGACATCGCTGACACTGGGAGCGACAGTAGGTGATACTGGCCACCATAGTTTCAATAAACACGGCTTTGGTCAAAATTAGCATATATGTAAATCACAGAGCATCCAATCACATGGCAGTCCTTGTTAGTCTTTTAGGCCCAGCTCAGAGGAATAAACTGAAGAACAATGAAAGAATATGCGTCTTATGTGTATTTTTATGTATTAGGTCATTCCAGATTCCCAGCAGGCAGAGTAAGACACCGGCGGGAATACATTCCTCACAGATGAGTTCTCATTTCTTTCACCTCATGGAGAAATTAAGCTCCTACATAAGATATTTCAAGTCTGTCTTTCTGCCACATGAAATACACATGAATCAATTGTGGATCAAAAGGCTTGATGTTGTACCAGGGTTATACACCATCAGCATCATGCACATCGTGGTTCAGCCATGACATATGACATTGACATATCTTACTCTATCCCTCTTTCGATTAGCTAAACCACTGCTATAGCTGGACTCCTGTTGTATTCGTGTGGGTTTAAAATTTCTGGGGAGTGGATGGCTACACAGTCAATCTTAGTTGTCACTGGGGCGACAGACAACCTAGAGACGGAGAAGCATTCACACTCACAGAAAAGCCAAAGCTGTCTGGCAGGTTCAAACCCATTACATTCCAGCTGTGAGGCACAAGTGCTAACCACTCTCTAAATATGACATTAGGGAAGCTATAAAGAAAGCTCGACACAAAAGTCCTGCTTTTAAAATTATTGTGTATCACAGTGATATGCAGTGATGTCATTAGAGGCTCTCCGTGTTGGTCAAAGTGGTGTAGCCCCTAGTGGTGGCAAATCAGCACCTGGCGACAGCTCATGAGATCCTGGGAATGGTGCTTGAAGGTGGAACTGAAAAAGCATGTGCTTTTTTGGACTGAACCCTGGATATGTATTGGCTCCTGAAACATGGAATGTTCCCTGAGGAAGGTGTATGTGCAGTTCTAGCTTAATACTGCTGGGTAGACCTGTAGCGGCTATGGACACACATACCGGAGGTGGGAATGTTTGTTTGTTTTGTCTAAGGAAAGAAGAAGCACTGAGAAGTGTGAGAATGCTCAGTACTCTTTGAAAAAGCACTTCATATCTATGTGATGTAAATATGTCTGGTTGTTGCAGAAGGGAAAACACTGTCTCACATCTGTTTAAGTACTGAAGAAGATTTCAAAAAGGTTCAGCCTTCTTGGAATCCCTTGGTGAATTTTGCTCCAACTTGAGACTTCACAGGGAGACATCAATGCTCATGTTGGCAACGGCGGAGAAACCCAGAGAGATTGGGATCTCACAATTAACTGGTATGTTGTTATTATACTAGTCATTTACTAGATACTTCAAAAATGTGTAGGTGGAATGCCATGCCAAGACCGACGGTGAACTTTGCAATCATTACAATAAATCTGAACTGTCAATTTTAGACAGTCAAGTAAGGAGAATTGCAGAGCTGTCAACTGACGACCACCTGTAGTAAACTGGACCATATTATTGGAAATGCTGCTGGACTTGATTGCCCTTGATGTACAGCGAGGATAAGATGGGCTTTGGTTCAGAAGATTCTTTTGGTAGTTTTGGGAGGTTTGAGACATGCAGCGACTGACCTCAGACATGAGCATGCTGACCCTCAGCATGCTCATGTCTGAGGCCATGCTACTACCACAGGGTTGAATGACGGTTGATGCTCTCTGTACAGGAGACCCTACTCTACATTACAATCCCAACGTTAGGGTTGGCACTAAATGCTCATCGTCAGCAGACAGGACAAAGAAATTAAGAGGAAAGTGGTCAGCAGCGAGGTGGCTTATGAGTAGAAATGTGTGTGTTTGCAAAAACGACATTTACTTTGCACCCAGCAACAGATAATTAAAGAGTCGATTTTCTCTTGCTCAAAATGACATAGTGCTGTGGCTCAGTGCAGTAAAGAGAAAGCAGGTGGGAAGAGGTCAAGCGGTGGTAGCTCCAAGGATGTGACTGGTGCTAATAGGAAGCACACCGTACTTTAGGTTTGGAGTCAGACTAATTTTTCAATCAACCCTGGTGTCTCAGTGTATTTATGTGCTATGGAAATCTGTGAGTAATGTGTTTGGTGATTGCATTCGTGTTCCACTGACCCTTGAGCAAACCTTGCCCTCGCAGGGTGATCAAAGCATGTTACATCACCGCATTGCTCACTGCTCAGGGGATGTTTGTTTTCACAGGAGACTGGTCCAGCTGAGTGGTGCCCTGACTTAAAGCAGACCTACCATGACGCTTCCACACATCTGCTTGAGACCATGCTCATGCCTGTGTGTATGTGTGCACTTACACTATGATCTCACCTTGTGTGCCTGAAGCTCGTTAAGAGACAGATTACTGCACAAACAAGCTGCTGTCATCTCCAGATCGAACTTCTTAGATGTCTTAGATGCTTTAATCATCAGCTGCGTGTACTGTGTATAGACTTATCTAACATAACCGCAAACAAGACGAAATACACAAATGCAACTGTGCAGCTGTCAGCGACTCTATGCTGTGTGTAAACAACACTGCTTTAATAATGTTTTCTAGAAAGCAGAATTGGCTGACATCTGTTTCCGATGAACCTTCAGAGAAAGCAGATATTTGGTCAGGCATTTATTTATTTTTTAATTCTTTTGTTTCTTCCACAGATGATCAGTGGTGTCTCTTCGGATCATTCCCGTAAATGGATGCTCTGTTTTCACTGTCCTTCTGGAATTGATCAAGCAAGCCATTTGGGGATTAAATTCAGGGAAATGTTGAAGTAGCATCAAACACTTTGCGATAGCACTGGCACCAATTTTATTTTCCTCTTTCTCTACAACTTTACCACTAACATTCGCATTTCTGGGCGGTAGAGGAGCAGGGAAAGATACATAGAGATAAAATGAAGGAAGCTAACAGAATGTCTGGATGTACTACAACTACAACTATCGCCCTTTCACAATGCCACATTTGGACCTGATTTAATAACAGCACACTCTCTTCACGAACCTCGTTTTAAGAAAAAAGGTTTGGTATCAAATTGTGAATCCTGTGAAGAAGAGCACTGAAACTGTAGATTTATTTATCTAGGAAGCTGGTAACATCCTTATACCTTTAAACATCTCCCACTGATGTGTTGTTCACCAGTAAAGTTCTTACATGTTGATGCTGATGGATTTCCCTCGTCACTTATCTAGAATGTGAATTACATTTGATCTATGTCACTGCATTACACATTACATCAATGAGTTCAAGCATCATTAAAGATGGTGCAACGATACAGCAATACCTCCATCATGACTCCTAATTTATCATCCAGTAAAACAGAATTGCACATGCATGACACTGCCTGCGTCTATGGACGTATGCTGTCCGGTATACATCACAGCCTCAAAAGTAGACATTTTCTCTATTGTTAACTACGAGTATAATTATTCTGAAACCAACACACAGTCCTGTGTTGCAGTTCCATCACCTCTCCACTCAGCCTGCTGTCACCCTGCTGCTAACATCCCTTTTCTCCCACACATTAATAACCTAATCCTCACACAACATCCTGGAAATCTGATACTTCCTGTTGAGAGATCCTGTCACTTGCCTTTGTGAAGGGTCAAGCCCATTACCCGAACAAAGTAATGTGTCTGGCAGGTGAGACTATATAGGTTGTTGGAAACACTGCCGGATCTGACACACTTTCACTCATGCCTTCTTGTGCAGGTCTGCCCGTAAACACCTCTGCCTGGGGGAGCCTTGATAAACAGACATCAGCTGGGGACCACCAGTCACTGATGTTTTATCCTCTAAAACCCAAGTACATGATGGAGAAGCAATGAAAAGAGATCTTTCACTGTTAACTTTTACTGGTGCCCTAGGTATTATCAGGCCCACAGGTCTTGAGCTTCATTCTCATCCATATTGCCTCACCTGCTCTTTTATGTCTCCCTGCTGACCTGCCCCTTTGCAGCCCCATCACAGGAGCAGGCATGAGAGTGAATGGCCAACCAAGCCCCGGCACCGGACTTCTACTGGGCATAACACGGCTTTCCTGCTGTTCATTCTGCACTCTACAGCTAAGTTCGAGTACTTGCTTCTGCATGTAGGCAGCCACCAACCGATAATCTTGATGAGCAGAACCATCTTGAGTGCTAGGACCACATTACCAGGTCCAGGTTGGAGAGATGTTTCTACAATCTCCTTGGGGAACTGAAGCTGCTTTCCGATGTTCACTCCCATTTGTCATTCTTTACCAGGATCGAGAAGCCCTGCTGTGCGGGACCATACATTAATTCAACTTCTGCAGTATCAGCGGCTCCACGTTGTCCTATTCAGTGTAGTATTCAGTGTAATGTTTTCTGACTCAGGATTGCTGAGCAATGATCTCTGCTGCACCCTAAGCTCTGTGTTTAGTGCTCAGTGCCTCAGTAGCCATTGACGTAATAATGTTCAGTCTCAGCGTGTTTCTGTCTTTCTTCTCTTCTCAACACTCACAAAAGTATCAATGAATCAGTCACGTAAGACAAGCTACTTGTGCTACTCCATCCTTGACATTGTGTTGAATATTTTTAGGTTGTGTTTTTATAATTTTATAGTACATTATTGTTTGAAACTGTTATTGGGAAAAGCTGGGTGGTTCAGTCACAGCTCAGCTACTCAGGGCAGGGGGTTTAATGTATATTCTGTATATTTTGCATCCAGTAAAAGCCATTTGACTCCTGTTATGATGCCTTTTAGAATGAGGGAAAAGTGAATGATGGTAACAATGATGAATGATGAATGAATGAGGGAAGAAAACAAGAAGAACAAAGGAAAGTAGCAACACAGAGTAATAAAAATAATAAGCTTGAGAAGAGGCCATAGAAGGTCAGGAAAGTAAAGGAAGGAGCAGGGGGAGATAATATGTTTAGAGAGAGAGAGGGGAACGATAAGGGAGTGGTGAAAGAAAAAAACAACAACCAGGCAGCCAAGGGGTGATCAGGGTAGAACTGTACCCATCAGTTCATGTGAGACTGATTCTCGGAGAGGGCAGAAGACTGAGAGCTGAAATCAAAACCACACTGTAAGCGCAGCTTTCCAGGTCTGTCCATCTTTTTTCTACTTTCCTTTTCTCTTTCTCCTTGATGGTCTTGATCTCCCCTCACCTTACCTCAGCCGTCCTCATAACCCAGCACGACTTTTATTCCTAGTCACCTCAGCCTGCGTGTTCACAGCGGGGCGTGCTCTCCAAACCAATCACTCATCTGCTGAGGATGAAGTGAGCTCTCTGTCCTGCATCACGCATGCTGCCGGTGGCGGGTTCATATCAAACTCTCGCGCATTATGTGTGTGTTTTTTTATCTTTTAATGCTGCCGAGCCGCAGCAACTGAAGCTGGATAACTTTCCCGCGGTGTAATTAGAGCTGCGCTGGGCAATTTCACACACTGAAGAGTCCAAATGGCAGTTTGAAGGAGCTGGTAAAAGTTTTGACAACTTCAGCACCCAGAAGTTATGGAATGTGATCTCAGTAAACTCTGTAATCCCCTGACCTACATGTTATCTTCTTGGTTTGTGATGAGTGTTAAGGAGGTGATGAGGTTCAAATGTATTTTAGAGTTTAACTTTGGTTTTGGACGCAGCCTTTTGTTTGTTGCTGTTGAGAAGAAAGTTTTGGTATTTTACTATTGAGATTTAATGAGGGTGGTCCGGTGGGTCAAAATGTTGGGATACAGCTCAGCTTTTAACTGTAACATCAACTTTTTCGCAAAAAAAGCTTCAGGGAACACATTTTAAATAAAAGAAACCACTGTATCTCTATGTCCTGTATGTAGAGATTCAAAGCAACATTAAGTGTTTTAATTTAGCTTTAGGCTTAGCTTTAAATATCTACCTCATTTGTCTTTATAAAAACATATTAAATGCTGAAACTGAGAATCTCAAGATATTGTGTGCAAGGGACAGAAAACGGTGGCACTGTATTAAAAACACACTAACAGTGGTGGAAATATGGTTCATTGCTGCATCTACATACATATACAGCTATGTTTGATAAAAATAGATACTCCCAATTTAAATTGACATCTGCTAGTAATTACAGTTATGCACCTACAAGACAGAAACAAAATAGTATTTTCTACTACAACATTTCAGAGGCAAAGTATTATTGTCCAATAATCAGTGTCCAATAATTTGTCAAATAAAGTGCTATTTCTCACTGGAAATGTTCTTCCTACACAAAAGCCAACAGCACAACACATCTCTGTACAAAGTCAGGACAGAAGCCCTGCACTTTAAACGGTGTTAAACTGGCCTGGAGTTGCAGTGCATGGTGGACTTTGCCAGCATCGCTGAGAGACTGTCTTTAGTTTTTATTAGACCAGATGCCCATCCTTCACATACCACTTCTAAATTAATAATAAATGAGTTAGTATCAACTTAGTATTAAGAAATCCCTCAAAGATGAAACATGTTCAGATTCAGATCCCGTAATGAATAAGATCTTGAATAGATTAAAAGTAGCTGCAGATATCTTACGGCAGATCAAAGTGCTTTTGTAACTGTATGAAATCATATATTTCTTTCAGCAGTGAACGAACAAAATAGAAAAAAAAGATTAGGCAAGCTGACATCTGATAAGCTCATCCTCTGCTGCAATTTTGATGTGATGAATGAATTAAGTAGGCGTGGAGCCTGTCTGGTGCTGAGCTCCCGTTCTCAGACACTTTTGCCTTTAAAATTCTGTTTTAGTCTCTGACCAGGCACACTAGACTTTATTATACTACCATGGTGACCAAAAAGCATCTGTATGTGTGGCTCCAAACTGAGAAAAGAAGTGCAGTAACTACCTTTTTGTATTTACACAGTTTCTATGGAGTTCTCCTGGTGCTTTAAGCTTATTTTAATGGCCATTAATTTGTACGTTTACTGTGTAGTAGTAGTATTTAAAATATTGAGACATTTTATGTCCAAGCACATATTCCGACTTTAGGATTCTGTATGCTCCTCTGCTGTAGATGTTGTAGCTGCCTCAGTGCACAAGGTTTATTTTTTATTAATAGACAGTACCGTGAACTATAAATTCAACATAACCACAGAAAAACAATCTGTCCCCATGTGAAATGGACATTGTGTTTGGGTATAAGCCTGTGTTTTTGTCTTTTGGGGTCAGAGAGGGCATAATCGAGGTGAACGCAAGTCTTCCTTAAACAGCTGTATCGCTCAAACACTGTGCTGTCATGTGGGAGATGTCAGGTCGAATAAACGTTTAACTTTACAGCTGGAGTTATTAGATTCTATTCTGCCAACAGAGGGTTCTCTGTGTGGAGTTTGCATGTTCCCCCTGTGCTTGCAGGTTCCTCTCATAAGCCAAAGACATGTGGTAAAGTTAACTGGAGACTCTACGTTGCCCATACGTATGAATGTGAGTGTCTCTACAACCCTCTTAATCCTGTGTTTCCCCAGTGGAATCACACCATAGTATGTGCAGTACACCATCATATGGGGGCAGAGACAGGACTTAACTGTTAATTAACTGTAAAAAACTTTTAGAAATTATCCTTGTGTAGAGCTTAGCAAAAATTTCCTAGAAAAAAAAGAAAGTAATCTGCATATTTTAACGAGGACGGCTAAGGTGCCTGACACCATGGTAACAATCACTGTCTTCTTGAGGCGGTGCAATAAAATCAGCATGAAAGTCAGAACCCTACTGACTGTATCAGTGTAGTTTGCCGGGTACCACTGGACTCAATGCCGTGGTGGTTCCCATCAAGGCACTCTCGTGAGCAGGATGTCACACTCATCATACTCCCACGGGCACTGTTTCATCTCCTGTTTGCTGCCTCCAAGGCATAGATTAGGGGTTGGGACAAACATGTTTCGTAAGGTTATAGAACGCAGTGGTAATGATGAGCTGGTACAGACCCGTTCAAAGAGCAGGTGGAAGAGGAGCAATTCTAAAAGTGAAACTGAAAGGTCACATTGGCCATTAAATGAAATTTCACTGTCCCTGCATTACAGTTCCAGCAGTATGCATTAGCATGGAGGTTCCACGGACAATGCACTTTCTCTTCTCCAATTTTCCAATAAAGACACAGAAGGAAAAGATCACCCTGGCAAAATAGGCAACTGCCCCAGGACAAACGGAGTCTTTTGGGCCCCCATAAAGACTCTGGTTGGTCTGTTTGCAGTAATATTGTTTAGAAATACAGAAATGCAAACTAATACAGCACAGTATCCACTGACATGATACACACGTGAGTGAGTGTGATGGGAGTTTGATGGCCACAAATTCCAACACCTTTGTCAGTCTTTGTGTGTGGATTTTATATAAAGTAAAATAAGCCGTGGCATAAGCATGGAGGCTTTCAGGAACAATACAGAGTGTGTGTCATTTGTGTTCAATGGTCAATGGCTCCTCACCACTGGCATGAAATAAACTCCTCTCATTTCTCACAGCCAAGGCACAGCCAGAATAGTTTTTACACTGGTGACCAACATATCACTCTGTGGCTGCCAGGAAGGCAAAAGATAGACCAAGAGTGTTTGTGGACATCAAAGGTACCTCGTCTTGTGATTCTTATACAATATGCAGCAATATGCTGAACATCTAGAGCATATCTACTGTTCTCGGGCGACAGGCACGGGGTTCTGCTACTAAAAGATTCATGGTGGAACATTGTTAGTACGAGATGCACAGCTCACACAGTGCTTTCTGGTGACCGTGGCGGCAGCGACAGCTAACTTGTCGTCACAAAGGTCTGTTTTGTGGTTTGTCCCTCAAGACATAACAAACCCCTATTCTTTTTCCATCACCATTTTAGTCCGCTCGCTTCAGAAACGTGCAGCACAGCCAGCAGCCCCTCTCAAGTCTACCCCCCACGAAGAAGCTGCTGCCGTGATGGGATTCTGAGTGTTGGTTGTAGCTTAATATAATAATAATAATAAAAATAATGAATACTTTATTGATCCCCTTGGGGAAATTGTTGTTTGGACAGCTGCTAGACCTGTGTCAGCGCTACAGGGTATCTCTTGGACGATTGTTACCAATATGACACCACCACAGCAGTTTTTTCCACACTAATGCCACAAAGATTGAATACTGGCACGGTGTAAACACACTGAGTTTGCTCATGTGTAATTCACCATCAAATGTGTTGTAGGAATACCACGAAGCCCAGAAAATGGCCCATGATCAGGGCTCATTATGTAGTTCATGGAAAATACACTACGATGTGCCTGAAATACAAAGGACCAGTCTGCACCGGTCTGCATTTGGTGGAATCAGTCATTACTGCTGAAATAAAGCACCTGTGTCCTGCCAGCCTCTTCTCTCACTGTTACAGGGTCACAGAGCTGCATCTGTTCCTGCTGCTATACATTACATTATATTATATATATTTCCACATGGATTAAGTTGTAAAAAAAAGGTTAAACAGTTGACATTCCACTGCATTATGAGAAGCTGTTAAAAGAAATAGCTGCTACCGCTACAGCTGAATACTAATAACATGTGTAGGAACTCACAGACACAACAGACTAATAATAGAAATACTACTATTACCAGTGGACACCATCTTGTGGAAGTCTTAAAAACTACAAGAAGAACAAATATAGTGATGTTTTAACCTGGGCAACGGTCAAACATTCAGAAGCATGCTGCTTAACATTTAGTTCTTTTGCTGATAATGCATTTCTTTTTAAAAGATGTTTGAAGTTGGCAGCAGCAATGTAAGGGACTGATACCACGTAGTCACCTGCTGGGTTTGAAACTGAAATGGCTTGTTTTTTCACCCCTGCAGCAGAAGACCTTCTGTAGGTGGCAGACTAGATAAAAACAAATTAGGCCACATGGTGCTGACAAATTGGCAGGTTCATGTTTGAGCCAGCATAAATAATGAACACTGGCCCACAGCTGCCTACACAGACTGTGGCCAGCTCACTTACTCGTTGCCCATGTGAAAGTGGTACACATCCAAAACATCAACAGTGCCCCAACCCTAAGACACGGGGAGTCAAGCTATGTTTTGGGAGTTTCTGGAAGAAACTGACTGTCATCACAGGTTGCCTGCCAACATGAGTCCACATGTTGGGGCTTGTTTGTCATAAACAGTCAAACTCTTGATGTGGGCAGATGTACCTGTCTCGACTTTGGAGTGGTCGGTCCGCTCCGTCACTTTCTCTTGGCTGATGAGGTAATCAACTATCCGGACCCCGATTGGCGGCTCAGTGTGGTTCCACTCCATGATGACCAATGAACTGCTGGGCTCGTAGGTGTAAGACAGTTTCAGCCTGGCAACAGAGGGACAGAGATGTAAAACCAGCTTCGCTGAGCCAAAGCAGAGTCAGCAAATGGTAACTGACAGTGAACAGGTGTACTACAGAAAGCTATTTAATAAGAAACAAGGGAGAATATAGTAATTTATGTGTGACTGCAGAGGTGATCTGCAGCTGCAGAATGCCCTTGTGTACAAAGGATTTTATGCCAGTTAATCATTTCATTGATTAGCCTCCCCAAGGTGAAATAAATCAGTCACGTCTTTGAGCTCACACGTAGAATAAAGGAGCTGAGCGACTTCATTTACTGGCGTTGACTTGAATTAATATTAACTGTAAGTGCAACAACATCCAACAGACTTACTTACAGAGTTAGTAGTTGAAGAACTGTTTTACAAGAAAATCACAAGCTTGCAGAAATGTGACGTGCAAAGGCAACATTAAAGCAACGGACTTTGTAGGATGCTATTTAGATCAATAAAATACATACAGTACAGATATAAATGAGCTCTGTGACCCTCCAACAAAAGAGTGATAAAGAGATTGGCTGAGGTGAAACTCTGTGTTTACATGCAACATGATGACACTTTACTCAAGCCCAGAGTTCTGCCAGTAAAATGACTGATGATATTCAAAAGCTACTAACATGGGCTGTGGAAGTGGGGCACAGGTGGGCAGTCCGTCTGTGCCAAAAGCACTGGAATCACACCGGCACCAGTCGCCAATCACATCACCCTTCCCTGAGCACCACAGCAAGCTCATCATTGCCTCCTGAAGAGCCTAGAGAGAGAGAGAGAGAGAAACACACTTGAACATACTAACTAATACTAACTGTAGCTTTCAAATTGTTTACAGTTCCAATTGACTGTTACACATTGAATACATTGGAAATGTTTCCATTGCTTTGGATGAGAGCCTGCATCATAAAATTCAGTTTGCTGGTGATAAAACATCTCCCACAAACAGCCTCTGAGTCAGTAGGCTCCAAAAGCATTCTCATTACAGAACTGAACTGTGTTTCCCATCACATGTGAATGTTGGGGCTGGTAACAAACAATCTGCCGTTCTTCACTATTCTGATTAATAATTAATTACTTTTCCATGATAAGAACAAAATGACTTAAGTTGTAAAACTATTTGCTGTCCAGCGATTTAGTACAGTTGCACCATCCGTGCCAGCGCCTGAGCACCATCTCTAAAAGATGCCAATCATATTGCAGCAGTGGGATCGATGTCTAGCATGTACACTGATTCAAAATGCTGCCTGTGTGTCGTTTCTACACCAGCACCACACAGTCAAGCAATAGCAATGTTGGATGTCTGTCAATAAAAGCAGCTGTATGCGTCTAATGGAGCTTGAGGATGAAAGCCTGACACCTTGGAGGCAGCAATTTATTGACCTGCCTCCTGCAGGCGTGGAGGAAGTATCGGCGTCCGGTATTGATGAAGTCAGACGACTCACAGCACAGTATGGCACAGCGTGCTGACTGCAGAGTACGGCATGGTGCTTTAAGAGAGACCCCCCCCATATAATCATTTAGGCATAAGGAGGCTATGAGGTTTGTAGATTTGATTTGGATGCGCCACTTACATACACTCACAAATAAACAGTGTGTTTATGTTAATAGATGAACTCTGGGTAAATCCTCACACGCCCATGCTTATTCCCAGAATCACTGATGCATTATTAGGAGCTATAGTCATATAGGACTCTGAGGGGTACTTTAAGGACACTGGACAGTAAAACAAGAATAAGAACATCTGTTGAGAAGATCCATCTCAGGAGGATGAGGAACGTTTTTTCAGACTGTCCTTGATGTGTGTCCTGAGAATGCAAGCTAAGAAAAGACTGTCCATACCTGGTAGGTCTCATTGTTGGACACCAATTCATAGAGGGGTGCAGCCTTAGTAATCTGCAGCAGGACGGGCTCAGACTGCTGCCGCCCTTGAGATGCCCTCGGGCTCATGTGACAGAGGTGGCAGGAGCGTGGACACTGGCCCTGGCTGGTGCAGTCCATACGGACGCCGGCTGCCATCCGCTTTGCGCCCGTGTCCAGCAGACTGGCGACGTACGCAGGGTAGGTGAGCGTCCTCGACTCCTTGTCCCGCTCCTCCGACTCCTCTGAAGGCGAGTTACCTGAAAGGACGAGTGAACTGGTGAACTCATGCAGAGGGAGTCATTCTGGTCTGTTTAAGCACAATGCATTAGCGTGTTCCCACATCTCCCATCTACATCACATTCATGAGAAGGACTGTTATATGGACCCAGGAGATCTGTGAACAGAGTCCTGCTTGCTTTCAAACTATCTGCCCTTCTCCCTGTTGATTATCAATCAACAGGGAATCAGGTGTTTTCAGCCAATCTGAAGCTGTGAGTGCAGGGATGGTTGGAAAACAGGCAGGACTGTGGCTCAGGGTCATCAAACTGAATGCAAGTTAGAAGAAGGTAAAACACCCTTCAAAAAGATGTTCTAGATAAGAACTCAATAGAAAGGGCCTCAGCAATTAGAGGAATGTCTGTGTAAATGTGGTCTGATCAGGGGCTGAGTCACATTCAGGCACTGGACGTTCATCCAGACAAGGCAAAAGCTTCAGACGTTTGTCTTAAGTGTTTAGGAGCAGTAAATCAGCAAGAACTGGAGAGAGAGAAAGAAAATAAACCATGTAGGACAGGGGGCTCAAACTCCGTTTACATGGGGGCCACTGGAGGCAGTATGGGCGAGGCTGGGAAATGTTTCTCTGAACATCCACAACAGGACATGTAGCAGAAACGTTTCCTCTTTCATTTAGTTTTCACCGTGGAGATGGATTGTTTTACAGAAGAAATGCTGTGATTGATCAGAGAAAGACGATTGTAACCTGATCACTAAAGATCACATCTGCACAGATGTTTCAGTCCTGACAGTCTAAATATGAGACAGTTCAATAATTAAATGTTTGTATTTATAGTTTAATTGTGTTTCTTCCCAGTTTCACCTCGTTACATGTGAAACACGTGAATCCTATGCATGCAGGACAATCTAGAATGTGGTTGGTTGATCATGTGAGTGTGTGTGCACAACTTTTTCCATCTCATGTCAGTGTCCTTCCTCTCCTGACCGGCCAAACTTTAATCTGTTCTTGTCAGACTGGCTCATTTCCCACTAATCCGTTCTCATCATTCTACCTTCACTTGCCACCTCCTGGCAGATGGAAATTAAACGTGGCAGTTATATTAAGACAGCTGGGCGCCTTGTAGGGCAACGAAGATTGGCACTGATTAGCTCAGTTTAGTTTTGGTTTAGTACAGCAGTGTTCAGTGTCAGCTGGGACCATGGGGGGGGGGTATTAAATCCGATGAACAGCTCGGCCTGAAGACACCTGATGGCCAAACATACACAGCATAGGATCACACCAAGGGCTTTAATCTAAATGTAGGAACTCAGTGGAGTCAAAAGAGGAATGGAACATTAAGTTACTTCAACATTAAAAGTTGATCTCAGCAACTGAGAAATACCGAAGCGATTTCCTTAAATATCTACCACTACTCAGTAGCTTGTAGATCCAGCTTTAGCAGCAGCCTGTGAATCAGGCTCCCACATTGTTTTTTTTCAGTTCAGATGACAACATCTTCTCCAGATAATGTCAGATTGGATTAGATTGGATTGGATTGGTTTTTCTTTAAGAGCAGGATCCCAGAAAGCCGTCTCTGTTTTTGTTGTTCTGAGGCCCGTGTGTGACTTTCTGCGTGTTTGTACTGCCAGTCTGGGTTTATAGCTGTTCTAGCTCGTGCTCCTTGTTGTGTAGCAGAGGTTTGCTCCAATCTACAGAGTGATATGTAACCATTTATAACTACTTTCAAATAAAAACTACCACTTTCTGCATGTCAGAAAAGCAGCACGCTGCAAAAACAGGATAGTCCGTTGTGACTTGTTAACAGTCTCCAGTAATGGCACACAGGCTGCATCTTTGGCTTCCATATTTCTCCCAAATTGACACAGCTACTGTTGTTTTACACATAACTGTTGTTCCCTTTAACACAAGGGGAAAACAGCTCTCAAAACGCTGTGTGAAAAGCCTCTTTTGGCTATTTACTGAGTCTCTGACACACACGAGAGCAGCTTTGCGCTCACCCAACCAGCTCCTGGGTTCGCTAACTGCCTAATGAGTGTTTACATATTTCCTGATAGGTTGCTTTGCTGATTTATGAATCTCACCTTATGAGATAAAGCTTGTCTGAGGTGACATATAGCATCTCTAACGCCCAGTAAGTGCTGCTCCCAGTAAATCATACTGAAAACAGCTACTGCGCAGCTGAAGTTAGTGGGAGAACCGGACCTTTTCATGCTCATGTCTCTCTAGGCGCATGAAATGTTCACTGCTTAGTGAGAACATTTAGGTTGGACTTCTTGTTTGTTAGTGTGTAAAGAATTGGGTGGAGGATGTACAGCTGCTGACTGAGGACAAGATGATTTTAAGTGGAGTTTCTTTTATTATTTCCTGTTGTTTGACACTTTCTCTGCCTGTGTAATCCTCGCCCCCACCCCACCCTCTCACCCTCAGCCTTTAGCGAAGGTAAAGTCAAAAAGGTGCCTTCATATACTTATCTGAGCATCTGAACTGCTGTCAGCATCAACCTACGCACATAAACAGATCCACTCTGAGTGACGCCTGAGGACGAGCTGTAGACTGTTTATCTTGAGGAAAATGCACGAACCTAAACGCAGGCGCCCGCTCACAAAGCTCATTACACGTAATCTATGTTTGACGGAGTGAGATGCTTCACAAAGAAAAGTGATGAGAAGACAAAACACAGAAAAAACCTCGAACCCTCTGCCACCTAATCTGATCTATTTCAGACCGTGGCGCGGGGAGCTCAGGGATCCTCTGTGAGCCTACATATGCGCGTGAGCGTTTGCAAGTTTTATTTCTGCCTGACTAAACATATTTCATTTTTAGAAGTGCTGCGAGTGAGCCTTTCTTCACGCAGGTCATTCAGGATGTCAGTACTAGCACTGACGCTAGCTTCAGGTGTTTGTGTTGTAGGTAAAGACTAATCAATATTTCTAATATCAATAACTGCTGGTATGATTAAGAGCAAAGTGCAGTTTCTGCTGAATATGCTATTCTTTACAGATGTTTTGCTTTCACATTACTACCTCATCTACCTGCATTTCTTGAGCGCACAGATATGTTCAGGAACTGACTACATACACCGTGTATACTGTGATTATGTTTCGATGCAACATTGTTTTTTGAGATGATAAGGGAGTTGGCAGGAGGTGGTTGGGTGCACAGCACACCAGAGTTCCAACTCCCACAGCTGCTTTATATGTTGGAGGAGGAGGAGCAAAATGCATGCTGCAGTCCAGAGACTTTGTGTTGTCAGGGTAGGAGTTATATCCTGATCCAGGACCAGTGTATTAAAAAATGTAATCTCCTGTGAAATGATAGTTTTGCACTGACAGCTGGTTTTATAATATTTCACCTTGGAAACATTTTCCACGAAGGTGAACACAGCTGATTTTAAGTGTGCAGCTCCCGGAGGAGTACTCCAGTGCTATAGTGCACAAATCTGTATAAAACTTCTTTCAAACTTTTTGTTTGTGCTGGTGAGGGGTGACAGTCCTAATAGGCTTCACTAAACTGGAGGCACGAGGCAGATGCATGGTTGGAAAATGGCAGCATGTTTGTGCGTGCGTGGTGGCATGAAGCTGGGGATTTGGGGCTGCTTTGACCCGTGCTGTATGATGAAGAATACACAACAGATGGAGCTCAGAGCTACTCAGATTCACATAATACCTCTACATCCACCCTTCCTCCCACACTCCCCAGTCAGCGATGACTCCCATTCGTTTGCCGCTGAGGACTGATTCAAGTCGGTCCTCGTGTTTACGGAAATACACTTTCAAGCCTGTAAATGTTTAAGGGCAGGGAGAGATTACAGCATGCACACTTGAGATAATGTATTACTTTTACTGCTTTGTGGAGTAAAATCCTTTTGTATCACCTTTCACTGAACCTCTTTGCCTAAAGATGATTCATTAAATCACCGTTCATCTTTGTGATCAAAGCGTAGAGTTTTTGCCCCTGACACCAACTGCCCTGTTCTTAACAGAGGCTTTTAAACTAAATGTCTGACTTGACACCTCTGTGGGTTGTGCAGGCAAACCCTCTCTCTCCACCTGCCTGTGCAGAAGAAAGCCATTCCCTGACTTCAGTGACGGCGAGGTACCTCCTCTCAGCCACTAGATGATGCTGGTGGATCGTGGAAATGGCAGCAGGTTTTGGGAACAGGAGCCACCAGTGCACATACATATGCACAGCAAATCATACATAACCTTTTAAATGTGTTTGGCCATGATGAACATTATATGCTTATGGAACACGCTGATCTGAGAATGTTGGAAATCAAAGCAGGCAGTAGCTTAGCAAATGGGAAAGCAGTGAGATGGAAAACTGCATTAAAAAGGAGGCGATCTGGAGGGATCGCGCTGGTTGTATGTGCAGGGGAAAAATGATAAACAGAATTAGAGGCAGCAAAGAGGAAACTGAATGAGATGCAGATAAACAATAGTCGCATGTGTGATACATTCTAAACTCCGAGCCGGAGAAATGGAAGACATCAGAGCGCTTAAACAAATCTGTGCGAGGGGCAAATGTTTTCAGAGGAGCTGAGCAGTCCTTTGTCCCTTTTTCCACACACGTGTGCTGTGCGAGGCGACACCTGCAGACAGACACGCACAGCCTGCACCTGATAAGTCACGACAGCCTCTTCTTCTGCCTGTATCCACCTCAAGCAAATTGTAAATTAAAAAGTGTGCATCTCCTTCCTCAGCTGCAAAGCCAAGCTGAGATCCAGTGTGATTGCTTCTGCTAGAGGAAAAAAAAAACAGGAAGACATCTGTTTGTTACCGCTTCTGTGTGTGTGTGTGTGTGAGTGAAAAGGAGGGAGCAGTGTGTGCAGTTTGTGTGTTTTTGTGCATCTGAGACAGTGATAAGTTGAGATGACTGACAGGAAGTGCAAAGTGTGCGCGTGCAGTGTGGGAGGATATGCATTACAATACGTACGCTCGGGCTGTAACAACACTTGAACTCATCATGTCATCAACATGACAATCAGCATCAACTCACAAATGCTCAGGAATGTGAACGAGGAGTTTAATGTATATCTCTGAGCACCAAGCCTTAGCCTCCCAGTTCACCCCTCGAACAGAAATAGCAGCACAGTTGTATAAAGCACTCGGTGTTCGTTCGATTATCGTTAAGGAGAAAAACAGTGAGATCCAGCCGACCTGCACCTCAAGCCAAGGGGCAAAACACATCTGCCTATTCTATCAATTACCACATTACAAATGTACTGTTGGGTGTGCTCATTAAACTGGACCTGATCCCTAATGAAGCAGAGGAAACAGACGATGGTCATTTGGTTTCATCCATTCCAGTCTTTCAGCTACGGAAAAAAGATTCTATTGAGATTGTTTTTACAGGTAATACACAATATCTGAGTATCTAGTCTGACAACATCCAGCTCCAGCCAGTGGCTGGGTGCTGAGGTTTTTTAATGCGGCGTCATTGGGTCACATAACAGCGCCAGGTGTCGGCCATATTGGATGCGTCTCTGTTGGTTAGGAGTGGGCCACACTGTCAGACACCAAGTAAACACAGTCTGTCCAGTATGCAGTGATACTTTCTAATGAACCTGAACTTCTGTGCGCGTTGTCGTAGTGGAGAGCAGGGCTAATGAGGAGAATGCATCATCGTATGCTACATTTGAATTAACTGTCATGATCACAACAATATTTTGTGTGAATCAGTTGGAATAATAATACTTTTCAAATATTTTAAATAATAATTTTAAGTAACAATCTACATGAAACCTAATTATAGGAATAACTAAGGACTACGGAAGTTTCCCTGTCACAGTAACAGGAATAAATACTTTGCAGGTTTTCTGTTCCAGTTATATGTTCCTGTCTAATAAACTGCAATGACCAATTATGATATTTCAAAATAACCATGAACTCTAATGAGCTGTTTCCTCCACGGTGAAGCCAGAATTCACTGACTGTAGGGTGGACAGACAGAGACAGTGTGATAATCCCCATGTCCTACCAGAAACCATAGAAGAAGCCACATCATCTCAGCAACAGGAGTCAGATACTGTATATATCTACATGTTTAATACCACGGCCAAACTACACACGCTGTGTGAATCTGTTTGCTGTCTCTATTGGGAGTTCTGATTTTTGAGCACAAATCATCAAATGTTCTATGGCATGTGCCTTAGTAATATGAATATAGTTTCCACCCTTTTGGTTTCAGAATTATTTTAACACTATGTACAAAACTATTTAATACATTTGGCAAAAGTTCAAGATAAAGATTTTGTACTTAGTAAATATGTACAAATGGCCACATTAATGAAAAGGAAAGTGGGTGAAAAGGACTTCTCCAGGGAAGGTGATGAAGAGCGAGATAATGCATGAGTGAATGGATCGCAGAGAAAGAAATCGATTCGCCGCACTCAGACATGGATCAAGGAATAAGGAGAATAGAAAGCATCTGGTCTACGTCACATCTAAGTTCAACAGAGCATCTGCAGCTTCCCTCTTCTCTTACACTCTTTATACCTTTGCAAGCCTGGCTGAGCGAGGCCCTTCTGCCTGCCTGATCCAGCTTTATCCTTCCCACCCACATAACCAGACACAGGAAGTTATCTGGAAGGCGTCTTGATGGAAGCTTTACGTTTAAAGCGGGATGCGTCACATTGCAAATGTTGTTTGTCCAATCGCTGATTAGAGCTGCTGCCCATAGCCTGACAGGGTCCATTAGTGACATCTCCGTCATGGCTGCAGTAATGCTAGCTGTCTGTCAGTGGAGTGTTTCTCCACGTGTTCACTTTGTTAACCTTTCACTCACTCTGTATGTTTCTCCTTTGTGCATTAGTGTCTTCGTCTCTATGTGTGAGCGTTCCTTTTAACATCAAATGTTCTGAGTAGGTATGGTGCCACCATTTCAGCAGACCATAACATGTCTAAAATGGGCCACAGTATGCTTTTTTTAGATTTAACTACATTGGACAAATGATGCTGCGTATGGAGCTGGAGACCTCAGAGGAGGTTCATGGGTGTAGTGATGGTTGGCGTGACAGAGCAGCATGGAGGGACAGGGTGAGATAGAGGCAGATAATCTGCTGTGGCAAAATGGGAGCAGCCATAGAAAAAGAAGAAGACCACTTTTATCGTTGTGATGATGTGTGTCCATAATGCCAAAGATCATCCACATAAAAACACATTTTACAAGCAGTTTAAACATCGTTGCCCAAAGATTGCTGTGACTAGTTTGCCCGTCAGTCTGCACCGTATGTGGGAATGGAAACAGTTTGTGTGTCTTGTTTCCTTTTACTTTCCTCTCTTTGCTCTCCATCTCGTGTTCAACCTCCAGCACCGTGGGTTTGTTAAGAGAGATCTTAGCCCGACAATAATTCATCACTTTTCTTTCCTCCTGCATGCTTCACAGTCAAACATCACACCAGCAGCTCTCTTTCCCTCTTACAGAACGGTGGATGGTCGCGGGCTGTAACGGCGAGCGCTGTGATCTCGCCTGGTATTAAAGACCAGACTAATGTGGTGGAGCAAAATGTTTCTTAGCTGACGTCGCTCTCGTGTCGGTTTCTGTTGCATCTCCGTATGAGAGGAGCTCTCGGAGGCTTTTAATGAACGTGAAATCCAGGACGGAGACAATGGAGGAAGGTGTAATGATGTTAGAAACTGCTGCCGGTGAGAAAAATAACATGAAGCGTGACGAGGAAAGGCCAGGTTTGCATCTGCAGTGCATCAGCGAACAGCACTGCTTGAGACCTTACAAGCCTGAATACCTGTCGCTGACTACAGAAAGACAGACCCTCTTTGACTGATGACCTTTTCTTCGTGCTAACTTCTATACGCAGTCGTTTGCATCGGCTTAATCCAAGAATTACACATCAGCTCGCATTTATTTCTACATTCTGTATAATTGAGCCCGTCCACTGTCAACACCTAGTCCTTCCTAGGACATCACATAACAGCGCTGAAGCTAGCCAGCAGTAATGGTGTCCTATATTTAGACAAAAATCAGCTAAAGGAGGCGGATATGGATTATTATTTCACTCTATGTATTTTATTGTTTCACCTAATCTAAACTTGCTCTCTTGTGCTGAATCACCTAGTTGTCTTTACACAACCAAACACTACTTGCATTAAGCGTCAGAAGATGCTGTTAGGACACAACTGTCATCTCTGGCATGGTGTTAAATAGTGTTGCTTATTAAGTGTCATTATCTGGTTCTATGGGTTGAGAACAAGCTAAGACTGTACATCATCCGTGCACTCAGACAGAGACAACATGTATTTACTGTATATATCAGTATGTGTCGGAACATCACAGACCTTTAATTTGAAATGCTATTAGAGCACATGGGCGTTTCTTTCCCAACAAAGATGTCAGCAGGGTAAAAACCTTATTGTGGAATATGTGTATACACATAAATGTACGGTAGGTCTCTGGAAAACCTACAGACTTAAATTAGCATACAGTGAAAGGGAAGCGACATAATAGCTCTTTATTGTCCAAAACCGTAAGTACAACGCATGTGTGTCACAAGAAAGCAAGTTAATATTTAAAAGGCATTAGCATGAACAAATAATGAGTACAGATTTTCATTTCCTTCCTCTGATCATTAACAAGTGTAAAAGGTCACGGAGCTATTATTGTGAAAATTGCTGCTGAAATAGCTTTTGAGTTGGTGTGAAAAGGCACAATGCGTCCAGAAAGCTCTCTTGGCATATTCACATGAACGAAAAACACCTGCTGCTATTATATCACAAATACATGCAGATCTAATGCGACAAAAAAGGGCCTGTGTTTGGTAGACACATCTAACAAGTAGATGATGATCACAAATCAAGCCTCATCTCATTAGATGTTTAGTACATTTCTATAGCATATTGGTGAAAAAAGATATGTTCTAAACCCTGAGTCCTGCTGTCATTATATATCTGCCCTAATGAATAAAATAAAATGAACCGTGAACACAGTGAACGTGTTGCATTGCATCACTTCACATAAACACACGTCTCTAACAAGGCGCTGGCTGCCAGAACAAATAGAGCAATGTGAAAATGTGTGCTGAAGCACATTTACAAAGTGCTCCAAGAGGACTGCGTTCACATTCAAACAACTGTAAGTTCCCTTTTTTTGTTATCACAACAGCCCCTTATCAGCTCTTATCAGCCGAGTGGGTTGTTACGAGTCAAACCACCTGTGAGTTCAGCAGGTCGTTACAGTGCTCCAAAAAAAAAAGAACGCAGAGCTACAATATTCCTGACTTCCGTTAATAAATCCAGTCAGTTCAGTACAGAAGTATTTTGTCATTTGGTTTTGACATTAGAAAGATAAACATTTGAACATTTTAGAGTTGCATGGGACTTTAAATGTCATGAACCTTTATTTTATGCTCCAACCTGCCTCGTGTCTATGTGCAGCGAGCAGCTGGTCTCTGTTCATTCCTGCTGTTTACATTCAGATTGTTTTTATAGGAAACATACAAATATGGCAGCTTCTTATCTCGTCTCTTCTTTGGTAGGGAATTAGATGAAAGTTTAAATCAGACCACCTGATTACTGAAAGTTGTGCTCATCCGTGTTTACCACCTGCCTTTCAGAGTGCCTGCAGAGGAGATCTGAATTACTCGGGTGGTGAAAGCAAAGTCTCTCTTACTCACTTACGATTCACTGAAATTATTCGACCGTCAGTAATAGTCAAACTTTGTCTCGTGACAGTGACAATGAAGGTAACTCAGCAGATGCTCTTGGCTTGATTTAAAAAAGAAATCTCATTCCCTTCCTATCTAAGCACAACTTGACGGCTATCACAGACATGCTTACTACAGTGGCTGCTCCAGAAATTACTCTCCATCGCGCTTGTTGGTGAGCCTCCTGGAGTTTCCACCTGCAAAGTGCACGCACGCACGCACACACACGCACACACACACAAACACAAACACTCGTGGGAGAAGAAAAAATCAGCAATGAAAGGTGAAGACCATAAAGGTCGACAATGCCACTGGGAATTTCTTTTTTTTTACACCGATAAAGATCAATTTGAGCGTCTCAGGCTGGTGGTAATAAGATATAAGATGGTTGTTGAGGGACTTGTCTGCCAAAAATCTATAGCAGAGGCAATCCATTTTACTCTGCCAACTGGGAGTTACAGTGAAGACTGGACAGCAGCAGCATGCGTGTGCACACGCACAATAACATAAAATGGTTTACACCTAGTTCTACTTTCTCTGGGAGCTGCTGCATGTGTGTTTTTTTATCATCTACATATTCATTCTCTCTCTCTTATTTTGCTGTGGGTGGCCAGGCAGGTGCATGTGAGGCTAAGCCCTTATCTCTTCAATGAGACGGGCAGCTGGCATTTTCTTCAAACAGAGATTACAGACAGGGCGAGGGAGGGAAAGTTTACTTCGCACTACTTTTATCAGACACAGGGTGACCTTCACAGCGGGGGCCAACACTTCTCCAGCCCCCCGAATTCTCGTCTCATCCAAACAAGCTGAGGGAGAAATTGAAAATGGAGAATAACTTGTGTGAAAGGCATCTGGAACTTCTGCACTGTGGCACCATCCCTAACAAGATCAAACACTCATTCAGCCAGATTTATGTCCGATATATTCAACTGCCACAGACGGATTTTCTCCTCAAATCAATATCTCCTCACGATGTAGGAGCGGCCGGATGGTTTGGCTCAAAAAAGTATCATTTACCAACAGAACCAACACTACTTTTAGTGTCACTGTATGACACAAGGGGAAACATCTGCATGTCTGACCATAAATGCTCAGTCATAGCAATGATGGCATCAGTTTAGGCACAAACACGAGAGGCTTAGGCAGTAAAAAACTGGAAAGAGAGAGAGTGGAAAGAGAAAATAAAAACTTTCTGGTTGTCTCTGGCTCCTGTGGGAAGGTCCTGTGTGTTGTTCAGCATTTCACCCTCCCCGTCTTTCTCACTACACACACTTTTGGCTTAATGTACTGCACTACTGCTCTAGGCATTAAATATTGACATGCCTGGGTTATTTTTACAGTCAACGAACTTTGCCATGCATCTCACACAATATCTTTAGCACAAACCCCATTGGCCGGTGGCCCAATGGGTTATGCGTCAGATTGGGATGGTAGAAGGTTCAAAACCTTGTCTGACTGTGTGTCCTTGAGCCAGACACCCAGCGCTAGCTCCTTCTAAGTCGCTTTGGATAAAAGCGTCTGCCAAGCAAAGTAAAGTAAAGAAAAGTAATACAGTGTTATTTTCTGTATTTTAACCTCCTACTATTACCAGGCCTATAATTACACATACACACCAACAAACATCCTTTTAACTGCACCGGTAGTCAAATGTGATTATTCGCTGCAAACCAACGCTCACATCTAAAGCGATTCCATTGGTTCGCTGTACTTTGGAAGTGAAACTTGAGGTGGCTGGAATGAGAGATTTGACAGGATTGAAAATATTGAATTATCCGTGGCGTCATCTCCTGGCTCACACAGAGTAAAACCTTTTGTAAAGTTCACAGTAGTGAGAGCGGAGAGACGCTTGTATCCAGGGTGTGTTTCAACCACTTTTCATCACAGAGGCTCAGAAGCTGAGGCTGTTGACAAGCTATAGGATTTACCATAAAATCTCCTGATGTGTAGGTAGCATCAAAGCAACCAGCCAACACGTCTCCCTGGAGAGCCTGCCTCTCCAGCAATTATCTTCCAACAGCTCACGTCACCTTGCATATTGCACAAATTTACAATAATGGATTCACTGTCTGACGCCGTTGATTTGTGAAAAGCTGGTTCACACGGAGTCAAAGCAATTGTTTTATGTTAATGTCGGGAGCAATCTCTGTGGTACATGACTCTGTATACACTAATCATGCATTAAAATCATCAGCTAGTGAGGATTTGTTTTTCTTTGCTTGTCCTGTCATTTTTCTTTAATTATCGGCGTTGTGAAAAACTTCATACTGTATGAGTGTGTAAGGACATTTGTGGTGACATATAAAGTTAGTTTTCAGGAAACGTATTCAGAAATGTTCTCATGTCACACAGTATGTCAGTGTTAGCGTGAGTTAATAATAAACACTACAGCTTATAGAACTATAATATACGGGAGAGGATTAGGGCCACCATGAAAATATTTTTGGAGTTCTGACTTTCTTCTCTCAGAATTGTGAGATTAAATTCAGAACTGAATATTTTCACAGTGGCCCTAATCCTCTCCCGTAATAATAGGATGCAAGATGGTGTAGTGCCTTTCAGAACTGACCTGCCAATATACGAATCATTTACTCAAATATCACAAGTTACAAATATGCCATAAGTCAGAGAAATAGATCTTAAAAGTTCTCGGCCTAGCACACATGGAGTTCTATAAAGGCAAAGGGGAAGGATTGGTGCTAGGACAGAACGTGCAGTGAAGCTGATGAGAAACTGCCCACAGGTTTTGAGATGTTCAAAGGTTAACGCTCAGGTTAAGTTGCTGGACCTCAGTTTCTCACACACGCACACACTCCTCCATCACTACCCTCAAACATTGTAGCTCTGTCCTTCCTCCTCCTCCTCCTCCTCCTCCTCTATTTGACTTTCTATTCTCTCCCGATGCATCTCAGCCTCGCTCTCCCTTCCACTTTCTAGTGATCAGAAATAACCTATGGAATACATTTCAGAGAGTGTAGCCTTGCTGCAGGAGCAAATGGAATATAATAACCCGGCCCCTCCTCGGCCGTCCCTGCATGCTGCAGGTCCAATTGCTGCAGCAGGAAATATCAGTAATTAAGAAGGGGGAAAAGTCTCCCTGCAATTACAGCCTGATATCCGAGACATTTGTTAAGCTTGTTAGCGGGGACCGGTAGCTTCATTAGCAGACGAGTGAGTGGTAGCAGCGGCAGCAATAAAGTTTATTTATATCTACATTGCTGGTGACCTTTGTCACATGTCACCCGCCATTTTCTTATTGTCTTATCTCCATCTGCTGTGTTATTAAAATGAGATTTCATGCACAAGCAATACAATAAAGAGAGTATTTAGAGGAAACACATTAGCAATATTCTGTTATTCTAGTGGTGATCGTGGGTAAATCATAAAAAATGTGACTCTTTAGTGCCTGTTTTACCCAATAACACTATAGTGAACTAAATTACAATCCTGTGTTACGTCATTTTCAAAAACACTAAAAAACTAGCACACACAATCCATCCAGACATCTGTACCAAATAAACACATCACACTAAGGTCAGGTATGGAAAATACAGTGAGTGTAACTACCACTAGTGGGAGGGGAGCTTCAGCAAACGTTTGCCTGATGCATAACAGCCACCTTCAGGCTAACGAAGTGAAGACTGGACAGGTCCCTGTCACACAGAGAGTAAACATAACGGGACGTCTACAGTAACACATCGTATTGATAGTTGTATCAAGTCTGAATTTTACTGTTATGTAGGAATCTTTAGATCTCATGAAAAGGCCCATGACTCCACATTTGGACAATAAATAGCCCACACATGGAGGTCCCATGGACGTTAATTAGACGTTAAGAAAAAAAGTCGAATCCTCCCCGCTGTCCACGCGCTTCACCAGAGCCAAACACCAGGAAGACGAAGACACCGTGGAGGTCAGCCGGGACCAGGAGGGCGACACAGACGACAAACAAGCTGCTGTTAAGATGAAGATGTTTGGGAAACTGACCAGAGAAACGCTGGAGTGGCATCCTGACAAGCGGTTCAACGTCCCCCAACCTTACCCCGGGTCCGGTCCCGTGGGACTGCCCAAGGTGAAGAGAGATAAGTTTTCAATCTTCAACTTCTTGACAGTGACCGAGAGCAGAGAGACGACAGCTCCTCCAAAACCTCCAGAGTCGAGCTAGAAGTCCCGGTGGGACGTGTCAGACCAGAAGGACGCGAACTAGCAGGAGGACTCTCTGAGAGAGCTGCTCAGTGCTGCACGAAGCCACACCTGAGACCAAACTGGATCAGACCTCAGTACCTGCCTTACCTGCCCCGACCAGCACCGGCGATCAAACCCCCGACAACAGAACTAAGCAGCAGCAGTCAGACGAGAAGAAAGAAGGAGATGAAGAGGAGGAGGAGGAGGAGGAGGAGGAGGAGAGCCGACCCCCTATGGACCTTTGCCAGCTCCTCGGATGAGGAGTCCTCGTCTTTATCAGAGGGAGAGAGCGAGGAGGAGGAGAACACAAACCACACACAGGAGGATGAGAGGAAGGTCGATCCACAACCTGTGAACCTGTTCAACATCACCTCCTCCGTCACCTCCTCCACGCCCAGCCAGTAGACGGCGCTGGTTTCATCTCAAACCTCGGCACAGGAAGAGGAGGAGTTTTGCTCCTTCACCTCCCACCGCCCCCCTCGGGGAGGAGGAGAAACACAGCAGGAGGAGCAAAGAGAAAGAACACAAGAACAAGACGCACAAAAAAAGACAAGAAGAAGAAGAAACACAAACGCACAGCGAAGCAGCAGAAGAGAAGGAGCAGACAGCTGCTCCGAGGACAGCGACGCCGAAGGAGGACGAGGGTCAACAGACGAGCTGCACAGAAGACTGAAGAGCGTCCCGTCATTTCAGAGGTGGTGAATGAGCAGGAAGCTCGTCCTCTGTGAGGACGGCCAACCCAGAAAGACTGTTCTCGTTTCAAATAACAAAATGTGGAGCGTTTATTCTGCTTGTGAATTTAACTACATTTCTAATTAAGTAACTCTGTCAAAGAAAAGAAATGTTTTATCAAGAGTGGTTCTTACTGTACTGCTAATTTCCTTGGGATTATACAGATCCTAATAAGTGGAGTGTGTCGTTTCAGAGTAGGAACTATTAAACAGCAGCACTTATTCAACTGCATGAATCTCTGCAGCCGTTGTACAGTTACTTCAGTGTTGTCCAACCACAGAGATGTTTTCTAACCCTGCACAGCTCGAGTGTAGCTGGCATGCTGCATAATGAAGGGCGCTGCCTTTCCTACTGTGGGAGTGAGAGCGTCAGTTCATCTGCAGAAGACAAAAAAACACAAAGCCTGTAGTGAACAGGGAAGATGCAACTGTTTAAGTGGCCACCAATTTAAAAGCATTGATTAAGTCTTTGAACGTCTTTCAAACGAATGCGATTCACAGGACGCAGTCATGATAATCAGAGGTGGCTTAAATGAAAGTCTTCCAAAGTTTGCCAAAATTGAGGTGGTGACACGATTGTTTTGTTTTGTGTACTTGCAATGAGTATGCAAATAGTCACAGGACACACGGTGCTTTGATTGTTGCTTCCTTTCATTTGGTGCTTCTCAGAGAAATTCATTTTACTGTGCAACTAAAGCATGCAGTGGGAAGGAGTTGAATTGTGTGTGTAGCACAGGAAATCCGTCTAAGACGTAGTCACTGCCGTTTTTAAGGTCTGTACTGTGAGCTGCAAGTACGATTCAGCTGTGAGATGTTGACGTTTTGTTTTTTTAATTGACAGAAAATGGATCTCAACGTGTCAGCTGCTCACGACCACACGAGGAACATGCAGGAACATACCTCAACTGTCGACACACACTGTTCAACTTGTTTACAGGCCCACGGCACGTCATTTTCGAACCCAGTAAAAAAAGAATGGTTTCAGTCTTGCATTACAACCCGTGGTCTACATGAGCACCTGATTACTCAGTGAAATAATTTCCTGAAGCAGAGTAACCACCGTGTTCCAAGTGATCATCGGTGCTTAAAGCTCTTAACACTGGTCCCCTGTTAAAAACACACTCAGGATAATTAGTGTTTCTCCTTGAGTGAGGCGTTAGACAGTCCCGTCTACTTTCCCCACACCGTGTCGCCAGTTTTATCTGGAGCTGAGCAGAGGTTTTTTTGACATTTGGTCACCGCGATCACCCTCCTGAATCCTCACTGTTCCAGCATTTCTTCAGACAGAAAGTACAGCAACTACAACATGAAGCAAACACAGTCTCCAGAACCTCAGATGACACCTCTCAAATATTTTGCAAGTAAACAGTGCTGCCTAACTCCGCAAACACACACACACACACACACACACACACACACACACAGGGAGAGCCTTTCACTTTGCTTGCTCTCGCTAGCACAACTCATTTGTCAGCGATAATGTACAGATAGTTAATATGCAGAGGAAGGAGGCCCAGGCAGCCAGGTTAGAGCAGCGAGAGCAGATCAATACACACGGACGAGTACAAACACATCTCTTTGTAATACAACCAGGGTGTCAATGGGTCAGCACCAGTGATGCTGGCATTGCACAGTTGTATGGTAACGCTCCGTCTGATGAACACCATGGTAACGAGGATTCATGCATCCTGTCTCCTAAAATGCACGCCCCTATGTTTTCATGGCAATGCATCATTTTTGGATTGTGTTCGGATGCAGCACATTTTTTAAAACAATGACGAGCTACATGCATTAATAATGTTGCCGTTTTTTATTTTCTATGAAGTTTTCTATGTGTATGTAAAGTTGTTTGAGCTGTGATGTGAAGAACTGTACATTTCTACAGAAAGTAGTAATAAAGAAAGTTTGTTTGCAGCACACACAACAGCTCATTTATACCTGAAAGGTGTGACACCCTAAAATGTTTTGTGTTTAATATTTTCTTATTAGTTTTTTACAGGGAAAGTTTCAAGTGTCCTTAGGCAGAGGAGAAGAGAAGAGAAGAGTTAAAACATGAAATGTTCATGAAATTGGCTATGGAATAAAACTAAATTAAAACACTACCTAACCATAACAAACTGGGAAATATTAGTTGCTTTCATAATACATTGTATAGAATGCAGAAATATGAATATTATACTTGAGTACAACGACTGGCGATACGATACCTTTGACTAAATCTGACACAGCCACAACGAACTGAACCTCTCTGTCCAAATGCTAAGCAATCATAGAGGCCAAGTTAGTTGAATGTAAACCGCTTGATATTGTTAAAAACACAAACTCATGACAAACAAATGAAAGGACAGAAGACCCTGGAATGATGTCTACCTTTTCTCTATGCTCTTTGTCTAGTCTATAAATTCAATCTCACTGTCATAAAAGCTGCTTTCACTGCTAAGTGCGAAGAGAACAAAATGGTATCAACATGGCCCTGAGGTCCTTGTTTCATATATTGAGCGTAGATGTTCTGTCTTACCTGATCATTTAAACCAGAATTGAGCAATATGTTTAGATTGTTTTTAATTAGAGGCAAAGTATGAGAAATACTGAGGTTTGATGTGAAGAATGAGCCATAAAAATGGCTGCGTGCCTGCAGTGTAGCTACTGAAGCTAAGCTGGTAGTAGTCAGTATGACGTCTGTAAATATGAAATGCTTAAAGGTCTGTTTACTTCAAATGTCACTTTGTGTAAACATATTTGCTATGATGTCACTGATAACGTAACTTTACGGGGTTCTGCAGCAAGAATGCAGGTCCAGTTTAAGCAGCAATTTGTGAAAACCTGTGGGATGTGAATATTCCGATGGTGGAATTTAAATGTAAGCCACAGTTTTTGTCTAAATATGGGCTTGTTTCTCTTCTTTGGAGTCCAGCTTACTTGTGAACATATTCAGCCCCCGTCTCTGCAGGCACGTCATTAGCAGCTATCACACAGAGATGGTGTTAACTACAGTAATAAGGCGTCACGTCACTTTTTCAAACTAATAAAATATTCCAGATCACACCTTTCTAACCATGATTTATGTGCAGACAGTCTGGCAAAAAAATGATTTCATCTTGCAACGCCAGAAAAACTCTCCTTTCATTTTCTGTATAATTAAATGCAAATGTCAAAATTTGTGTAAGAATAATTATCCAGTAGTTAAAATGACCCACTTTGATGACTGAATGGCTTCATTTAAAAAACTCATAAGAAGCACACTATCAACCTTTATCAACTTAAATGCTACATACAGTGAATATAGCACCACCCAAATGACTGCTGACTTTCTTTTAGAAACCAGCAGATAAACTATTAATTAGTACATCATCCTGATGCCTCACCGATTTCCCACTCACCGATTTGACTAAGTGTATGATTTTAGATGATATGATATTCATAATTTGCTGGAGTATTTTTTTGTGACCATGTGTAAGTCCCAATGAATGTTTCAGTGATTTCCAAATATATGTCACACAGCCGGCTGTTGTACTTTCTATTGCTCTTTTATCTTATTTATTTGTAGATCATATAGTGCATAAAGATAATCTCTGCACACTGTGCGCTCTGCATTAACTCCTCGACCCAACTTCTTTGTTTACACTCTGAGGTGATGTCACTACAGCAGGTGACACAGTGACACCAGGTTGCTGCATAAGACAGTGGACAAGCTGGACTCCCTTGTTAGCAGTGGGAACATTTCTGTGTATGTAGTCTGATGTATAATGCTGCAGACGTACATGTGCGATGCTGCTCCTGACTCCGGCATTACAGTGGGCAGCTGCCATACTGTTCTGTTGTTGCTGGAGGGGGAAGAACATTGCAGGCTGCAGGACCAGCAACCAGCTGAATGAGACACCAAACTGAGTATTTTGATAATGAAGCCTTGTGAGATACTGGTCTCGCAGGCTATCAAGCCTTTGCAGGCCTTCTAAATCTCACCTTGGAGTGGACAACACCATCATCCACCTACAGCATATTGCTACACCTACCTGTGATGATTATGTTTTTACATTTTTCCAGTGCCACCAACATCTGACCGGCCTTATTAGTGGAAATACTAAAAAATACAGGTGTTTCCTCTCATGGCCTGTTGGATAATTTACCAACCACTCTCAGTACTTCCACCAGCAACCATCTTCAGTAGTTCTCTAACAACTCTGTTGTTGTTGGATGCATTTAGGGGTGAGACAGAACCAGACCTACAGTAGGTCAACAGTTCTGAGGACTGGAGTGGGATTAATGACCTCTGGCTCAACTCTAGGTGATGAACTTAAGCAATTAAAGACCCCGTTCAGGATGAGGTGGTGGAGTCTGAACAGACTACAAATACCAGAGGGTCACTCGGACAATACACCGAAGCATAGACGTTGGGGTGCGTTACAAACTTTTTAGAGATTGCTATGGCAGCTGTGGATGTTCTGCAACTTTGTGGCTGTTAGTGCCATTTTCTAAGCTCTGGTCTGCTGGGGCTGGAAGATAAAGGTGGCAGACACTAAAATAGTGAACAAATTAATCAAGAAAGCTGGCCCTGTCCTGGGGGCGACTGAGAGCAGGAGGGTGTCCAAACTCATTTCAATCCTGGGCAACACCTCCCACCTGCTTCACAGTGTGCTGGCTGGGCACAGAAACAGATCTGATCACTGACAAGTGTTCCACGGAGCATCACATGAGATCCTTTCTTCCAGTGGACAGTAAAGCTTCCAACTCCTCTCCCTTCTGTCAGGGACAGAGGACTGGGGCAGTCATGTTATTATATCCTCTCACAGATGTACACTATGTGTCAACCATATTTCCCTCTTCCCTGTGATAACAGCTAATTGCACTATTAACTTAATGGTTTCATCATGCTCACATCCAGCTTTTTTTACCATCATCATAATCATTCATGACATTCCATCATTTCGGTTCATTGGTGCATCGTTCAAAATCTTTAGACTTTTTTTCTTAAACTGATGTTAACAAGTTATTTGTTGCTGTGTTACTTTCCCAGCTTCTTTCTTTTCAGCACAAAACATTTGTAACGAAGCGAAGCAAATTTCCCGTGGGATTAATGATGTTTTTCAATCTTCAGTCCCGAGTATAAATATTGGCTGTGGAATAACCTCATGTTCCGCTATGAATATCTCAGGCACAAGAGCAGGGTCTGCTGTGGATTTTGGTGATGTGGTCTCTGTGTGCCAAGCAATTTAATTGGATCTCTGATAGCTGGGGATAGCTACCTTGGATGTGAAAGGCTACTCACCGTATGGCAGGCTCATGCAACATTAATCACAAATGTATTCTCACTGCACTGGGCTGCATCACTTTTGTATGTAAAAAAACTGAGCAGTGATTTAAAAGCACACGCTCAAACTGAAATCCAGGGCAGCGCTAAGAGTTCAAATTCTACGTGAGGACCAGGAGGCTTACAATAATAACAATAGCCACCATATTTCATTTTCAACCAGTAATATAACTTCATGGTCTGCTTGACATGGTTAACGATGATGCATCCTCGGTGCAAATGACCAGACAATAATCCTAAAGAGCCATTTGGTCAGCAGCCCTATTCAAACGCTCTAATCATCCCCGTAACTCAACAGTTGGCCGTCGCTCATTATCAATACAGTTCTTCAGTGTGTAGTGCCAGGCGAATAACTGAGCTCAGTGTTTCGATTTCATTTACTTCTCACTTTAAACAACATAATTGATGCTCTGTAGTCAAATAATTTGAATTATCCAAAGCTCAGCCTTAAGCTGTTGTGTTTTTCTGAAGTATGCAGCTTCCAGGAAAAATAATCAAATAGCCTTGTCAGCCAGATGAGTTTTGCAACCTTCCTCCTCAGTATGACACTGGCCACAACAGTGCCAGTCTGACAGTCGAGCACAAATTGGACAGACCAGTCAGATTTTTAGAAGTGCATCCATATGTGCAACACAAGGAAGCCCGCAGCAGGACATAACAATGATGTCAAAGACACACTATGAATATACAGTAAATGTATGAAATAATTACACTGCTGGAAAAGATATATATCCTGTATGAGACATAGCTGGACACGTGTTTAGCCAGTTGAATGACAGTGAACTGTGTGCACTACACAGTCACATAATGGTTTATTAACAGGCTGTGCAAGATTTAGCCCACGCTTAACAGGCTCAACAACAAAGGTGTCAGAGGAACAGGAGGAAGCAAACACAAATCATATAAAGAAGCACCTATATCATACCTATATATATATATATATATATATATATATATATATTTATTTATATATATATTTATATTTATTTATATTTATATATACACACATGTTAACCTGTATCAGGAAGCACTATTTCAACTATGTCAGACACAGAGACAAATGGAATTGGGTTCCTCCCTATTTGTCTCTGCAGATGTATAATAGTTCACAAACCTAGATTTACAATACACATTATTGGGTTTATGCCAGTTTTAATAAATATTACATTTGGTAGAACTTCATAATCAAGAACAAACCTGTGTCGCGCTTTGCATTGTCACATTGTGATGCTATACTATGCTAACATTGGAAACGTATGTAGAATAGCTATCTGATAATACCGAGAATTGTTATTATAGGGCTTTAAGACTAGATTTTCAACATGGGGATCTTCTTCAAGACTACTCCCAGTCCTAACGCCAATTGTGCTTTCCTGGCACATGTTCTCGGAATGTACCCACAGCAAGCCTGAAGCTTTGAGGGCGTCCTGAGTTGTTGAGCCTTAGGACACTTGGCTGCCCTTTCTAATCCAGCCTAAAGTTGAGGAAAATACTTGAAAGGAATCCTAATAAAAGCCTGCACAGTCCCATACGTAAACGCTAACAGCGTACACCAGCTCAAGTGAAGCAACGAGCCTCGCTGCTGCCCTTCATCACAGTCTTTAACCCCAGCTGTCCCTAGTGGAGCTGCTCGGTGGCCATCAGTGGAACGCTGGGGCTGTAATGGTCAGCTGCCTTCTGTGAATTTGATCAGAGAGTGGTTTACTGAGCCTGTACTCTCTGACTTGATATTCACCTGTGTACTTCAAGGCAACCTGCATCCACCATGCCACTTATAAACACTGTAGAAAGTGCAAGTTGGGTTTCTGCTGCATAAATAGGAGCCTCTCGAGAAAACCAGAGGAAAACATTGAAGTGCCTTAAAACCCCTCTTGAAAGTTTACAGTGGTGGTTTCCACACGGCTCGGGGTGCCCATGAATGTTTCCTTGAACATAACAGTCAAATCTGCTTGTTTCCATGGGCTCTCTCCAAACACATGACGTAAATCCAGGCTGAGCATCTGTGGGATGAGAAAGAAAAGTGGTACTCCAAGTAGAGACGCACTAAAAGCCGGGTGAGCTGAGAAGTGGAAAGCACCGGAATAAACATCCCCGTGGAAGAGTGGTGGAAACCTGCTAGAGCCAGTGCCAAGTCACAAAGCCTGGTCTGCTAGCAAAACCCAATGGGGCTCCACATGCCTTCATATTGTATTATTTATTGTCGTCTGTATTTATTCTCTATGTCTCCCACAACTAGCAGTCAAACCTTTATCAAATTCCATATGTTTTCCTCTCCGCAGTATCTATTTTTCAAGGTGTCCACTTTTGTGATGCGTGAAATTTCCTTGCTGTCGCTATCAGCTGTAAACCACTGTTGGCTAGGACAGAAGCAAGACTCTGGGGTTATCTTAAGTATGCACACACAGACACACACACACACACAGTTGGCAGCCAGGCCAGGAGTGAGTGACTATAGCTGTTATCTCAGACATATCTCCAGACAGCGGTTATCCAAATCTGTGCACTCAGCTTGGCACAGCACACCATCCCAAGCCTTTTAGACACACTAGTCTGGACAGATGGATAGGAGACGGAGAGAAAGTGAGAGAGGGAGAGAGACTCGGTTTAGATGCATTACCAAAGAGAGATGGATGGAACGAAGGCGTAGGGCGAGAAATTGTGAAGGAGAGAGGTGAGAGGGAGCGAGAGACAGGGAGAGTCAAGCCATTTAGATATGCCGTGATGGAGACAGAAAGAGAGTCGGGACAAATGAAAGGAAATAGACTGATGCGGGTGATGGAGGAGCAGATAGAGAGCAAGCAGGGAGGACCAGCGAGATGATGCCCTGTCTGTATTAAGCTGCTTGGTGTCAGGAAATTGGCCACTGACCCGGTGCTCGCTGACAACCTATGAAACTGTCTGTCACAACATCCACCTTAACAAGTCATTTACTGTAGGCTGGTGCTGAGTCTCCAGCTACTGATGTACTCTGTGTAACACAAGCGGAAAAAGAAAGATGCCTTTTGAAATAAATGCGAGTATTTATTTCTACTTCCTCTGCGGTTATGCTGTTGCTATCATTCAGTAAAGCTTTGGATACAAAAGACATACTTTACATGCTACATACTACTTAATGGAATTAAAAAAAGATCTTAATTCTTTAAACAAAAGTTCTGTTTCCAACGTTCAATCTATTTCCATTTGAACTAAACACTTTATTCTCTAGCTGAAGAAAGATCACTTTGCTTCTAAACGTGTTAAAAATGCAAACTGCCCTTGAAACAGTTTTCCTGCCTTCTGTGGTCAGGAAATTAGATGGCGCACTGGAGCGCTGAGCTGAACAGAAACCGGAGCTTCCAAAGAAACTTTTTAAGATGACAACATCTCTGATAACGTAAGAGCGGGTTTCAGAAAATCTGTATACAGAGACTGAGACAGACTGCTGCGCCATAATCACGGAACCTGACAACCAGTTTTAGGAAATAAAGCAGGTGTATACGGCAGATGCAGAGAAAACAGGATGTGGCAGCAGGTGGTTGCAGCTGGGACATATCTGTGCATTGAAACAGCCACAAACAGCTTGCTACCAACAGCTGTCATATCCGACATGCGAGACATTTATCGCTGGAGAGTTACAGTCATTGATATATGCTAATGCTAAACACCAAGCATAACAACTAATACCAACCAATTAGTATCTAAAGGCTGGCACCACGGTAAATAACTCAACCTGGGTGTCTACACATACACAAAGCTGAACGCGTACTTGTGTAGATGCTGTGTAAAGCGTACTGCCCTTAAGGAATGTGCTGCAGGGGTCACTGAAGACAGAGTGTGACAGAGCAGGTGTGGACACGGTCTGAGGCAATATAGAGGAGCTGAGACCTATTTGATGTTGCAGAGAGTTTAAAGATTGTTGGGCCGCAGTCACTCCCTGCCTCTTTAGTCCACACTGAAGTGTCTATTCAAATTATCACATTTGGGCCTTAATGCGTCATTCATCCAAACTGAACCTCTAGGGCAGAGCAGTGTGTGTTGTTCATATCTAAACTGTAGGTTAAATAAATCAGACTGACATCTTGGAGATGCTGAAGAGTCAAAGCTGAAGATGCTGAGTGGTCATGGAGCTGCTGGTCCCTTTTTGACATTTTCGGCAGACACAAAGCCCTTTGTGTCCTTTCAAAAGCCCATCAAGTGGTTTATCTTTCAAGCACTACAATTGCTTTTATCTGATTCTTCCCATGTACTACTGCCGCCACACACTTTTCTCTCACATTCTGTCAAACTATAGTCTTTTGGTTGTTGTCTCTCTGTCATTAGTCTGACTCACTGTTATTCTTCTTCTTTTTCCAGTGGTTCTCTAAACTTTCTCCCTCTCACACACGCGCACACAAAGAAGAGCAGCCATGAAAGCCAGGAAAAAAGAAATCTATAATACATTTGGAGGAATTCACCTTAAACTTTGTTAAGGCAGAGCAGATGGACGCTGGCATAGTCTACACACACCTACACAGAAACACACACTTGGGAGAAAAGCGCCTCTTCAAGCTTTGACTCACACACACACACACACAGTTCCCATAGTAGTAATGATGCGGCTGTCATTTTGGTTCAGGGTGGAAGCTGCGCTATGCTGATTGACAGACACTCTTCCTGCTAGAGATGGTTGGGCTCGCTGAAACCAGCAGGAAGAGAAAAGCCTCAATACCTCTGTGAAAATGTGACGTTGTTATATACGGAAGAGGGTCAAATGTGTATGCATCGATGTAGAGTGACACATTACACAGTGCTGTCTCTTACCAACTCCTTCAGCCGTCTTACGTTCTCCTCCCGTTGTCACAGTACAGATAGACAACAGAGATCAGAGTCACACAGGCATAAAGACACACACTCGTAAGCACAAGGCAGAAACCAGAAGTTAGAGTACATGCTTGGACTTCTGAAATCCATTTTCACTTTTCATCCTCTTCTCCTTCCCATCATCTATCCTGTCACCATCACTCATTGAAACTCCACTCGCTGATTTACTCCAGTCTCCACGGACCTGAGCGTGTGTGTGTGTGTGTGTGTGTGTGTGTGTGTGTGTGTGTGTGTGTGTGTGTGTGTGTGTCCATGAGTAGATTTGAGGATAAGAAATGGATTTCTGTTTGTGTGAGTGTGTGTGTGTCTTCCTCAATGTGAAAATAAGTTAGGCTGTGAATCAGTGGTGCAGACATTCCTTTGTGAGCACGTGCGCGCTCCTACGAGCGGATGAGATGATTTTTCTTCACTAAACCTCTTTATTTACAGTAAATGCGTGTCTGTGCTTTTCAAGGACTCCAGATGAAAGGTGGAACATCACACTACCAGGGCTGCGAATGACAAAGTGCTGACGCGGTGTCATTTCTCTCATTGTCTGACAGGTTGGGTGTGGAGTGATGAAGTGCACTGTGGGTAGTTTAAGATGCTTTCTGACTGTGGAATTTCAACATGAGTGTTAATCTAACTTTAGTACATTAACAAAGATGGAAGAACAGCATGAAGTCTGCAGATAAACACACAGAGAAGCTCCCTGTGTGTTCGTTTCCTCCATTCTAATCTGTGAGCTCCGGTAACCTGAGCGAGCCCTGTGGAGCACACTGTGGCCCTGTTTACACTTTATACACATTTCAATCTGTGTCTCGGGCTTTTGGAAGTGGTCACCCTTCTGCTCAGCTCTTTTTCAACTCTGCAAAGAGAATTAGTTGTAGTTCCTCTAACAGAATCAGATGTGTGCAGCTTGTTTAGGGTTAGGGTGTGTCACAGATTACATACAGTGATGTGTTATTAGACTATATGTTTCATGTACAGTAGGTGAAGTGCCCACAGTAATGGCATCAGTAAGTCTGGAACAGACTGTACCTCTGAGGCTCGGAGATAAGCCACTGGGTGTCTGAGACACCATCAGCTACAAAGGTTAACCAGGATGGTGATAAAAGCTTTGTTGTTTGGGTCATGCAGGGAGCGCACCTAAGTGCAGTCGGCCAGAGAGCTGCAGTAGACTGGAGAAAGTCACAAGCTCTTACAGGGTGAGTACCAGCTGGGTTCCTACATGGCTAATAGAGAGAGAGAAACATTCGAATGTCTTCCTCCTGTACAGTTATTAAAGAATTATTCAGTGTGTGTGTTGCCCCTGAGCTGTGATTCTCATCCACGCTGTTTACTCACTCTCCCATTTTTGACCTTTCATAGGGAAAAACTGGACAGGTCATCATTATTGGTATTAACTCCTGAAGAAGGAAATGATGATCATGATCATGTTATACTCGTTATCTCGTAACGCAAAGGTAAAAACTTTGATCCAGCTGTGATCCTTGTCTAGAACCTTAACATTGTCGGGCACTGTGTGTCTGACCATTTTAAGTTATAACATCACATTTCTACCCCAAACATTTGTACAGTAGCAATCATCTACAGTTCAGAGTGCACTCCATGAGCCAGCTACACTCTATAAGTTACAGTAGGTCACGGTCAGTGTTGTGTATGTTACATTTAAAGCAGACTGAACTTTACATTTGGCCAGACATCAAATTTGAGTTGATGCATGCATATAGTTTTCCTGAGGGTTTTATTGATCGCTGCTATGTATGTGTGATATTTGAGGTTTGGACTTTTTTATTTTCCAGCAATGCTGGAAAAGACTTCATCTAATAAACTTACATCATTAAACTTTAAACATGTATGAATGTCGTTTGTTCTCTCCCCAGTTCTCAGACATACGAGGCCTCTCTCTCTCTCTGTTAAAAAAGTAAAGGTCACAGCCGTCCAACTAAACAACAGTTTCGTTCATCAAAGGTCACCTATTTACTGTGTACATAACTGCATAATTAAAAGGTCTCTGATTTGAACATATTAGAATTTACTTTGAGATAGATGAGACCTTGGAAGGTTATCACCACAGCAACGCTGTCGTTTAGCATACATGGCTTCTTGGTAAATGCCACAGCGAACAGTTCTGACAACTTATTCGGGGGCATTTCCATCAGTGGGAGCAAACCAGTTTCCCTCAACTCTCGCAGATCAGGCTTTTTGTTCCAGGTCCTTTTTACGGTGTGAAAATCGACTAACGCCTAACAATGTCAAAAGAGATCCCCATGTCACCCACCTATCTACTAAATGTTGAACAGATTTTTAGAAGACAGGACACTGTGGCCAACGTTCTGCTTCAACCTTTGATCTGCGGTGGGGAAATTTGATTGAGCACTCGTGCTGTGTTTCTGCAGTCGCTCCATTCACACTTATTCACAGGTGGGAGCTAAACCATTACAGCCCACATCTTCTACCGTTGGACAGAGTCAATAGAGAATAATTGCCTCACTCGAAGGTGCACCAGCAGCATTTCTAAAGGAAAGGTCATTTTAGCAGTTCTACAATTTCCTATTTATAATCCACTCTCTAACTTCTCTAACAATTACTATTTGAGCAGTTACAGCCTTAAGTGTCAGCCCTTGAAATGACATATCATACTTACCTGCTCATGTAAGTGAATTATGGAACCTTCAAGATTTATGAATCACGATGGGTACACGGAAGCCCTGAAAGACAATTCTGGCAATTGTAACAGTCAGCCTCGGCATATTTAAAGCTGTTCAGTTCATTCAAATTCAAAGCTGATAGGTTGACAAGCAGTGGGAACGTCTTCCATCAAATGTGTGAGAGAGCCACACATCACCCCCCCCCGTGATCTGTCCAAACAGTTCATTCAATCAGCTCTGTCGCTGTAGACCAAGACGATTCATAACCTGATGCTGACTGCAACATCCTGAATACAGCTTCATAAACTGTGTTACTCACAGAAGAAGTCTGCTTTAGTCACCAACAGCCTGTCTGGACTCATGGCCAAAAGAGAAAAACCCTGTCAGAAAATTACAAAATGACTATTTTTCATTATTTTAAACAACACAAATGATGTTGATGTATTCACAACAGTTAAAAACACTTGCTAGCAACGTAGATTACAGATTTTCGCAGTTGCTAAAACACTAATTCACTACACTAACTCTTTGACTCAAATTCTATATTCTTCAAATCAACAACTCACAATTGAGCACACAGAAGATTCCCTGTGATCAGCCTCATCAGGACGATTTGACATGCAGCAGATGGAAAAGTCTGTTGTTTTGTGAATGTAGTTTGAAGCTTTCTGTTTAGAAAATAGCTCAAGTCAAAGACATGTTTTAGCAAATTAGAAAAACTGTAAAATCCTGTAAAACATCGGAAACTGGGTCACTAAACGTGGCCTCTGTGGACTTTGATAGAGTAGAACTGTTGCTTCCACAGCTTCAAGGTCCAGCAGTTTCAACCCTGTGGTGTTTTTGTTTTACGATTCCTCATCAGTTCAGCAATGCAGTGCTGTGTATGGTGGGTGAAGCGTTTGACTCAAGCTGAAAGCTGGATGGCAACTAATGACTCTCCCATTGGTTTAGTTTTATTTATGTGTATTTAAATTCATCATTCTACCGCCCTACGGTGTGTGACAGCGAATGCAATCAGCCTAATTAAATGGTCTGAGTGAGATGACGCGACAGACGGTGTTCCTACTCGTCCTGAAACCAGATAAGAGAAAAGCAAAGCAACGGAATCAAAGCTGAGGAAAGAGAGGAGTTCTGCCCTCTGTTCTCCTACATTTGGCCACTGAAATAATTCA